>JAMQGT020011668.1:0-132987 GCA_024447675.2 Pterophyllum scalare
TATGTTTATGTGGTGTACTTCGTTCAGTTACGTATTGCTTGATAATATTCTTCCCACATGCTCACAGTTTGTCTGCAAGGCTTCAGTCTACAGCATTCTTTCCTTTGATACACTAATAAGAATCTGTTAGCACTGCCCTAAGACATACACACATATTTGGACTGTATTGCGCAACCTTTCAGCGTCTGGTGTGTATTTGTGTGTATGTGCCTTAAAGCATTGTAATTAGTGTGCATTACTCTCCCATGGTTTGTAATCCCGTGATTATAGTGTTGTGATTAAACTCTGGCTTATTCAGCCTGCATCAGCGGGAGGATGGAGAGCAGCTGGCCTAACAATCCTGCCTGTGCTGTCCACACTCTAACCCAATCTGGATCTCTGGCTCTCTCTGGTGGTATGTGCCTCTGTCTTACACTTGCCACCAGAGAGAGCCAGCTCTCACTCTTTGTTAAACTGTCCTTGGAACAAAAACAGAAAAAGAGACACCTTAGTAGAAAGCAAACATTTGCACTCACTAGTGGCATGTCCTCATAGGACCGAATAGAGGCCAGTCGATCTGCAAAAAAAAACCCCAAAAAAACGGTAGCACATGAGCATTATGGGTGCATGGATAATACTGTAAAAACAAAGCTTGAGACAGGTGGACATGTTACAGCTTGTGTTATTTAATTCAATAAAACAGAAAAAAGAGAGTTGATTTGAAAAGTCTTTAGAGATGCATTTTAATCCTTCACAAGATGCAGAAGAACATATTCCTCCCAAGTTGCCTATTTTTATATGACAAAGCATCAGCTCACAAATGTTGAGTTCATGGATTTCAAAGAGTTTCTGCAAATGTATTTCAGTGACACTGCGCTTGATTTGGAGAAAGATAATCACACGGTGGTATCTAATGTTTAGGAAAAACCTGAGTGGGAAATTCCAGTGACCAACCAGCAAAAAAGCTTTAACAATAAAATAATTTTAATGCCTGGGAACTTACCCACAGGATTTCCCCTCATGTCCTCCAGTCTCTCATGGATGAGTGAGAGCTGTCTTTCCAACTGTCCATTTAGCTCTACCTGTGTCTCATACCTTGTCTTCCACTCATTTCCTGATACATGAGCAAAAACATACAAAACCATCGTAATATAATCCTTTTTAGGACAGAATACATTACAGACTTGGCAGCTACAACTATGGGTCAATGTTGCAAATAGTATACATATAAAATACACTTTTGGACACTTTATTACAGCTGTTCAAGTGCGCTTTAGCACAAACATCTAATTAGCCAATCACATGCCAGCAATGCGATGCATTTAGGCATGTAAACATGGTCAAGACGAGCTCCTATCAGAGTGGGAAAGAAAGGTGATTTAAGTGATTCTGAGGGCAGCATGGTAGCTGGTGGCAGACGGGCTGGTCTGAGCATTTCAGAAACTGCTGATTAAATTGGATTTTCCCACACAACCATCTCTAGGGTTTACAGATAACGGCCTGAAAAAGATAAGATGTTGTGTGTGCATCTTTGAACACATGTTACATCAGGGCTACAGCAGCAGATGACCACACTTGGTCCCATTCCTGTCATTTAGAAAAAGCATAACGAACCTGCAGTTTGCAGAGGCTCACCAAAACTGAACAATAGAAGATTGGAAAAACCATGTATGGTCTGATGATCCATTTCTGCTGCGACTCTGGGATGAACTTGGCATAAACGACATGAAGGTATGGATCCATCCTGCTGTGTATCAGTAGCTCAGGTTGCTGCCACTGCTGCTGGTGTAATGGTGTGAGGGATATTTTCTTTGCATACTTTGGACCCCTCAGTACCAACTGAAAATGGTTTGAATGCCACGGTCTGAGTATTGTTGCTTACCATCCCTTTATGGCTGCTTCCAGCAGAACATGCCATGTCACAAAACTCAAATCATCTCAAACTGGTTCCTTAAACATGACAGTGAGCTCACTGTACTCAACAACCTCCACAGTCAATACACCTCAATCCAACAGAGCACCTTTGGGATGTGGCGCAACAGGAGATTCGCATCATGCAGAGGACAAGTCTGCATCATCTGTGTGATGCTATCTTGTCAAAATGGACCAAAATCTCTGAGGAATGTTTCCGGCACCTTGTTGAATCTATTGCCACAAAGGCAAAAGGGGTCAGTACTAACACGCTGTACCTAATAAACTGTCCGGTGAGTGTGTATTCTACAAATGACTTCAGTTTTGCTCACCTTCCCCATCAACACTCTGGAGTCTTTCTTGCAGTTCACACATGGTACTCCGCAGATCACACACTGACTCTTCAAGCATTTGTCTACAACCAAGAACCATGATGTGCTCTCTTTACAGTGGATAAGTTAACATTTAAGTTTTGAAACTTCGTAAGAAAGGCATTATAATTCAAACTTACTTCATCTCCCTCTCCTGTTCCAGTTCCGCCTGCAGCCGAGCCAAACCGTATTTACTGTAGTCGCTAGCTTTAGACATGTTTCTGAAAGCCCAAGATTAAGATCTGTTTGGGTTTCCACAGAGACCACCGTTTCCGTCTTGTTCAGGAAACGTCGAAAATGGCGCAGATTAACTGCGTCTTTGTAGCGGAACTTTAAATTACATTAGTAAAAGAACACGTGCGTTTCAGGGTTGAGCACTTTTGTAAACATCGCGTTTAACATCAATATCTGTTAGGCAAAGTTTAAATATATCTATATATAATTTTATATATTCCCGGCGGTACCCCACCTCTCGCCCTATTGCAGCTGAGATGGGTTCCAGCATGGGCTCCAGTATCCCCCCCGCCCCCGCCCCGCTCACCACCACCACCACCACCACCACCCTGAATTGGATAAGCGGAAGAAAATGGATGGCTGAATATGATGTGACATTTTATTACAATAAAATAATAATCTGAATACAGATCCCACCAGTGTAGAACTACAACTATTAATTATGGGCTAAATATATAAAACATAAAAAAAAATAAGATGCTATATCAGAAACTGATAGCTTATACAATTGTAACAAAAATAAAATAGGTATAAACACTGAGATATAAACAACTTAAATTTTGAAGCAAGACTCCACTTTGTGTCATTTATATGACAAAAATATACTTAAGAAGTGAAAGGCCCATTTAGTATAAGGTACTTATCAAAGAAAAACAAACAAAGGAATTAACACGCATTGGAAATCTATCTTTTTTTCTCTTCCTTTTTTCCTTCCTTCTGCACCTCTTTCTCTTGAGTTTCTTCTGGTTGTCCATCCTGGTCTTTGGAGAATTCCTTAGCCGTCGTCTTGCCGGCAGCCTTGCAAAAGGCTTTGATACCCAGATTATCAATGTTGTTTGCAGTCACGCCAATGTTGACCACTGACTGGAGGGCAGTGTCTGTGGCTTCGCCGGCATCGTCGCCATACCTTTACCACGATTAATGTGGTGAAGTTAGGGAAGAGTGGTGTGGTGCAGGAAAATTAAATGAGCATGTGAAATCTGGGTCGAGTGTTTTTACTATTGTCATTCACATAAAAACACAAAAGATTGAGGAAAAAACAGTCGTATCTTTATAGCAGTTTATTAACAACAAACTATGAGAAAGGTCTACAGGTAAATAGTATGAAGAGCATAAGCATCACCGCCCAGCACAAGCTGATATTTAGCTGTAACATGGACACCCGGAAAGACACCAGATGTTTACATTGGGTCTACACAGAAGCCATAGCTCAAGCAGAACATTAGCTCAGCAGCAGCAATTTCAGGAACTTATTTGTCTACACAGAAGGAGTTCAGGCACAGCACTAAGTGTAGGTCACCCATGTTTTCAAAGCAATCATTGTGTTCTGCATAACACACAGAGGAAAATTAGACACGAAGCATAAAAATAAGGCTGCATTTATGGGGGCTACAGCACATGAAAACCCCCAAGCTGTTACATATCCTGTGTAGGAAAGGTTTTAAATTATCAAGAGTCATAACAGAACCCAAAACACATTTTATGTGTCTGACATAAATGACTGACAAAAGTGAGTGTGATGAAGTCAGTTCTGCTTGCTGTGTTGCGTTTGTCTTGCTGACTGTTTACTGTTGTGGACTGGGTTAGTCAAATAGTGTACATAAAAGGGTTGAGCGGGTACAGCTGTTAATTCACAAGCCTTTTCCTTTAGTCCGATGTGCAGTCATATGTTTCTGGACAAGTTTAAAAGATTCTCTAAGCCTCTAAATCTGAAAAGAAATAGGTGTGAAAGCAGGTAAGAGCACCAGCATACCAAGAAGAAAGAAACAAAGTCAGCAAGTATCAGGTGGGTTTCTGATCCAGCGTGGCACCAATGTTTAGAGTGGCCAAACAGGTCCAGAAACAAGGTGGAAACAAGATATGCAATCATCCATTCATGATCCTAAAATATGAATCAATTAAATCTAGAAGCAGAAATGGGAACTATGTGAACTTACTTGTAAGTCACAGTTGAGACCGTCTCTGATGCCACACTTTTACCAACAAGCTTCGCTCCAGTCTCCAGACTGGACCAAATGGTAGCCAAACCTGGTTTGGGAAAATGCTTTTTAATGTTGAGCTCTCTAAAAAGACTTGCATCACAACATCATATATCAAAGATTTAAAAATATAAAAAAAATTACTTTGACATTGTATGTGATATAGTTAGTGCTAGTGATGACATGAGAAATGCATCAGATGATGTGCAAGGTTCGAACTTGATGAAGTACAGTGCTGAGAAAAAGTATTTGCCCCACTCTGGATTTCTTAGTTTTTGCATATTTGTCATATTAACAGTAGATTGGCAAACAAATTGTAATATTAGGCAAAGATAAGCAATTACTCCCGATACCTATTAACTGGCTTGCCATGGCAGTTTCTTGTTGCCTTAGCAACTACATTATTGGTAACCACATTGCTGTGGAGGATTTTTGGCCCACTCTTCTTTGCAGAAGTGTTTAAATTCAGCCACATTGGAGGGTTTTCAAAGATGAACGGCCTGTTGAAGGTCACTCCAAACCATCTCAATGTGATTTAAGTCCAGACTTTCCAAAACTTTAATTAATTTATTTATTTTGAGCCATTCAGGGGTGGACTTGCTGGTGTGTTTCAGATCATTGTCCTGCTGCATAACCCAAGTGAGCTTGAGCTTCAGGGCACAAACTGATAGCCGGGCATTCTCCTTCAGGATTTTCTGGTAGGGAGCAGAGTTCATGGTTCCATGAATTATGGCGAGTTGTCCAGGTCCTGAGCAGCCCCAGACCATCACACTACCACCACCATGTTTGACTGTTGGCCTGAGGTTCTTTTTATGAAATGCTGTGTTAGTTTTATGCCAGATGTAAGGGGACTCAAACCTTCCAGAAAGTTAAACTTTTGTTTTGTTGGTCCACAGAATATTTCCCCAAAAGTCTTGGAGATCATCAAGATGTTTTTTGGCACTGTAACCTTGTCCTGAACATCATGAAATCTTGTACATACCTTGTACAGTGCTGACCACTACAAACTTGGCTCCATCCATTTTGGAAGCCTGGCCATCTTCTTTCTTCTTCAAACTCTCTGGGACCAGTTTTGCACCATGTTTCTTCACATGAGAGTGCCTACCTTTTCTGCCATTTTTTCTGCCACTGTGCCTAAGCCATTCACTAAAAATACAGAAAGGTGGTAATCGTTATTTTGGAGGAAGAGTTCAGATTCCATGACTTGATCTGTTAGATTATTTCCCATACTGCTCACCTAAGAACTGGCTGACTCGAACAGCACCCCCAGTGGCCTTTTTAGCCATCTCCAGGCGTCTGGTGACGTTGGGGCTGACCTCTGAAGGAGTTTCTTCAGGTGTGAGGTTGTCTCGGATCTTGGCTGCTCCTTTGTGAATAGCCCTACCAGTTGCTTCTGCTCCTTTTACAAGCGACTCACTAAACCGAAGAGCTCCTACAGAGATGTATTTGGGGTGGTGAATGTACATCAGTAAGGTTATCAACTGTTATATACATTACATATATAAGAACAGCTGTTTCAGCATTTTCCTTGCAGCACTAAATCCTGTTACAAAGCTAAACAACACCCACTAGTGGTCATTTTTATCTAGAAGAACGTCAAAACACTGTGTAGGGATGAACTGTTTCTTTTTTCTCCTTCATCTCACTTTCAAACTCACCTGTGAAGATTCCTTGGCCCATCTTCTCACTCCATCCAGGAAGTGCTGGTTTTTCCTGCTCTCCTGCTGATGCATTCAGTCCTATTTGCTCTTTTGTGGAATTAAGGGGGACTTTTGTACTCAAGTTGATGACCTCTGACTCTGTACTCTCTGGACCCTGTTCAGTCAAAATGCTGTCATTATGTTAGGACAGACAGAGGCTTGCTTTTAAAATGTGTGTATGCCTAAACAGGTTAAAGTTGGCTCTGACTATTTTTTATCCACATGACATAACCACTTCCTCATGTCAAGTGTCAAAGAGAAATGTGACATGTATCTAGTATGTCTAGTGTAACAGCTTAACCATCTCCATGAATGTTTTTAGAAATCAGGCAAATTAGTTTGTTTTGCAACATTTCAAGATACTGAATCAAGGCTTGTGTTAAGGTGAGAAAACCATATGACTGGCTTGTTTTGAATGCAGAGCTTCAGAAGGCATTTAATTCGGCTTTAGGTAGCATTACAGCTGATCAATGTGATAGTGGGACAAGAAGACAGATCAATAATTAAGAGTCATTACACCTGATACAAACTAAGAATGCACTAAGAACAACAAGATCATTTTTAGGCCCAAAAAGGAAAAAGCCCCCAGACAGCTTGATCTTCCCTGCACTAGCTACGTAGAAAACTCATATGTATATGAAGCAATTTCCTATCACAAAGAATATACTTTTTTATCATGAATCACAGGATTCTGCAAGGTGCCATCAGCAGTTAATGCTTACACTTTTCTTTTCATTCCAAAGAGAAACATCTTATAAATACTGCACCAAAGTGTTCTCTCTGCTCAAATCAAAATAAAGGCTGACCTGGATCCTGAAATCAGCAAGTTGCGATAGGAGGTCCTGAAAAGTCTCTCGGTCGGCAGGAGGCAGTTCAGAAGACAACACTATACCTGCATAGTACCCTGGCATCTCTGCCAGTGAGTCAGGGAACATGAAGATCCCGGAGGTAGCCAGCAGCACTGGGGTGTCTTCTGTCAGTGGGTACAGCCAGTCACACACCTGGGAAAAAAAATGGCATTCAGATGTGTAGATGGGGGAATGATAGCATCCTCAAAGTCAGATCCACATCCACATTTCACATCTATTGTTTCTAACAGAAAACTGAAATCTTTAATATATTATACAGTGAGTGAGGCATGACAACATTCGCTGAGTCTTTGGTTCTCTGAGGGGCAATTCATCCCATAGCCAATTTATTTCTTCAAATAGCTTATCTGTAAAACATTTCAAGTGGTTCCTGAGGGTTCACACTGTCATTGGCCAGTATTGACAACGTCCTCAATTCTGTTTAAAGACAGATCACAGGATTTGAGGATTCATAATTTATATGTCACTTATCAACTCAGACAAAATACAAATACAGACTTGCTCCATCGCGTCACTGGTATGCCGGCTGACAGAGTGACCCCTGTGAGGGTGCAGGACACTGACCACCAACACAACAGAAGCGCAGAGTCATCTGTTAATGGGCTCATTGTCTTGCCCAAAACAAAGCAGGGACAGAATACAGGAGAGCAGCCCACCAGCCTGGTCGGGTGGGAACAAGAGTCATGGGTTGCAGTGCAGTTTACAGTGCAGCATAATACGGGCTTTGTAGAAGTGCCAGAATAGATTGGTATTTTATATAAACTCAGTACAAAAGCCATCAGACAGAAGGTTGCCAGAAAGCTCTAAATAAACAGGATACGACTGGTGATAAAGTGGATAAAGTCATACTGTTGGACAGGAGCTTGTTCAATAACAAATGACAAGATTAAGCAACTAATATCCGTTCTGTAGATTACAAGCAATAATAGTGCTCGAATGAAAATGTTACAGATTTGCAACAGTAATGTGCCATTAATTTAGCACTCAAAAAAAGGTTTTACACAAATACTGCGTGTTTCACAAAACCTATGACTTAAGACTTTATAATAGTATGATTTACTAATGAAAGTTGTCCCCTTTTACGTTTTTCTCACACTACATAATTATAAGAAAAATGTATAACGGCCACTTGCATTTAGCATAAACCCCAATATGATACATGAGTCACACACTGTCTTTTAAGACTTATATATGAAACAAAAATCTATTTAAAACATGTATGCATTATTGGAATAAATTTCTATTTTTAATATGGGTGGACAGGGACTGTGTCACAAACACAATGTCATCATTCGTAAGAGGAACATTTCTTTGTGAATGGTGACTCAGAGTTATGAAACACTTCTCAAAGTGTCTCGGGTCACACCTACTTGCTCTTCAGGACACATATCTAAGGAAAATGCTTTTCTAAAATACACACTCTCACAGGTGTACATATACTTAATATTGTATTTACTTACATGTAAAAACACTGTGGGTTTTCCAGCAGTAGAAGCCTTCTGCTGACTGTCCGATGCAATGAGGCGAAGGTAGCCTGGAGAAGAGAGTGAGCTGACTTGCCCATTTGGTGCCACGAAAAACAGCTGCACCCCAGAAGGGATGCAAAACAGCTCGGTCACATTTTCTCCAGCTACTGCTCCAGTCTGCCTTCCTGGCCAAAGGCGACCTTCAACAGGTCCATAAGCCAGAATACGGTGCCCATCTGTGGGCTGTGGTGTGTATGCTGGAGGCTGGTCTGCTGGATTAGCCATGCCTATAGTTTCTGGAGCCAGTGCAGGGAGGGAGTGTGTGTCCAGAGGAGGAGCGGACGCAGGACTGACGAGGACAGTACTGGGGGTTGGGATACTGTTGTGGGTGGCAGCAGGTATGGTGGGGTAGAGATGGCGGCGAGAGCTTTGGGGAGGCCGACCATTAGGTGCCAAGTTTGGATAAAGATGGGGAGCAGAAAGATCCGTCAACAGCTGGCGGCTCTGGTTTGCTGTTACAAGCTGAGATGTTTCCAGGTCAGAAAGGTGGCCCTCAACAGTCTTCAAAGTACCCCTCATCCTCTGCTGAAGCTGCCGGGCTCTGTCCCACTTCGCTCCCTGCTGCCATGCTTTTCCAGTGGGAACCTCTAGTCCCTGAGTGAGGTGCAGCCTACCCTTTCTGTAATAGCGGAGGGCCTCAGCTCTTTTCTGGGCTTCTTCTGCAGCCAGTCCACGATTCAAAGAATGAAATGCCAGCTCATACTGATCCCTGATGAGAAGCAATTCAGCAGGTTCAGCCATCGCCTACTACTGAGAAAAAGGGACAAAAAGAAACTAGAGAGGAAATAATGAAAGCTTGTTAATTCTCTTGTTTTTTTGTTTTTTTTTAAACTCACTAACTTTACAGTAAGGCCAAAAATATACTGAGTAACATTAATAACTAGTTGCTTACAGCTTTTTAAGTTTTTGTTAAACACTATAGTACCTGCTTTAGAAAGAAAAAGCAGCTGGTGTTATTTCTAGAAACGAAATCTCAGTTCGCAACTTAAGTGCTCTGACAGCAGTGTGACTTAAAGTGAGAAAAATGTCTGTAATGTAAATGTTGTTGCAGCTGAAAGGTTGACCGGCAGGTTTTACCTGAAAAACAAGACCTGCGTTTCACTTACTTACATAAAAAAAAAAAATCAAAACAGGAGTTTATTCTTTATGTGAACGTATGACAACAGGCGCTTGCTGCCTCGTCACAAATCACTATGTGCCTACCGTGAAACTAAGAAAGAGTTTTAACTCACCTTAGAAGCGGAGCTTTAATTCCCACCGGGAAAATTAAAAAAAAGTATCAATAAATAAATAAATGATTTAAAGAGTCCTTATCGGAGTCTTCAGGTGCTCTTCTGACCTTTCATGGGTTTGGAGAGTCCTTCTGATATCAGTGCTCACCAGCCGCGCACATATCAAAACAATCGCAATAAGCGCGAGAAAAAAAACTGCTTCCGGTGCTGTGCCAAAAAGTGATCGTCTGCTAAACAGTGATTTCCCGTATTTGTTCACTCACTCACTCACACACACACACACACACACACACACAAACAAACAACAACAACAACAACAAAAACTGTATTTGCAGTTTTAAGTGACTTTTTTGGCCTATATTCTTTGAAACTTATTTCTCTTTAATGATATATAGTCATTTTCAGCCAGAAACAACATTCCTGCCACAAGGTGGAAGCCGCAATCAGTGACTTTTATTTATCAGGGTTACAAACTGTTATTGACATTAAAAAATGTCTTTTTTAAAGACAGATCTGACCATGAAGGCTTCAGAATTTGCAACAAATGCAACATCACAGTCCTATAAAGATATTTGAAGTGGTCAAAAAGGACTGATTATATCATGTTGATACAATAACGCAGATTCATAGATGCTTGCAAAACAGGTCATTCCTTTATTTTATTAAAAAAAAGAAAGCCCTTCATAAATCCTGTTCACTACATTTGATTTACAAGTATAAGCAAAGATATTACACATCAGAAACAAATAGAAACATCGGAAATCGCTTTTTGGCAGATGATTACTTTTTGACAAAACACCCAGCCAGTCCTTTCAAAATAAACTCCAGGCTACACCGGAGATGCGCCAATTTAAAGGCAGAAAGATCTTGAGATCAATGAAACACACTTTCCTTAAAAAAAAAACACACACACACACACACTAAAAAAAATGCTTATTAAAAGATTGTTTGAACATATTTTTTGAATCAGAAAAAGATTAAGGATGCTGTGGCTCATGAATTAAATACATAATTCTGAAATGTATGTTACAACTGATTACCTTTTCAGTGTCTCCCTGTACTTAAAAAAAGGTGATTAAGTTGTTTGGCTTTTATTTCATTTTTATATTTAAATTCAATATTTGTTTAGGTTTCTTTTAATGCCAGTCTTTTTCCGTGTTAATGTAAATGTAATGTAAATGTAAAGTTTAAGGTGTGGTTTGTGTTACAGCCTGCATTGTACAAACACTGTAAGTATGTAAAATTTATTTACAAATTACATTTAAACAGAGAAGAAAAAAATCTGTACAAAGTATGGTACAAAACAGTAAAACTGTATAAAATTACAAATCATTCTGCATGACAGACAATGGTCATGGAGTGATGTAGGAAACAGTTTGCATTCAGTTAATCATTTGAGATGAACAACATTTCTATATTATGGAAACAGGATTTTAAAAAGCAGGAAATATATGATATATAGGCTTGGTATGAATATTGTTGACAGTTACCTTCACCTTGTTTGTTTTGTTCTATATTTCATTTTGTTCATCCAAATCAGTTGAGTGGAGCAGTTAGTCATGGTGAAGGCAAAACAGCAGGGGGGCTGATCCATGAAACACCGAGAGTACCTGGAAATGAAGAGAGAAGATGTCCATTTAGACACATGCAGTACAGTGCAAAACTGGACATAAAAGGCTCTAAAATGGCTTGCATGTATATATTTAAAAAACATACACCAAGCCTTACTTTGCACTTTTGTACTTTTCCCTGATGGCCTGTTGCGGGCGGTTCTCTGCACTGATGAGTAGTTGGTGGAGATCAGCCAAGCAGGGCAAAATTTCAGCGATCGTATATCCAGTAAAAGCTTTTAAGGAATCTGGCTAAAGTATAAAAACATTGAGGTTAAAAGTCACATTTTTCTGATTTCTTAATAATTTCCATTAAATTTCAATTAAAAAAATATCCTCAGCAAATAAAATATCAAACTTACCCATAAAGATTTATTTATAGTGTAGGTGGCAAGGCAGTAGGCTCCAGCAGCAACCATAGATGGCGTGTACTGTAGAAATGGAGCCATTTCCAGCAGGCTTAACTCAGCTATATACTAGAAGAATATTAAAAAAAATAAAGTAAATGGAAATAGAAATAGAAATCCATATCCCCTATGCAAGTAGGCCAGACTGCTGCTTGAGTGGTTGAATTTACTCACCAGGGCAAGGTTCTTTGTGCTTGCACAAACAGAGTGGATGGCCATGAAAAGGTGAAGGAACTGGTTTGCGGTGGGTGCTGCCAAGTTGAAGTCCAGCATAGTAAGAAATGCGCGCTCCATCAGAACTAGCTGCTTCTTAGTATAGGTGTTGTCTGTGATGTATACAAACTGGTTGAGCGCTGGAGGTGAGGTCTCTTCGTATTTTCTAGAAAGTAGCAGACCAGAAGGCATAATGTTATATATGAGGTTCACTATTAACACAGGCAAAAAAAAAAAAAAAAAAGTGTGTTAGATCATTAGAAACAAAGTGTCTTACGCAGCAATCAGTAATGCAGCTGTGCCAACCAGCTGCAGATTTTTCCGTGTCATATATGCAGTGCAGGAGAGGAAGCGGTCCAAGTAGTTGACAGCAAGATGCAGAGTTTCAGTGTGAAGCCGGAATTCCTGCACCACCTCAGCTAGCCAGTCTACCAGGATGACCCGCATGCCCTTTGTGATCTCTGGGTGTCTCTGTAAATAGTCTGGCCTTGACCTGAACTTCATCTGCAATTAGAAGCCAAAATAGCTTGTAGTGAACTGAAGAACAACACCTCATAGTTGAACACTGATATGAAAGAAATGACTGATATCAAACAAAAAAAAAATCTCACACCTCATTCTCCCTCAAGTGCCTATGAATATCTTCAGCATAGTCCACAGAAAACACCTCCTCAGAGTCAGACTGCTGAGAAGCATCCTGGCATGAACCTACACACACAACAGTAGTTAAGAAAGCAAGAAGTCAAGAGATAAAAGTTTTGCTTGGTAGATTCTTATATATAGGTCGTACTCACTTGAATTAAGCTCCAGCAGGAGTCTCATATCTTCAATCTGCAGGGCATCCGTCTCAGTGTCTTGGTAATAACCGTCCCCGACAATTTCTTCACCAGAAGCTGCAAGAACAACTTCACCAGCCTCTTCGACGTAGACGTCATAGCTGGAACTGGAAGGGCAGCTGATACAGTTGTGCTGAGAGCCATCTGAGACTGAACTGTGTTTGGAAACCTGGCTGCCCTGAAAAGAAAAGCAAGCCAACATGATTGTCTTTAGTAGTGAAAACGAAGGCAGCTGGACTTCTTTAGCTTGTGAAGACGGTTCACCTCTCCTCCAAGAGTCTTCTACAGTTTGAAAAAAAAACAGGGTGGGGACTTCAAGGTATTATCAAGGTAGTGGGAGTGGCCCCCTGAGAGGTGGTCCTGAGAGTCGTTGAGCTGCTATTGAGTTGTTATATAAGCCAAGGTGTGAAAAAAAAGGTATTGATCATAACTGAGACTGAGTCTAAAGTGTGAAACCTCTGTAAGACCTCTGAAAAGACCTCACTATCATGTGAGCTGAGATGACCTGAGGCAATGGGAAGGGCAGGTTCATATCCTGAGTACTGGTACTCAAGACTGCATTGTAGGTGGCTGGCTGATAATTAGAGTCGTTAGCCACCGCCCCTTTCAACGATGGTCGTTCACAGTGGACAATGGCTTCCTTTACTCCTCAATCAAACCATCTGTCTTCTTGGTCCAAAACATGGACAATAGAATCCTTGAAAGAGTGTCCTTTCTCTTTTAATTGCTCTCCTTTGTTTTGTAATGAGCAAAGCATTATTTTGTACAGCACTTAAATGTATTAGACCATTACCCAGCATTAGGTTTATGTCACAGCTGCCCTAAATTAACAGTACTGACAATTACCAAAATCAGTATGCACAAGCTCTTTAATCAAGATATTTTTAATGATAAAATATAATTATTGTTGTTATTCATGAATTTTCAAATGTACTGTTTTACAAAAAAAAAAAAGCTGAAAAAATAGTAAAGCACATTATTTTTTTTAATGCCAAATTGCAGTTATTTACTTGCATTCCTGGACAGGAAAATTAGTTTTAGTGGTTGAATGTTATTGCTTGATTAATTTCTGACTTCTCAGAGAAGTCCAGCGTGCCAGCTCAAATTTGGGTATAAAACATGAACTTGGTTCAGTGAACTGAGTAATTTTTAGCTTTGAACAGATTTCTAAAATATTTGTGTTTTCTTGTTTTCATGATGGGTGGTCTGATAAATTTCTTAAGCACTGTACCATGGCTCATGTGACAATTTACATGACTAAGGGTGACTCAACAAAGCGGTCCAAGTAGTTGACAGCAAGATGCTTCCAAGGAGACAACCCACACTAGGGGTTAAATACCTAAAACCAACACTGTAAAAAAAAAAACCCTCTCTGATTTAACAGAATTTATTCTTTAAATTTAACAAAATTTCCCTATTACCTTGAAATATGTTAAATATCAATAAAATCTCAAAAACAGACTGTGAATTAACATAATGACACAAAAAATGTCTGTAACTTCACATGGATTTATTCATTACATTACAGAAATGTTGTTTCATTATGATGTCACCAGAAAAGTCATGGGGAAAAAATGTATTGTTTTCTTCCACTTATCCGTGGCCGGGTGCGGGGGCAGTAGCCCAAGGAAGCCCAGACCACTCTCTCCCCAGCTACCTGGAGAGCGTTCCCAGGCCAGCCAAAGGATATCTCTCCAGTGTGTCCTGGGTCTACCCCGGGGCCGCCTTCCGGTCGCGACTCACCCGGGAGCCATCCTGCTCAGATGCCCGAACCACAGGAGATGCAGTGTTGCGGACGCTGCACCGGTCCCGTAGTGAAGAGAGCTGAGCGTGAAAGCGACGCTATCAGTTTTGCGGTGGATCTACGTCTCTACCCTCATGACCACCTCATGACCACGAGCTTTGGGTAGTGACCGAAAGAACGAGATAGGAGCTGCAGAAATGAGTTTCCTCCGACGAGTGGCTGAGCTCTCCCTTTGGTATAGGAGTGAGCCATTCCGGGCATGTCGTCCCCGGAGGAGGAGGCCCCAGGGCAGGTCAAGGACAGGGGGACCAACGGAGAATAACAAGCGCGGTTTCGCCTGACTGTATCTGTTGGTCTGAAAGTTGGTAGTTCAAGCCCTACCAGCACTAGTCGGCAGGATCTTTTTTTTTTTTTTTAATAATGGTACAGAATATTTCCTGTTTCTAATTGAATGCCGGAATAATTGCGTGATTTGATGATTTTTTTTGTAGATGATTGAGAAGCTACAGAGTTAACATGATTGTTATTTTAGGAGCCTCTGGCACCTACCTGGCTGACGGATCGACCACGTTGTTCATTTTCTGACAAGACGCCAAGTACTGTCCGCTTTTTGGTCCTCTGGACCTGCACTGCATCTATTCTGGTTGAAGGTGCCATATTTTCTTTGCTGGTGGGACTGCCATGATAGGCATTTGTGCCCATGTTCATCTTTAAACAAGAAGATTAAGACAGAAAAAGTACAAATATGTATTTAAACAGAAAGACCTGCAATCTATAGATTTGAATAGCAAAAAAGAAATCAGTGGGACCAAAAAAATGTTTTTTTTATTTTCACAGCTATAGCTTTTTTGAAATTATGAAGTACTGGACTGTTTTAGCATTTCATGACTGTAAAAGCTGTACAAATTAAAAAGCCTAACAAAGGAAAAAAAAATAGCAATGCACGCACTATATGGGCAGACGTGGTGGGGCACACCTCACAATCTCTGAATGGTAATTTCAGTCCCATTGTCAAAAACCATAAAAAGTCAAGCACCTAGCCATGCAGTCTGCCTACAAACATTTGTGAATGAATGGGTTGATTCAAACAGCCCAATGAACTCGAGTGCGATACTGTAACAGGATACCACCATTGCAACAAGTCAGTTTGTGAAATTTCTTTCCTTCTGGATATTCAAATAACCATTAAAAACGGTGCACCAGGAGCATGGGTTTCTATGGCCAAGCAGCTCCTGTATGTGTAATGTGTAGGTGGCCCAGTGCTTTGGTCCATATACTGTATGTAGTGTCCTATATCTGCAACATGTAACTAATAATTATAGAGACTCTACTTTCAGAGTAAAAATGATGCAAAGTGCTATAGCAGCTAAACAGGGTTGCACAGTAAGTGAGTGGTTTTTGAATTAGAAAAATGTTGGAACAAAGTGGAAAACATATAGATTTTACAGAGCTAAAAAAGATGAAGTTATTTGTTTTGTTTGAATTAATATCATAAGATCACTTGCAGTTGTGGTCAGACGTTTACATCCACTCATCATGGGCATGAATATCATGGTATACTTTTCACCCTGTGTGGATTAAAGCAAATCCAAAACAAATTCAAACTTGTGCACCCAATACCAAATTCTTGTTTTTTAAAGTCGTTAAGATGTATGCTGTACAACCATTCCACTCTGGAAAAAGAAACAATTTGAAGAAATTATTCAAACCCATGATGAATGTATGTAAACTTCTAATCAAACCCCATCTTATCTCAAACACCTCATAGTACCGCATCACCCCAGTAGAGCACTTTGCTCTCAGACTGCTGGCTTACATGCTTAAGAGTAGAATGGGAGGCAGAGCCTTCAGCTTTCAGGCCCCTTTTCTGTGGAACCAGCTCGCAATTTGGATTCGGGAGACAGACAGCCTCTCTATTTTTACCTTACAATATAAAGTGGCATGGGGCGACTGTTGTGATTTGGAGCTATATAAATAATTTTGAATTGAATTACTGCCTTGGCAGAGTGTTCGGGATCACTGTTGTAAGCACCATTTTATAGAGTTTCTTTATTTATAAGTGATTTATGTCATATATTGGTTTCTTTTTGTATTTCATATTTGTATAATTAAGGTTAAAAAGAAACACATTTCATTTGTAATGTTTGGGTTTAAAAACCATTGTTAAGAAGGTGTATTTTATATGATTGAACTGCAGAGGGCACAATTCTGTTGTTAAGGCCCATGAAGAAGAAATGTTTTTGTTGTTAAAGAATAAAGATGGATGATGGAGCAACACGGTAATTTCATCGTGCTGCGGCCGAGAGTGTCCCACGCGTAAAACCGGCTCTGTATCATTCATTCAAACGAAGGAAGAGGTTAAATGGAATTACAGAATAGACAAAGAAATTATAGATTAGCCTCTACAACTGTCATGCTGAGAAATTAAATTGTTGCCACTCAGATTCTTTCCAGATGGTGTTGCATGGTGGATCCAAACCTGATGGTACTTTTCTGTGTTCAGAATTACTAGAAACAAAGTGCCTAAAGATACATTTTAAAACTGATTCTTTGCCAAGTTGTCTGTCTATGTGTGGTCACAACACTGGTTCTTCCTGAGTTAGCTGCTTTTTTAATGCTTGAATAGTTCATAGGTCAGTGTTAAATGGCTTAACAACAACAACAAAATTCTGAAAATGGTCAGTTACAAGAACTGGACTGAAAATGAGTTAAAAAGCAGCCAAAGTCCAATGAAAAACTTTGAAAGACCTTCAGAAAGCCTGGAGAACTATTGCTCCAGACCACTTTACAAATTTACAAGAAAGTCTGGCTCCTTGTATGATAAATATCAAGAAATGAGAGGTAACTCGAGACTTGGTGTAACTGTGCTCACATTGCCATGGTTACTAGACTTTACCTAAGGAAATCAGTGAGACACAAATCAAGGAAAAGGGGACAAAACTCACGAACCAGTCTGCAAACACAGTGCATCACTCCAGTGCATGACAAAGCACTGCCCACTGACGATTACGTGTAATGTTTAGTATATTTGGTCCTAACTATAAACTCACCTTAACTAGGAATATGTGTATTTAGTAGCTTAACGTTTCAACGTTTCAACGTTACCAGCCGGAAAAATATCAGCTACGACTCTCTTTGCTGTTACTGATCTGTATAAACAGCGACCTCTTGCTACCTTCACGTGAGATTCCTGGATGTGTGAGTTTTGTTTAGTTTTTTCTTTCCCTCGGCGAAGTTTGCCTCGAAATCAGCTGTTTCCTCCAGGTTGTGCGTCCAGTCACGTGGCAGAACGCAACCGCTGATGGTCGAAGTCAATGGAGTGACTGGATTTATCCGCTCGATATTTTTCCACGGTTGATCGTTTTAATTTTAACTCTCCACCACCCCGACTGCTCATATTATAGGCGCACCCATAGATCAGCCTTAAGTACTGCCCCGAGGCAAGAGAAATGAATCTATAGGCGGTGAAGGGACTGTAGGTGAGTTATTGAACAGCAGCTGCCTAAACGAGCCACTCATTAAAGTGGCATGTAGGTCATAAATACTCACGCTCTTTGTCATACTCCACGTACAAATAGTCCACATCAATAAAGGAAAAATAAGTGAATTTTACTGCTAACCACTGATGACTTTTGTGAACTGCAGAGCACTTATTTATGACATACTGCAAGATTTTGGGAAAGATTTGAAAAACCGCTTGACAAAGAATCTCACTGGACCCTTTTTTCCTTCTGTCTGAATAATACTAAATTATTAATTTTTATTCATATTATTGTCATATTCATCATTTATAAAGCTGTGTGTGTTTGTTTACAAAAACAGTCTTCAGAATCTTCCCTACAGATGTGTACACTGATTGACTCTAATGTCTGTAAAGCTAGAGTACACGATCTATTTACTTTTTTCATTTTTATTACTACGATTTGTCTGTCTTATGAATATCTACAATAGTCACAGTGTTGTGTGCCTAAATCAGCTACATGTTTATTGTGTCTCAACAACAGCAGCCTGTGGGTGGTGATGAACTGCTTTAGTGGCTCTGAGCTATTCTTTTAAAATAAGTTAGACTCTAGATAAGATGCTGGGCAAGACTTGAAATTAGGTGTTGGCAGGATGGGTTTAAAATTGAGATGAGGAACTGCAGGAGCGTTGAGCGAACAGTCATGTGTGGGTCCACTGGTGGTGATGACAGTGGCAACACGAGTGCATCTTCTCTGACTCATCCTGCCAAAAAAATATGGAGCCTGGTGGTGGTGGAACAATGTGACAGTAGAAAGTGAAGATGACTTTTATCCTGGTCATTATTTAAATCTGGTGACTGGACTAAGCAGTGCTTTGTCACAGATTTTTAGCTGATTTTGACTCCAGTTACTCTCTGTGTTGTGATTCTTTTACTATATAACCACCACTGCTTTTGCTGGAGCTGTTTGGCTGCACAGCACATCAGTGGCATTACGAACAACTTCCTGATCAGAGGATATAACACAGAGGCATACTGTCCGGTACACTGGCTTTGGCCTTAAAGGAGGAAAGATACATGAGCAAGCAGGCAAAGAATATATATTACTTGCATTTATATTGTATTTCGCATACATTTTAACAGATGACACATTGCCAGAATCACAACTAAAACACACTTTTAGGCCTTTACTATCATATTTAAACACTAAAATCCATTATAAGAAGCTAGGAACTGTATTTTTATGTAATGTTGGCCCGCATAGTCAGTTTGCATGTAGAGAAACACACACACACACAAAAATTTAAAGTAGGTTAATGAAGTAAGAGAGAATCTATAAATAATCTCTACCAGAAGCCTGCGTGTTTGCTTTGTGAAAAATGAGTGCCTGCACATTTTGCATTGTCCATCAGATGGCAGGCTTTCTCTTGAGTCATAGTGCAACAAAAGTTTGGCAAATGTGAATAAAATTATCAGCAAGCATATGACACTGTGACCCTGTTAAATTTAATTTCACAAATAAGCCCTGAGTTTTCTCTCACTCAGGGAAAGGAGATGATGCAAATCTGTGAAATATTCAGCTAATTAAAATTCTAAAGTGGCTCAATGTGCGCATATTTCTTTAGCAGCAGTCCTTGTGGAATATTCTTTAATTATTATTATTGTTGTTTTTCATTACTGTTATCTAGTCATGGCATGAACTACAGGTATGAGACATTTAGGAAGAAGGGGGCATTAACTGAAACTTTTCATGCTGCTGCTGCTGCTGCTGCTGCTGAGCAGCTCCAGTGGAGCGGCAGCAGATTAGGGATTCCAGTTTGCAACCTTTTGGTCACAAGGCTGCATCTTGAACCCTAAGTCAGCCATCACTCCTAATACTTTCCTGACAAGTGTATTTGATGGAAGGCTCCTTCACATTTAGTGCACTATGCCTTTTAATTGGCACATTTCCAAACCTTCCACCTTTAACCACAAGCTTAAAACATAATTTTTTTTTTCCACTGAGGTCAGAATACCTTGACCTTAAGAAAACAAGAAACAATGTCTACATTAATAGGCACATTTCCTCCCAAAGATAACAATATATTCATGTGTTGAAATTTATGCTTTATGATTTGCCCATGAACAATACTTTTATGTCACAGGAAAGCCAAAAGACCACCTTTCCTCCATTGTTATCATATTAGATGTGTCATTTTTAAGCTCAGCTGTGTCTTCTTTTCCTCAGAAATAATTTAAAATATAAGCTGATGCATTTTGGATGAAAAAGACCATGTTGCATTGAGGGACAGTGGGACAAAATGCTTTGGAACTTTGTTCTACCAAAGACTTGATGAAATATCTTCACCCATTTTGTACAGCAGTTATGGGGGATAAGGCTTCCTACTGTGGCTGTTTTCTTCTGTCAAAATGAAATCAATATCTGTCCAGAGAGTGCAGAGAGGAGGGGCTGCACAAACACACACGCACACAAACACACCTGCTCAGGGGACACAACGTCTTTGTCTTCCTCTGTCTTCCTCTGTCTTCTTAATCTCTCATTCTCATTTCCGTTCAGTCCCTAAGCAGATTCAGATTGCTGGTGACAGATAGCACAGGGCTGGTACCATTTCATTAGTGTGATGCATTGCCGGTGACTGGCTCGTATGTACCTGATTTGCTGGGGTTTGAACATCGCCCATAAAATACTGTGCTGTCCAGGAGAAACCAAGCTGAGGATGGACATGTTTCATTTCTCAAAAGACCTCTCGTCAGTGGTGTTGCTGCGCTGGGAGGGATCACGGCTGAGATTGTCTCTCATCCTGTCCATGGGAGCTCAGAAAAGTTCAAAAATAGCATGGAAGATGAAAGTCGCTACTAACTTGGAAGATAAGGAGATGAAAAGGCAGCCCCAATCTGCCGAGGATTAGCCTTGCTGGACAGACATTTTCCAATTCATTAGTTTTTGCAGGAAGAAAAATGGTTTAGCTGATCATAAATGTATGACAGTCCAATGAATTTCCTCAGTGATGGCACATTTAGATGATAGCAAACTGCAGTGTTGTCAGATCTATCTTTTTACAGTTACCTTTAACTTTTCATGCCACAATTGCTTAAAGGAAAACATTATGTAGCCAGGTTAGCAAATGCTTTCAGAAAATAATTTAATGTAACCCATATCAGCAGATCAGCCTGATTAAGGTTATCCCAATCCATGTTCCTATGAGTCTGTTGCACCGTGATATCTCTGAGGCCCATCTGCACACACTGTTTAGATGTAGAGTAGAAGAACAAAATAAAGCAAACACCACATGGAAGAGGTCTTTAACTGCAGCGTTGCTTTGTTAATTGCTGCAGAGGTGGGTCATGTTAGGTCGGAAACCAATCAGCAGCAGTGACTGTCTCTAAAAGAGGGCAATCAGTGCTATGATATCATGTTTTCAAAGCAAAACGAGAGAACTAAGAGAACTCCACGGAGACCAGATCATCTGTGCCAAACTGCTCAATGAAGAAAACTGCAGGAAGAGTCTAAAAACTCATGAGAAACGCTAACAAACTGCCTTAAATATGATGAGTACAGTGAAGCTGAAAAAAAGACTGTTGCTTGTAAAATCTTTCTCTTTGTCTCTCGACTAAACCTCATATTTTTCCCACAGTCTACGTATTATATTTATTGTTTACTCATATACTGTCATATGGATTTAAGCACTTTTTAATCAGGAATATGACATAGAAGCTTGGTGCCATTCTGATTCATTAAGCAGTCCATCTCTGCAGTAAGCCAGGGGCATGAAAAGAAAATTAGCACAGAGAGCAGGGGTGTGTTATTGTCTGTTTCTTATAATGGCAGGATAATTATGTTGCTTAAATCAGGACGCCGCAACACACACAAACACTGGCTGTTCAATTTACAACCCCAGGGCGACACTTTTTATCACGGTGTGCCACAATAACAAACCTTTGACAAAAAAGTTTGTTTACTGCAGGTCTTTTTTTTTCTGTTCATTAATTAAAAAGGGAGAGAAAAGCATAAAGTGGGAGAGAGCAGAACAGGAAGTAAAAGTCAAGCACTTGATATTCACTCACTGAAATGCACAAAGGCAAAACGACTCAGGAATCACGCTGAAAGACAAAGTGCTGCATTTTGTCCTTGTATCCCCAGTACCTTCTGTGGACGACTTGTACATCAAATATCTTCCAGTCAGAGCTGTGGGACATATGAATTATGAATGTCTGAGTAAGAGACTAAGGGCCTTTTTTTATTTGCAATTTAAGGGCCTCAAATCTTTTGGTGCAGTAAATTATTCATATATTCAAATGAATCTGACTTTGAGGATATTTTTTCTTTCTTCTCCTCTTTCATGAATTTAGAGTGTACCCTGCAGAAGGATAGCGCAAAATTGCAAAGGCTATTAATGGTAAAGTTTGTAGTACAATTGTGCTTCAGTTGGCCGTTGGACTTTGTGCTCACACTTGCGTTCTTGTGCTTCAGTTGCCCCACTACTAGGGGTTGATTTTGGGACAGTGCCAGCATCACATTGCCATCTCTCATTGTCATTCTGGACAAGCGTCGCCTATCAGGCTTTTGTCCTCTATGTGTGTGTGTGCGTGTGTTTTTGAGCACATGTGGGTGTGTCACTGATGCGCCTCAGTATGCTCACTCTGCTCCAAGCTCTCAGATCTCTGAAGATCATTCTGATTGGCACGCCACTCCTGTGAAACGAAAAGCTGTGGTGTGCTGCATATTTATTGGTTTTGGAGTCTTTCAAATGTCACTAATAATTTTGTACATCTTGGAGACAAAGACATTCTGCCTCCCTGTGATTAAAGATGCAGCAATACTTTCTCCTGCAATCAGGAGAGAATATGAAGCAGTTTTCCTGTGCTCATCGCAGACTTAAATTTTGCTTTTATGAGCCTCTCTCTCAGTAGGGTGCTTGGCAAATTGGTTCAGATTACCAGAGGGATGTAAATCATATCTTGCGGTGCATCTAAAATGCACGCATCTTGGAACATAATTTCTAACTAATATTGTGACACTTTCCTGTCTTTTATCTTAGAGTTTATAGGCGTGTTCACATGGGTTTTAGCAGAATGTCGAATCCCCAAACATAAACACACTGATTTTTTTTCCCACTGTTTTATTTTTTGCCCCCAAACCGCAGCTGTACCCTGACTGCTGCATGTTTCCCTCTCATTAACATGCAGTGCAGAGACTGGTGTCCTCACAAGGGCAGCGCTAGGATGGCATGGATTCAGAACAGGCTGGGAAATCAGGGAATGACATGGAATCGGCAGCTACTTCTTCGCCTACTGGGATTAGTGACAAAAGCCAGCTGAGGCCGGAGCTCTTATCGCTAGCCTTCAGTCCTCTGTCTTGCTCTTGCACACACATGCACAAGCACAGACACAGACACACACACATGAAACACAAATGCACACAAGAACATTTGGTTTGCACAGGGAGAGCGCATGTATTCACATTGCCTTAATTAGCTATGCCAAGCATATTCCCTATTTAGAAAAAAGTTGTGTGTGTGTGTGTAATGATTCCCTGTGATAGGTTTAGAAATAATCCTCCACAGCGTGAGATCAGGGCAAATAATTATTAGAATAATTAAATGAAGTGCAAAACCAGCTTCTTAGTGGGTTATTTATCAAAAATGTTTTTCTTCCTTTGGGAGGGGGCTTAGATTTAGAAAATATTTGTGCTGATCCAATAAGTCTAAGACCTCCTTGCATGGCTGTCAAATGTTTATCTGATGTACACATGAATACTAACTGTGATGTTTGCCAGTGCTGGATTTGGAGGTGAAATAAAGTCATCTCATCTCTCTTCTGCATTCTCCTTTGCGGCTATTCCTCTCTGGTGCGCATGTCAGTGGGCAGATGGCAGAAGATAGAGGCATCTGTGGAGGAGGAGGAGGAGGTGCCTTTTTCCCTTCACAGAGCAGAGACAGGTGACATCTGCCACACAATTAACACCTTCATGAATATCATTAAGGTGCTAACAAGACCATAATTTATGCTAAGTCAGATGAGGCTGAATTTTAATTTTTTTTTTTATTATTGGTGCCTCACATCAAAAAAAGACTTGCCTAATCCTAAGCAGAGCAATTTAATGTTTGGGCCATCCAAGTTTTTTTAAAAAAAGGAAAAAGTCAACAAAAGTAAGGGGAAATGGGCAAAGGGTGCATTAGCATTAGCATTGCAAATAGCTCTGGGGATGTGAATGGGTTGAAATCTTTGATTGTCATTTAAAAAGTGAATTCAGCAACTCTTCAGCATGTTAGCATGCAATCACGCTAACATGCTGTTGACACCCCCCCCCCAAAAAACCCCCCCAAAACAAAATGAAAAAAAAAAAAACAAGTAAAAGAAACTAGACTCTTAGTAGGAGACAGATAGGAAAGTGGCATGTTGTTAGGTCTGCAATCATATGATCACGGCTGGCGGGAATCTCAGGGCAAATCTATAAAGTTTCAGAGGAATGCAAGGATCTATAAAGAGAACAAGAGTGGCCGAGGGCCGGGACAGAGACGGAAATTGTGACAGCCACTAGTCTGCTTTAAATCTCTTCTGTCAAACTGCAGACACATATTTCAAAACCTGTCCTAATAAATCCAAGCGGCTTGACATCACTAGCAGAGAGAAAATGTCAGCCAGTGTTTCTTCTGCTCTCAAAGTGACATAGTTTGGGAATAGAATCTTCTCTGTTTCACCACTCGATGAAATACAGCAAAAGTTGTGGAAAACCTTTTCAAAATGCATCTTGTTTCATGTGTAATTTGCAGCATATGTCCATATTCGGTTTACATTAAAAGATTTTTAACAGAACAGATGCGCTTAGCTGCTGCTAACTGCTTTGAGGCGGGGATCAGAAGGAGAAAAAGAGAAGAGAGGGGAGTGAAAACACAAGATAAGAGCTTCAAGATGAAGAGAGGTGAGAAAGAAAGCTGCATTTGCAGATTGAGAAATGTTAAAGGCTGCATCTTTCCACTTAGGCCTCCCTTTTTTTCATTCATCCACAGGTCTGGGGTCTTATTTGAGCAGCTCAGTCTGCCTCGCACAACAGCAGCCAGTTATTACTCACCACTGGATGCTGTCTACTGACGCAGTTTGCTGAGAGCACAGAGCTAGGCTGTGTGTCCCTCATACAAACAAAAGATCCAAAGCTAAGACTCAGCTTTGTATGTAAGCACACAATGACAGAAATGGATTCAATAGCTAAACTGCCAGTGCATTTTACCTGCACGGCTGTTTGAAAACTTGTGGGCCAGTTTTAACAAGCTTTCCAGCAGCTTATTAACTGTCAGGGAGATCTGCGCCGTGAATATGTCTGACCGTTGGTGTGATCGTTATTGAAGGTGATGAGCAAGCAGAGAGAAAAGTGGGAGGGTGGAGATAGAGAAGTCAAAGAGAGAGGGGATGGCATTAAAACTCCTCCCTTCTTCCATCTTCACCACTTCTCAAGGAAAGGAAGCATCAGTATTTTTTTAAACAGCTCCAGTTTTTGTCATAGGCCTTGTGTGTGTGAGCCCATTCATTGAGGGGACCCGTATGTGACGGTTTGGACTCTAGCTGTCGTGCCTGTGTTATATGCCCGTGCTCCACACCAAATGACAGAGAGAGAGGGAGAGAGTGAGAAAGAGAGAGAGAGAGAAGAGAGGCTCACAGGGAAGTCTCTAAGGGGCAACAGATCTGGTTTGCTCGGCTGGAAGACCAAACAAGACATGGATTTTTGCACAACGTGAGAGAGGAGCAGCTGCCTCACATTAAAAAACAAAAGGTCTGTAACTACCTTTTTTTTCACCAACTACATGTATGCTGCTGGTGCTTCAGGCTACTTTTTTAATGACATTTTTCCAAATTGTGATAATGAAACAAACAGGGCAGGGAATGTGTTGATGTGATATGTAAGAAAGGATTGCGTTAAATACACAGCTATTATTCAGCTTGAATGCATTTTTTCATTCACAGATAACTTTATTTATGGTTTGTCGCTACCTGCAGAGCTGTGGTGAAACTGCTGTCACTGGCAGCGCTACAGCCTCTCTGTCAAAGTCAGAGAGATGGAAAGGAAGCGTGTGAGATGCAGCATGTAAGCCGGGAAGAATTCACCCATGCATTTATTCGCCAACTTGGAAAATGAGCGGGCTTTCCGTGTGACAGTTGGGGGGAAAGGAGTGATGAGTGATGAGTGGGGCAGTTGTTCCCCCAAAAGTGAGAAAAGCGTATTCTTCCAGGGGGATCTGAACAAGAGCGGGGTTTGTTTGCATTTGAGCCGATATGTGACTCACTCAGTTCATCATAATAAGCAGAGAATAAATGAGTTGTACCCGGAGAGTAAGTCAGCATCACATTTATTTGCTACTGCATTTAGAAATATCAGGAGTAATTAACAGATGTGAGAATGAAGTGTAAAAAATACACTTTACCCCAGAGATGAACTAACAGACACACACACACACAGACACACACACACACACACACACACACACACACACTCAAACATCAAAGCAAAGAGCTCATTATCCACACTGGCCACTGACCAAAAAAACACCCAGTGCTTCATAATGATCAGTGTTCCTGTCTGCTCTGTGGGTTAACTCATGCTACCTTATTGTCAGTTAGAATAAGCCTTTTGCAGCACCTTTGAGATCTCATTCCAATTTGGCCTTTTGAAACCATCACTTTCATGCCCTGAATATCTGAGAGAATCAGATAGCAGCTGAACACCGGTGCTCGACCCCCAGTGCAGCTTTGAGTGCACTCAGGTGTGCTGTGAGATTTTGTTATTGAAATGTAAAAAGAGATGAATAGAAACTGTAGTTTACTGTTTTGTAGTTTAATTTTAACTCCTTCTGCTTTTCTAAATCTGGAATCTTATCAGTTGTGTTACATGCATTCATGTTTGTACACAATTTTTTTTTTGGGCTGCTCTAATTAAGTGCATTAAAAAAAACTGGAGAGGATGATTGTTGTCACACTAACCAAAAAAAAAAAGTGGAGAATGGTTTACAGCTTCTGGTAAATATTGCAACATCTCTTTCTTCATACTTTCATCATTCCTGCATATCTCTGACCCTTACGTGCGCTATCTGTGGTATTTGCAGAAGCAATTTGGAATTCATGTGGTGAGGCTTAGGTCTTCTTTCAGCTGATCTGGCCTTGAATATGAGATATTTAACATGTTTGAAATTCAGGCTACTTTTATCACCTGATAATCTGCCATTTGAGTTGAAGATGAATATGTATATGTGTGTGCAAGTATTTTCGCATGCATACATGCACATGCATGCATAAAGACACTGGAAATCCTCAGTATTTCTCCTTTTGGCTCAGCTTATCTGTTTGTTCATGCACGTGGCATGAGAAAGTATGTGCCTGCCGACACATGCACTGCACACTTACACTAAAGAATATGGCCCAAATGCCATGACATTTCGCCACACATGGATCTTGTCCATTATTCATGAAGTGAAGAGCTAATACCAGAACTAAACAAACAACACAATCCATCTCAGTGGGAACTTTGAGTTTTAGTAAATATTTGCATAAGCTGCATGCATGGATTTTTAAAATTCCAGTAATGGCCGGGCCTATTTTCTTACTCAGACATACAAGGTTTTAGTAAAAAGTTGCAGAGAGGCTCAAAGGCTGTCTCTGTTTGGCCTTGAAGGAACATAAATAGTCTTGAATGTGAATATATATTTCTTTTAAAAAAAGACCTGTGCAAAGACTGATTATTTATTAATCAGCATATTGGACTCATAGAAAGCTTCAGAGAAAACAAAGGAACATTTTTGCAAACATATCTGCTTTGTGCGATGGTTTTATTGGCATATATCAGATATAAAACTGCAAAGGCATGCACTGTCCAGTATTATCAAAATGCTGTAGAAAAAGGACTTCATATAAATACCCACTTAGAAATGAAAACAAAATAGGACAAGAGGGCAGACCGGGCCAAATGGGCAGAATATACACTGAATGGTGACAGTGAAGAAGATTACACAGAGATGATGAGAAAATTAGGAGGGTGGTGGGTGAGGAACAGATTGAGAAAGTGGAGCAGAGGAAGCTACACGGCACAATGTCTCAGAAGGAGTTTGGCTGAACATACTCCATCAGCAGAGGATGAGGCTGTTTGAGGAGGGACTTGGAGAAATTGTGCAGATCAAAGAGGAGTTTGATCAGGAGAAATGGGATAGATACAGACCGGTTGCCAAAAAAAAAAAAAAAAAAAAAAAATATATATATATATATATATATATATATATATATATATATATATATATATATATATATATATATATATATATATACACACATACACATATATACACACACACACACACATATATATATATATATATATATATATATAGACACCATTTCTAAAAGAGTAACGGTGCAGCAGGAAGGCAAGAAAGCCACAGAGACATTTGCTGAGGGCAGTTCATTTTAAAGAGTGTGCAGTGGATAGCTGTAGCTATACCGAACACATTTCAAGTTCATGACAAAGCCCAGAAAGCAATGCTGCTATAGGAATAAAATGATGAAATGCATAATCAGACACAAGTCATATCAGAGAGTGAAAAAAAGAGCACTTCAGCAAGAACCCACTGATGAGCTCCAGGCTGCTAGACTCAAGAGGAAACATTGGAATTAGAGGACTAAAAGGAAGTATAGCCTCACAATCCTGAACTCTGTGCAACCCTGACTGAGAGTAAAAAGGGAAAAAATGTCTAATTATTAAAGGACAGCGATATAACTCATGTCAAGTAAAGTTTGTTGACATTCAGCCTCAAGGTATGGCCCTCACTCCTGGAGATCACTCATCCTATTTCCTCTGAGGAGTAGCTACAAGCAGCGGTGTTCATTTTCTGTTGGAGAGGCTGTCCAACAGAGAAGCCATTCTGGCTTTAAAAAAGCAACATCTGCTCAGAGGGAGGTGTGAGAGCAGCCCACACCACACTTCAATGAATCTGAGATGTGGCAGGAATAGGAAGAAATTGACAGCATGAATAGAAAGCACCAATATTATACTGTTTCTATTTAAACAAAAAACAACAGCAAAAAAAAAACAATGGTGTCAGTTAGTGTCTATAAGAGCAACAATGTCAGTAATTAATCAATAACTTTTTAATAATGCTGCTGACACTACACCTAGAAAAAATAACCCATTTATTTGATCCCTTTTCCTTGTCTCAGTTAAATAAAACGCAACACGTTAGGATGTTCAGATGGTATTAACCATGCCTCTTGCCTCAAAACAGGCTTGCATATCTAATATCCATGTTTATAAGCAATTTTGAAAAAAATCACGAGAGGGGGAGATAAGCTGCGCACATTAAAAAAAGGGAAATAAATCAAGTCCATCTTCCACAGCCAGTGTTTTATCACCTCTGTCTGAGAAAAGAGGTATAGGGAGGCTCAAGGGCAAATAACCAAAGACCCGTCCAAAGTCAGCAGAATGAATAGTGAGCAAGGCCTGATTGCAGCAAAACATGATCCATTTTACAAAACCCAGATCCACCACAACCAGAGAAAAACAAGAGATAAGATGAAGGCCACTTAAGTTTGAACTAAACACAGTGTAAATATTTTTGCTGACACCCTTCTGGGATCTTGTACACTTGCACTACATCACTGCTGGATGCGATTAAGGAACAACAAAGAAAACTTTTGCAACAGACTTGAAACTTTAAAAAAAAAAAAGGAGGGAAAAAACTGGGTTTCTGCCTGAAACTAAAATGTGAATTTTGTGTTACTTTAAGATGTAAGTAAAAAGGAAGCCATGGATTTGTTAACAGAAACCACATAATACAAGATTGTTGACTCATTGGAGACAGGAACAAACTACTCGTGATCCAATACGTAAAAGGCAAGCCATGTTCAAAATTCATGTAATTTCCGTGCTTGAAGATACCTCATTTTCCCAACTAGCCCTTTGTGTTCTCTGTATTACATTTGCAGCTATTCCTAAGGAAAATAACTACTGGTATTTATTATATTTATTATGTGTAGGCGGGTGTGTGCGTGTATGTGTTTTTGTGTGTGTGTGTATGTGTTAGTGCGCATGTGTATGGCTAACCTCTTCAGACTCAGCAGGACTGTATGGCCTGCCCTCTTAAAGTAGATTAGCTTGAAAAAAGAACTGAGCGTGCCTTGTTGCCTGGATACAAAAAGCATCATTAAGCACAATTATCAGCCACTTCAGCTCACAATGAACAAGCTTCAGTGCAGATTAAAAAACAACGTATCATTAAAATCATCAACCTATACAGAGGAGGAAAGAGCAGTATGGAAAGACAAGGCCAATGGATAAGATGAGAAAATGTGGCAAAGAAGAAGACTCAAAGCAATTTGAAGATAGACGAGCAGACCAGAGTTCAGTGTCAAGGTTCTGGACATTTCAGACGTGCATACTACTAATTACTGGCATTTCTTTTTTTACCTTAATATGCTGGAAATCCAATATGGCCAAAACATTTTAGATACTAAATCAATGACATGAGACTGGGACAGAAAACAAAGCAGAAAAAGATACACTGCAAGAAGACAGCAGAAGCAGGGAAAGGCTGTGTGTGTAGTGAATATCAATACATGATTCCAAAAGAGTCGGGGGGGGGGGGCACTATAAGCTAACAAAAGCGACAAGACCGTTTTTCACTGGGCTGGGACAACCATTGGGAGCATTTGATAAAGAATACAGAGTTAGGGCAAGAGAACATGCAATCACAGAAAGGCTGCAGCCTAACTCATTCCTCCTCATTATGCTGTGTATCTCCCTGAAGGTAGTTTGGGCTTTAAATTAAAGAGAGCCGAGTTATTGCCAGATGTACCATCCAGAGAGAGACAGAAAGAGAATGAAAGGGAGTGAATACGTGGGGAAGAAAAGATTTTGGGAATGGAGTACCAATTGCCTAACTTCATAAGCAAAACTCATCAAGAAAAGTTTTGCACTGAATGAAATTAGCTGAAACTGTGTGCAACAATATAAACTATATATAAAAGGTGGATGCAGTTACTGTTTGTCACCCATTGGTTTGCACTTCTCAGTTCAGTTTTATTTATATAGAGAAACCTTACACTGTAAGGTTAAGACCGTAAGATATTAGAGAGAAAACCCCAACAATCAGATGATCCCATATGAGCAAGCACTTGGTGACAGTGGGGAGGAAGAACTCCCTTTCAACAGGAAAAGACCTCCAGCAGAACCAGGCTCCAGGGCAAAACTGGAACATATAGTGAGACAAGGACAAAACAGAACCTATGGAAGATAAAAACAAAATTCAATGTCATGTAGAGTACAATCAAATGAGGAAGAAATGCTCATTGCATGATGGGAAGTCCCCTAGCAGCCTGAGCCTACAGAGCACAATAGTAACATTCCAGAAGTAAAAATCCCCTTTTGGGATTTTGATTATGAGCCATAATGTTGTAACTACCGAAAGCAGAGTTACTACGAGCTGCAACACAGAGACAGAATGGAAACCGACCTTGTTTTAATAAAAAAAGTGTTTAATTCACAGTGTTGTGGAAAAGAACTTGACCCACAGTCATAAATTGAAATAACAATGTCTCCGACTGGTAGTGGTTGCCGTTAATATGGAAATGTGTAAACCTGCAAATGTCATAGTTTTCGTGATCGCAAAACTTCAGAAACCGTGAGAGCGGTGATTTTAGTCAGGAAGGAAGCACTGTACGATATCGATAACTAGGCTATATTTTACTACACACACACACACACACAAACTACAAAATATATCCAAAACTATTATTGTACAACACTAATAATGAAGGTTGGAAGTTGCTCACTTTGGAATCTAGGATTTGCGTGCATCATGGGATGAGTAGTTCCTTCACTGTTGAATGTAATTTAGGATGCACTTTTGCCACTTCTGGATCAAAATCTAACCTTTTTATTGTCATATCCACTGTGCAGCTGGTTGGCTTGGTTTGAGGCTTAAAACTCCTTATATAGGGATTTTCTGAAATGTCAGTGGAGAAAAAAAAGGGGGGGAGGGAATTTTACGCCTAAAACCAGAGCCTTTAAAAAAGTGGACAGACACTGTTGCAGCGTAACTACAGGCTTTGTCAAAAAGGAAAGGTTTAAGCCTAAACCTTTACAGCTGCCGCCATTTGTTACCTTATCAACAAGAAAGCATGTAGTGCTAACTAATCAGCATCAGTTATCAGCTAATACATTAGCAAGCTTGGTTCACTGAGGGCCTCCATACAATATGGATGCATAGCACAGATAGCTGATTAGAGCTAAGCAACTTGCTTTAGAGGGGACTTCTGTTAAGTCTTTGATAATTAATAAATAATCTTATTATTTATTAGATAACAAACAGGATCAAGAGGTCCAGTTTGGTGATTTGAAGTTGACCTTTTATTTATTTATTTATTTTTGAAACTTTGAGATACATAACTCAAAATTTTGACTTACAGGAAATCTACAGGAATGAGTTGCTTTTGGAGCCAACCTCAAGTGTCCGTTTGAGGAATTTCAATTTTTGGCAGTTCTGCGTTAGCATTTTTCAGCCCTGGAGGTTGCTGCTTGTGATTTAACTGTGCACAATAATATGTAAAAATATTAATGACTATAATACTGTGCCATCACAGCTGTTTAATAGTTAGAAAAGCCTACAATTGTAACATTGCATTCGCCAGCTATCAATTTTATCTGCATCTTTTTATTGCTGCCAATTAAGAATAAAACTAGTTAGTTCAAGTAGCTGCAGGGTTTAAATCTGCTAGCCTACTGCCTGTCCCTTCACAGTAATAATAAATTAAGAACAATGCACATGTATACTGTTTATTGGTCAGGTTAAAAAAAATTATTGTTATTCTAAAATCAAACTGCTCTTTGGTGTCACCTGACTCCAAATGCTCATAAACACTTGTACTAGGGTGTGAGCAGCAAGTCAGAAGACACTTTGTGAAGTTGACAAAAAGTTTAGTGTTTAAAAGTGATAATACTAATATTGTCACAGTAACATTCCCAGTTTCCAGAATGTAACAGATTTATAAACAGAAACCTTCCAGTATGGTGTTTTCTAACATGTCACAGCTGCTATCACAGGTTTCAGAAACACTAATCTGTTAATAGAGGCGATTAATGCAGATCAAAAGGCTTGTGAATATAATTTTCTCCAAACCTGATATCACACAAGTGGCCGGGCTCGCACATGGGGCGTGTTGAAATGTAGGCTTTAATAAAATGGAGAGAAAGAGGAGGGCAGGAGCAGAAGATAAGAAAGAAGTTGTGTGCACACCACTGTGAGATGAAGAGTGTGTGCTGACCCCTTGCTTTCATTTTGGTCATGGTCATTTATTCCTCGCTTTGAAGTGTCTTGCGTCTGCAGTCATAGATCAAGTCAAGACACAAGACACAGCGCAGCCCCTTTCCCTCTGTCTCACCAACACAGACTGTGACTGTTTCTCCGGTGCTCGCTCCCATTTCCTCGCTGCTTTTGTGTCGTGCAGTAATTTGCGATGGAATACTATTAAAAATATTAATATACAGAGTAGGAGGATTGGTTTTCAGCTGTCTTTGTGAAAGCCGATTATAAGTTTAATTTCATCAGATAAGGATGGCTTCATTTATGAGCACACACCGCTCTGGGCACCAAGCCTGACGGGCATTCAATAAGACAAGCACTCCCCCTGCTGTTTATGACAGTCTCATCAATATGCAAGCAGCTCCATCCATCTGAGAAGCTCCTCGACTTTTAATCTGATCAGAAATCCACAGGATTTTATTTTTATCTATTAATTTGATCATGTATATTACTTTTTTCCTCTTAGCTCAAGCTTTTAGTGATCAGTTAAAACTTGCAGGATCCTTTCCATTCTTTTACGATTATTGGGTTTCTTGAAAAACAAATCTAAAGTAATCATTACTATTATGAACTTTGTATATACTTTGATCATGCACATTTCACACTCTCTCTCTCATTCTCTCTTTGTGTATATATATATATATATATATATATATATATATATATATATATATATACACACACACACACACACATATATATGTCTTGTCTGTTTCTGACATATGGGCAAGCTTAACCATGTGAGTAGCACAAGAATTTTTGACCTTCTTTAGTTTCTCCAAAGGTGTTTGTGCTAAAATAAATTGTCATTGCTCATCTTTATTATTTGATTTGAAAAAGGAAACAAAAACTAAATAAAACTGTTTCATCATCTCAGCTTCTTGAAGTAAATCGTTGAATTGCTTTCTGTTTTCTTTTTTCATTTGGCTGCTTATGTGAGGTTTATATGAGGATGCGGGTCTTGCGTCAGGAAGCGTCTGCCATGCTGAAGTGTCCTTGAGAGAGGCGCTAAACAAGCTCCAGCAGATAAAAAGAAATAATTCTCCAAAAGGTTTTTGCAAATAATGGATTTTGAAATTAAGCATGTTATTGCTTCACAATAAACTTCACTCCTCTTCCTTTTTGTCTCTTGTTAATCCATGATGAAACAACAGTAAGGATGTCAGGGATCGACGTTCCGCTGATGGACCAAAATGAGACTGGAATCTCTTCAGTAGACAATGGGACTTTCCTCCGTTTCTCCCCAACCTCTGCCTCCACATCAGCGGCTGCCTCATCTCCGGGACGTCCAGGGAATGTTTATGTTTATGTCTGGCTCTTTCTCGGCCTGCTGGTGTTCCTGCTGACGCTGCTAGTCATCTCTCTGCACAGGCTCAAGAACATCATCTCATCTTCTTCCTCTGTCCCCGACTGCAGCAGCGAGGGAGGAAGCTCCTTCACTAACATGGAGATATGTAGCATCTCATCTCAGAGGTCCACCATCTCTGCACTCTCCACCTGAGGGATATGGGAAGGAGCACATACAGTACAGATGTATACGTATGTGTGCTCTCATTTGTGCATGCTCGTGCAAAGCCAAGCATGCATACACATAAAAAGCACACAGAGGTCCAGCACCTCCTCACTGTGACATACAAACACAAAAACCTTTTGTTTGCCCCAAAGACGCTGACATAATGGCATTACACTCCATGCATGCATATTCTAATCCCAATGATCCAGTAATTCTGGTGGGTCCATGCAATTTGCATAGGCACAGGGGAAATATCGCTCATAATGTGATGAGGTCTTAAGGGGTGGGTGTGACTGCACCCTTCCACAATTAAGACAAATGAATCTGAGAACCTGCTTTCCCTTTACAGGGACAAGCTAATCTCCTCTTTTTTTGTCATTTCTCATATTGCGCTTGTGTTCACCTTAGAAAAAAAAGAACATAGTTTGAAGTGAAGCTTTGTACAGCATGTTTCACAATGTCTGTAGACTACATTGCAAACTCTATATAATCATATTAAAGCTCATTACTTTGTACAGAGGTACAATACAGAAGTACACTGTCTCTGCGCTTCAGTATTGCTTTGGAGATTAAAGGGCGAGACAGATCCAAACTGTGAACACGTCAGGTCGGCTTATAATTATTCACAGGATGAAGAAAGGAGGTTGCAAAACGAAGATGACAGATAATGGGTGCTGCGGATGTGAAGGTAAGAAAGAAATGATGGCTGCGGACTGTCGACAGGCAGGCACCCACTGACTGCAGCTGCAGACAGGCCGGGTCAAAAGTGGCATCAACTACAAGATGAAATTCAGAGCCTGAAAGACAGGTCTACCAGCGGATTACCACTCTGGCCTGTCATTCTATAAGGAGTCTAATGCCAGTCTCCATAGAGACTAAAGCGGCTCTGTGCCGCCATCAGCTTTTATTCCAGGCTTTGGCTACAGAAATGCTTGTTTATTCTCAAAACACATCATCTTTTTTTTTTTTAAATATTGTGAGATAAAGTCTGTTTGACATTGTAACAAAATATATTGCACATGCAAACAGTTCATTCATCTTTGCCACACTTTGTCATAAAAGTCAATAAACTGTAAAGACCACAGAGGCTCAGAGATGACAGCCACAAGCAATAAAAGCAGCCAGAGCTGTCAGACATCTTGACAAATCCTCATTGTTCTCCAATTAATCTGTGCATTTCAGGTCCGACTGTCTGCCAGACTCAGCACTCCCCCATGTATAAACTTTAATCACACAGTCCCTTCAAGCTCTATAGATACGGAAACATGCAAATCATACTAGTTAAAAAAAAAGGAGATTAGTGGAAATGCTTTCATTTAGCGTTTGAGTTATACATTAGGTATTTAATGGATTTGTTTGTCTTGTAAAATTAGGAAAATTGATGTAGCACTAGCATAAGTTAAAGCAGCAAATCAATAGACTGCAGTATATTTTCAAACACGCTCATTTTTTTGGGTTGCTTTTTATATAACACCTCAGTAATAACAAAGTAAAAGAAACAATATGGAAATTAAAAAGGTAACAACAAGGTGGCAGCAATCAGGTGAAAGCGTGGTAATAATCATGGTTTTGAGCACTACAAATAAAGGATATAGTTAAGGGTGATAACACGGAAGCAAAAGTAAAGTAGTAAAGTTAGTGTAGTTAGTAATTCTACAGTAATATTTTGGTAAGAATATAATAGCCTTTGACCATTAAAATTGTAATTTCTCTGCAGTTTTGATAAACATTCTTTAATAAAATGACATTAATATTGTGTTCTGAAAGCCTGATTTATGGTTATTACACAGAAACTACCACAAATGTTTCCAGGTAGGTCCATACAAAGGAGATTCTTAGACTGTGAGGTAAGATCGATTTAAGCATTTCAATATGGCAGTAGTATTAGTATTACCTTCTTACTGTGAGGTTACCACATAATAATGTCACTACATTAAAACAATTCTGAATAGTGGACAGAAATGCTCATTTTATTGCTCATACATTACTAAACTATCATGATTATCATGATACTATTACTGACTAGTTTAAAATCATCGGCAATGTTACCATTAATTCTACATTAATACAATTAGTTATTACCCACTTGTATAAATTATAGTACATGTTACTAGCATATAATATTTTCATGTTAAAAGTCATGGTTGTTACCAAGCTGTTATCTGGGTATTATCTTTGGAACTGCATGGTAATTAAAGGGTCTTATGTGCTTATTCACTTTATTTTAATTGTTACCCCATTATTACACATCCTTAATGAGTTGTAATATAAGTTTAAATTAGCATGAGACTTCACAAGTTTCACATTTACCCTTGTAAATTCAAAACATTCCTTTTTCTTTCCCAACTGACTGAAGTTTATGTTTTACTGAAGACTTTCCAAATACCTGTGACATGCCTAAAATTGTTCCCAATGGCCGGTCAGCGCCTTGTATATAATGCACTGGATTATGTTTGAATAAATGAATATGTAAGGATCTTATAAGACTATTTTAAATGCTTAATTAGAAACAAGAAATATTATATGGAACTTAACTAAATAGGGAATTTGCATAGTTTACCCCATTCATATCATTTATTTAGCATGCACTTTTTAAATGACTGCAACTCCGTTACCAATTGTGCTACAGAAAAAATTCCAACGGCTTTGGAAAGAAGAGAAGACAAGCTTTACAGACATCATCTGTGTATCACGGTAGCACAAAGCAGTCACAAGGTACTGCTGTCTAAACACAGACGGAAAAATCAGCTCCTCCATGTGCGCTTCACATTACTGTGACTCCTCGACCACTCGAAGGTTCCTGAAAGATGAAAATGATTTTCTTTTTTTATTCTACAGCCCAAACTGCAGAATGAGTCCAAGCAGCCTGTATAATACTTGGGTGTTAAAGGGTTAAATTATGCTGAATGAGAAAAATGTGTGGCCACTTTCGTAAGTAAATCCCAGCAGGCGATATTGTATTTTATAAGACATGTAAGATTTTTTTCTACTTCTTTTCCAGGCAAGAAGCAAGGCAATAAACATAATAATCTGTTTCTAGTTTCACAGTGAAAGTTCACAGATTATTTGAGCTTTTAGTTTAATGTGGCACAAAAAGCTGTAAATGTGCTTCAGAGTTCAGCGATGTGACCAGATGACTGTTTTAATGTGGTGAAATTAATAAAACTTTAAGCCCTCTGTTATGTTATTTTGTCAGTTAAATTTGAGGTCGTATGATCACCGAGACATCATTCAGTGAGAGGTTTCTTTGTTACTGCGTTACTCGAAGAAGCTCCACAGAAGCAGGTTTAAAACAGTTTTGCAGAAAACGTCTCGTGTGTGCGCACAGCGCGACATTTTTACCTCAGCAAAATCTCGATTTACTTCTCGCTCGAGGAAGTAAGATTTCATTGAAACGGGTGATAAATGCATGTGTCTGTGTGATATATGTGATCAGTGAAGAGCCAAGTCATCAAATTCTTTGCATATTTTATTTTCTTATCATGATTTTTTTTTTCCAACTCACACATGTCATATTTTACATCTTTGCAATAAAACATGAATACAATAGTTTTTTAGGGTTTCATAGATCCAAAAATATTTAACCTTTTTTTTTGGATACGTAAGTTGAACCTGTCGATAGAGTATGTGCATGTGCGCATTTGATCAAGATGGCTTCACACATACAGTACATCTCACATTTCATCCTCTCGCCGCCCTCCTTCCCGCCTCTATCAGCTACAGAATCATGATATTGCTTACAACTGTGAGGTTGTAAAACTTATAATCACACATGAGCTCAACGTTTTAAATACAAACATCAATGCACAAATAATCCCGTAGGAAAATGGACCTAAACAAAATGGCAGCCGACCAGAAAGAACCAAGCTAATAAATAATGATATGTGATTGGTGCAAAGTGCAAATACAAAACAAACTTTTACACTGATTTGATTCTTTTTCTTTTTAAATAATCAACAAATGTGGATAAGTGAAAGTTTCCTTTGCGCTTTCAGTCTTATTCAGCTGATTAAATCTCCCACCAAGCCTGAACCAAGACTATATGTACATATTTGACAGAACGATCACCAAATATACAAAGGAAATCATATTTGTCATCCTCGGTGGCACTGGTAAGACCTCTTTATCGTTACCTTCCCTGGCAAAACAATTACCACCGTTATTACCATCAGTCTTGTCAACATTATAATAATTATTACACAGTATTTTACATACAGCAAGTCATTAATAAATTAAAGGTGATAAGCGCAGTTTGTGTAGTGAAAGAACAAGTGTAGACTCTGAAGGAAGCAGAGCCTTCTTCACACAAAAGTCTGAATTAAGCCTGCTGAGGGTAAAGAAAGACTTGAATTAACATTCTAAAAGAAAAAAAAAACAGACAAAATTAAACAAGATCAAACAAATTAAAACTTAAAACTTCCAGCAATTTTTCAAGGGTGAATTTAAGATCAAGCCAATAGCACCTGTTTTTGAAGAATGGGGTAGAGCTGGTTCATTTCTGACCATTTCTAATCAGTTTAGACGCAGTGAAGGTGTCTTTGTTAATGATCCACCCAAATAACTCCTGTGCTGAAATCTCCTCAAATGAAAAGTAAAAAAACAAAATATTAAACGCAGCAAAAAAAAAAAGAAAAAAAAAGAAAGAAAAACAAAACTCAGGATCTCTGTCTGCGAGGAATTAAACGTACCAGGAACAGCAAATGTACCAGTCCTGTGAGTGGTACAGGTATGAAGGACCTGTGCAATATCTGCACAACTTGCTCCTGTTTCCTATTGCAGTCTTCCTATTCTATTAGTGGGTTTTGGTGTGTATCTTCTGGGTATTATGTGTCTGTGGTTACACACGTGTGTGTACATACACGTATGCACAGAGGAAGCTGCTTCCACCAGCGCCGTCGCATCCTAAAATCAAGTGAACTTCACAAGGGAATAGAGCCTAAGGTCCGGTACTTGTTTTTCCTTCGTCTCTGTACCTGTAGTTTCCCCTGTGCTGCAGATACACAGCAGAATGCATCACCGCCTCTCCTCTCTCCATCTTCCTCTTCCTCACACTGTCCACCTCAGTACCTGTTCTGGTGTTCGTAGTGCCAACGGTTGAAGTCTATGTTGAATGCCACAATGCTGCCAGACGCCATGCCAGTGATCAAAGTCCTGAGGGGAGGGAACATAACAAATCACACCTGTAATTTAGATTCACTTTTGTAAAGTTTCTTAAAGGTGATGCAGTTTCTGTCCTGTTCCTGTTTTACCTCTGGTCATGTGATAGGTCCATGGCACGGATTCCGGCGTCACAGCCTGGATAGATGTAAAGCTGTTTGAAGTCACATGCCTGCCAGACCTCAACAACTCCATTATCGCCGCCTGTCACCAAGTTCTGGCCATCACTACTCAACAAGATTGCCTGGACGGAGAAAAAGAGTCAGTTAAAAGAAGCTCCTGGTTTATGGGAGGCACAGCAAAAAAATATTAAAGCACCCGAGTCACTCTAACAGCTTTACCCGTGTAGAATCGTTGACCTCCATTTGTGCCAGCAGTTTTCCATTTATGCTGAAGTTGCAGAAGCGCCCTCTCTCATAGTAGATGATGCAGTGTCCCTCACTAGACACTGAAATGAGGCGAGGCTGCTGGCACAGCTCTGGACCCTCCAGGGCTCTAAGCAGGTCCCCTGTGATAGTGTGGACGAGGCAGGGGCCCTCTGAGAGAAGATCAAAGCAAGATAGTATAAAGCTTTGCTAACAGCAACAGCAATGATTAATGTTCACTTTGTCCACAGCACTCTTCTCTGATATGCATCGTTATTTCTTTCTCTTTTTTTGCCTTTTTAATTAAATTAAACATTTACTTTGCATATAAATCTACATTTAGAAATTATACCATTTTGGGCACAGACATAAGGAGACATACAGACCTTTGGCTCCACTAATAACCAATCCCAGCTCAGCACAGACAGACACACACACCACCTCGTGGTCATGTCCTGTCAGTACTGCTCTGGGAGCAGGATAGTCACCTAAAGACAAGATAGTTAGGAGACAAATAACCACACCATCTACATATTACATCTACATATTCAATTTAATTTGAAATTGAAATGCGTTCACGCATACAACAAGCGGTCGAATTTCATACATCCTGTTTCCACCACTTCACCACTCACTGTTGTTAGGGTTGTCCCCTATAATATGGTGCCGTCCACTCCAATACCACAGAAGAAGAGTGGCATCTCTGGATCCTGACACGATGTAGCAGTCTCCACCGATGTAGGATTCTGACCTAGCCAGACACGTCACCACATCCCAGTGGCCAAAAACTATCTGGGTCAGCTTTCCTGTGGAGAGGAAGCAGGAAGACAAGTTTGTCAATATCTGTGTTTGCGTGTGTGTGTGTGTGTGTGTGTGTGTGTGTGTGTCCTCTTCTCACACTCCTGGAAGGCCACGGTGGAATAAAAGCACTCCATGATGTTTATCAGGCTGGCTAGTTACTACAGTGTCCTTTTTAACCCCAGGATCAGTAAATACAGAAACTAACTGCATGAACCTGCATTTAATTGCCAAAAAAGACTCCATCTACTCTATGTAACAAATTCATAAACATGCAAAGCAAAACCTCTGACAGAATCATAAATTTAAACTTCAAAAAGGAACCTGACAGCCTGGAGGAAATGCTTACAGTACTTAGTGCTCGAAATGTCTTATTAATAATACAAAACCAACCGGTTTCTGTGGAATAAACACGGAAGCTCTTGTCCCAGAAGCCGCAGACGAGGATGTAACGGTTATCAGCAGTAACCACAAAACAGTGTGTGTTGATTTGGATGCTCTGGTCTACCAGGTCAGTGATCTGACGCTTGTTCATGCCTGAGTTGTTTGCTGCATGGGAGCAAAAAGATGTAATCAGGTTAATGAAGACATAAAAATGAAAAATATTTAACACTATATCTAAATCCCCGAGGTAACTGGATTTTTGGCTACAGTTTCTCCAATGATCTGGCGGTTCTCTTTCTCTTTTTACTTATAGAAAATGTGCACTTAACTATATTAATATGGCGTGCAAGTACTGTAAAGTAATTCTGCAGCTGCTCATAGAAAAACAAGAGCTGCATTTATGCATTAATGCTATAAATTTACTCTACAACATGGTTCTGATTTCTGTTTGTGATGATAATATGCAAAATGCCCAGTTCTGTCATAACCCACAATCGTAAAAATCCTTCCAAAAATTCCTGGATCCAGATTTGGATCTGGATAGACTCCAAAAGGTAACCACTTATAAGTTGGGCTACAACCCATCACTGGTTAAAAAATAAATAAATTGCGTGAGCATCCATCTATAACCTTTTAAATAGATAAAATCTACATTTGTGCACTGACCAATGAGAGGGTCCATCTCTATGGGTAGATGATGCGCCTGTTCTAGAGAGTATCCTGGAGCTCCACGGAGGCCTGAAGGGTTTAAGGCACAAACATTACACAATCACACATCTTATGCACACATCTTAAATAGGTGAAGAATATCTGATTTACTGCTCACTGATAAGAGCTCTGATGCAAGCATACATTAAAAATTAAGTGCCTTGTCTGGCAGTCAATAGTAAAAGCCACTTAAGCTGCCCCGTGACCCCGTATAATCCCATTTCCATGATTAATTACACTAAGTCTGTTGCGCTAATGAGGTCATTTATAAGGTTAACTGAAGCTTTAATTAACAAATATTTCTATGTCAACATCCAGGGTGTGAACAAAACAAGACTAAAGGGGAATGTGAAACAACAAAAGAAAATGCTGTAGGTCTCAGCAGTAAGTATATAACCATTACAGGATTTGGGAAGTCAATCATAATAATTCTTTAATCATTGAATCTATAAAACGTCACACCAATTCCATCAATGCACACTCACCGACAGTGTTGTGCCAGCGGTTTACGGCGAACAGCCGGCTACATGTGACTGTGACGGCAGCTGGTATACTAAGGTGGGGCAGCGTGTTGGCTGCAACGTGTGTCACGGGAGAGTTGGAGGGAAACTTGAGCACCATGATGACATCCTGCTGCATCTGATCCTTAAACATCAGAGGGCTCTGGGGAAGGAAACACTGGTGAGACAGACAGAGAAAGAGAAAAGGAAAGACAGGAAGGGCAAAAGAGAGAAGGGCAGAGGGAGGAGGGTAGGTTGGAGGAAGGGACATGGAGACGGAGGAAGAGGGACAGACAGAACAGATGGAACAGAGGGAAGGAAGGGGAAAAGGTATATTAGTGGGAGCACAGGGTCAGAGCAGGTACACACACTGAGGGCGGCTCTAGGTCTAGGAGAGGAGGTGGATGCACCGGTTGTTGAGGGCTCAGGGTCTGACGGGTTTGGGTTGACATGGATGGCTCTGATGTAGAGACACTGAGGTCTCATGCTGCTGAGGGTAGCAGGGAGTACAGAGAGGCTAAAAACATCATTACATACCACTGTGTATAATAAAACCTCACATATGTATCTTACACCTTGTTAATGGAAGCTATTCATCTTGGACAATGTGGACTTAAAATAACTGATGCACTGGGAAGAAATGTTTCAAAAATATTAAAGATTAATGCTCACAATGTAGATTCAAAGCATAAATATGCTCCAAAGAATGTCTGTAAATCTGCAAAAATTGATGTTTTTTTTTTTATTTTGGTGGCTCTGCAGCTGACTTCAAATGTCCTCCTGAGACTTTTGTCCATTGTAGTGGTCACAAAAAAAAAAGAAGTTTTTTCCATGCTTCTCAGGAGGATATGTGCCTACGCTTGGTATTTTTCTCAGGAGTGTTTCTGTAAAGCATGAGCAAAGAAACTTAAAAATAATTCAAGATTTGCTAAGGCTGTTGAGGTATCTCACCAGGTGCATGGCGGAGGATCGAGGTGGGTGTGGCTCTATCAGAAGCTGGGAGGGCACCTGACCACTAACCTGAATCTGGGCCTCAATCAGCTAGAGTCAGAGAGGAAGAGATCGGGTTAACCCTTACTTTGATTTCATTACTTACATTTACAGTAATAAGCATGCAAATATACACATACAGTTTACTTACAGAGTTTTAAAGACTACAATGACTACGATTTTGAAGAAATCACTCCCTATCATGGCACTAGAAAATCATGCAAGTCAGATTTCTGCATTTTAATGATAATTTGTTAACCAACCTCACGCTGCACAGCATCCAGATTGTCTAGGTTGACTGCTCCCTCATAGGACAAGAAGTTGAACACATTGAGAGCGCGCACTGCTTCTGGACCTCGCTGCTTGTAGCCAAATATTAGATCAATCCACTGGTGAAGCTGGCACGACACAAACTCGCTCTCCAACGCCTGGACACCGTGAGTGTTTCAGAGAGAGAGAGAAAAAGGGCCAAGATTATTCTCAGTTTATGACCAGATTTCAAGATGAAGCAAAAAATTTCAGGTTTACTTTAAAAAATAAATAAATAAAGACATTCTGTTTCACTTACCATGCGGTTAATGCGGACAAAGTCCTCAGGTTTCTTGGCCCAGACAGGAAGCTCCACATCACACACAGGAACTCCATCATCGCGTATCCCGAGCTCATACTCATTACTGTTGACAAACATCTCGGGCAAGTAGTAGAACTCTGGGATTAGCTCCTTATGGATAAAACCGATAAAACACATTTTTTTTAATGTACAGAATTTTTTCAGCTAGAAAAACTATTCTGAGCTCAGAAACAAGCTTAAAACCAACACAGCAAGATCACACAACATATATAAAAAATGAAAAGAATGACTGAGTGTGGGACACGAATGGCCCCTTTACTCCACCTACTTCAGACACCCATTACCACCCATCTTTGATTGCAACTTTAATTGTGCTCTCTGCTTCAGAAAGTAAAGCCATGTTACTATATATTGCACATTTTTTTTAACCACACTGCATTAAAAATAAAATAAAAAACTCCCCAAAACACTCCGTAAACACAGAGTCCAAAGACACACATGTTAGATTATAGATGATTATAAACAGGCTATAGGTGTGGATGTAAGATTACAAAGCACTTAAGGTACACAGAATAAAATGAGTTAATGGAGTGTGAAATGATTTCAGTGGAAACTAAAATCAGAACAAGACCCATTACAGATGGGGATATCTTCTGGATATTAATGAAAATATAAGATAAATGTAGAAGTCAGAATAACATTACATCCCTATTTCATGATAGAAAACCCTTCAGCAGACATCTTATTATCTTCTGCAAAATTATTTTGCCCTAATTTGGAGTCCATGCCCTAAACATTTATCCAAATACTTTTAGTCAACCCTGGATTAGTAAAGATGTAATACATATTCCAGTAAAAATATGTTTTCAATATTAACAAACCACATTAAATCAAATCAGTTTTAAGCAGTTTTAAGTAAGAGGTTGATATTCTGTTATTATCTTTAACATTTCTACAAATACTTTTTGGTGACCACATCCAACAAATTAGAGAACTCTGTACAAGGGTGTACTACATAATGACATGAGTCCCCAATTGTCACGAACTGGCTCAGCGTAAGTGACAAAGAGGGAGTCCACACAAGAGTTTTAGTTAAATAAGAAAAATTATTTATTATCCCTAGACTAAAAAGAGACAAACATCAGAGGGTTTGACACAAGATGGAGTGGAAGCGAGTGAGCAGCTCAACAGGGCCATCTTTTACAGTCTGGAAGACAGGTGAGCTGCATTAACTGATGATCCTCCCATGCCAAGCCAGTGGGAGTGTGGTCACACTGTTTATATAATCTATAACAATAAGCCAGATATAATACATGCTTACAAGGTATTCATATCATATTATACTCATGTGTGTACAGGAATATTACTACATAATGCTCCCACACTAGATAATCTGCTGATATCAATGCATTATACGTAACATCACTATAATCACAGTGATGTTACACATACTTCATACTTCATCCAGGAATATGATTATCGTGTTACACATCTTTGAAGGATAAAGAAAACATCTGCCAAATTTCAAGGCTCAACTCCCTGCGATTTTGGAGTCTGTAGATCGGAAGAGAAAAACCTCAGACAGAAGGGCGGACAGTATGACGACAATGTCCTTTTTTGCATGGGAGGATGAAAAAGATGCACTGATATTATTGATGTATGTTAAAATGTAGTTTATACTGTTTGTAGCTTGGCAAACTTATTTGTATGGGCCTCTCTAATAATCTCAGTAATCTCAATAACCTCAATTTCAGCTGCTATCTTATTCAGGAAATGGCTCCGTATGTCTGATCTAGCACTGATTTTACACATTTGCCTTTCCTTTTATGCAACCCTCCCATTTATCCGGGATTAGGACCACCACTAGCTTGCAACCCCTTGACACTGGATTTGAGCCTCCTCCTGGAATCAAACCACAGATCTGTCATATGCAAGGCAAATGTGTTAACCACTACACCACATCTCTTTATAATATCACGTTTTTTGTTTTAGGTCTCAATGCTGATGGATCTATACTTTTTGAAAAAATCTAAAACCAGTCACTTCAGTATGTTGCTCCACTTTACCTTGACATCAGCTGTGTCTCTCTGGCAGTTCCTCCATGAGCGACCGATACCAGCAAAGCCTCTCTCTGGATGGTCAAACTTACCATCATTAGCGCTGAGGAAAAATGTTGTAAAGGGCTCCTACAGGCACAAAAAATAGATGCACTCATTTGAAAAGCAGCCTTGAGTATCTGGCACGTGTTCATTTAGGTATTACGGTTTGTAAGTGTGTTAAGTAGGCACTCACTATTCTGAGCATCCACATCAGTGTTGAATGAGCAGTGGAGTATAAGGTTGTGTAGTGGTGAGCAGGTGCACTGTCATCGTCCCATGTCTCGTAGCGTTCAGCATAAAACGCTGCTCGCTTGGGATTCAGGGCACCGATTGGCTAGAAAAAAAAAATCAGAGAAAAATAACTGGCTCAGTACTTAGAAGAGAAGCCACACATTAGCATTCATCTGCACTGCAGGACATATTTGTTTTCTTGGTCTTGTTGGGGATATGATAAGGAGAGATTCCTGCTATTGCCTCGGTACAGTATGTACTGTAAATGGTATTTCTTGACTTTGATTCATTTGAGTCCAAGTAGCACACACACAAAGGTGCATAAAGAGTTGTATGTCTGAGGGCTCTCACCTTGGAAAGGTCTCTGAAGTTGCCAGGTAGTGTGAGATCGAGCTCCTCTGAATCATAGTTGGTCAAGACCCAAGGGAAGACAGGGTACTGGTTCAAATCGTTATAGGTCCTCCCTGCACAAGACACAACAGTGTAATGAGAATGCTTTGGTGTTAGTCTTGTTATAAAAGACACTGTAGGAATACACAGACCAGTTATGTCAGATAAATGGTCTGTGTATTCCTACAGTGTCTTTCTACACTGCTTTGAGTTTTCTATTCTTAGATTAATACAAACTCTAAAATGATTGTGTAAATGTTACTCGAGGGAAAAAATGTTGCTATAAATATTTTAAAATCTCACACATCTATGATGCTGGACTTGTGCTAAAATATTCACTAACTTCTGAGCCAAGATGAATTGTTATACACACATTAACTAAAGATGCACATTTGCGTAAAAGACAGTCGAGCAGAGAGATAAAAGTACAAGCTGCTGACAACTGATGCTGGGATTTAAACAAAGATTGAGTCAGTTTTCTTTGTGGCATTGAAACTGTACTTCTGTTACTGACACAGGGTGTGAATATGTACTAAAACATGAAGAAAAATAATTTTAAAAAATTTAAAAATTAAAATAAACAAATAAAACATTAAAAAGTTAAAAAATGAATAAATAGAAATAAATAAAAAATAAAAATAATTAATTAAAAAAAACACAATGCTTTATTCATTTTTCTAGTTTAATAAGAACAATTTGAGAAACTGCAGACAAAGTTCATCTCATTGCATATCTCCCACTTTCTTTGTCTGATCTCTTCAACAAAGTGTTTATTGACAAGTCAAGTGTGTGCCTTCTTTCCTTGGCAATCGAAGCAACCAAATAACTTCTCACTGCTAAAAACTTTGATGTTTGGACATATCAGGCAGGACTGTGTGTTTGACAGGACTTCTGTCCAAACATATATTATTGACAGGCTGAGAAGTAGCAGAATCAGGAATTTACCTGCAATAGTGTTGAGGAACATGAGGTACTCAAAGTTAGAGATCTCTCTCCGCTGCCAGCGCTGCGTCATGTTGGATGACTTGAATAGCTGACGAGGAGTGGCCAAGGAAATCCGCCTGAAGTGTACACATGCATACATATGTGAAGCGTATAATTGCTTTTATCAAACCTGGCCATTCCCATTCTAAGACAGAACTGGACAGAGCTATACAAACCTGGCCTGTGGCAGGCCATAACTCGTTCCTACACCGACCCGCGGGAGACTGTAGACCACCCGTTTGACTGTGGCCTGGTCAGGGAAGTTAAACATCACAGATGCTGAAAGGAGGAAGAGATACAGTTAACGCAGATTAAAGGCCAATCACTCACTTAACATTGAGCTGATATCAAACAAAATATTTAAATCCACTAGGTAGTACTGTTCATTCTATACTAAAGTAGCTTCACTACTGTCACCTGTGAGTATGATCATTTCAGTAATAACAACTCTGCAGACTTACTTCTGTTGGCCATGAAGACTTCTAGTCCAGTATTCTGCAGCAGGTATCGTCTGGAGAACACAGCTCGGATCTCACTGAACATCCATTTGCCGTGCAAACCCTCTGAGTAGGCCAGCACCTGTTGAGGATGGACATGATTGGGGAAAAGAACCGTAAAGAAAGCATCTGTCCCACCTCACAGTCTCCCCCCCCCTTTCTCTTTCTGTGCACTGATCAATTATAAAGAAAAATAATTTGTTCTTACTTTTGGGTCCATCTTCTTAAATGTAGGATCCTCTTCGTCTACCTCAAAGTAGATCTCAGTTGTAGTGATGGACAGAGTGCCTCGAGCCACCACCACTGGAGCTACCAACTGAGCTGGAGTACTCAGAACCACTGGACCTGTGAGGACAAAATAATTACTGTTACTGCTTGAGTTAGTCATTTAAGTACCAGCATCATGACAATAAGCATGACACATAACAGAATATAAAAGAGCACATTACGGTCATTTCGTGTTAGTTGAGATTGATCATTGATCGGCTTCTTTGCCTGCTTTTGTAAATGACCAATCAGTTCTTAAAGTCAGGGAGGAATCACTGGATTAAACAAGGTTTTTGGTCTGATTTGCATCAGTTTTTAGTAAATTATGATTTAATCTTCTCGAGTCAGAAAAATCAGCCAGATGGTTAAATAAACCGCAAAAATTTCAAATGCCAAACTTGCCTTTGGAGATAAAAAGTCTTGGACGAAAACGTACTAAAAACAAGAGTCATAGAAAGTTTAGTCAGACTGCAATAAAGTGTTTGTGTGCGTGTGTGCGTACACGCTCATTTCTTACCAGCAAGGTTATCGATCTCTTTTTCCTGCAGCAGACTAACAGCGTCATCATCTCCCTCCAGCATCAACTCCGCCTCCGGGTTCTGGGTGACCACCGACTGGCTCCGGAAATTCTTTTTTGACTTGAGTCCTTTCTCCTCATCTTCTGTACCTGTTTGTGTTTGAAGTGTGCATGTCAGATAACGCAGGAGAGAGAGCGAGAAAAAAAGCAGGAACTGAGCGAGTCAGTACACATTACTAACTGTAGTCATCCAGAGGTTTGAGCAGCACATCGGCATGAGTAGATCCAAAGGCATTTCGCACGAATCTCCGTCTCCTCCTCAGGTCGTCCTCCCAGTAGTCCAGACGCCAGAAGTCGTGTAATTGGCTGAAAGTGGGGAAGAATAAAGGACGAGTAAATTCAGTTGTAGCACATTTGGAAAGAGAGAGATAAAGTTGAGATGAACATTTATGCTAGAAACTTCCCAAACTAATTTCCTACAGTAAAGGTTCTTTGTTATTGGGATAAAGGGCATCATTTGACCATAAGGGCCTTTCCCACTCTGCAAACACCAATAACTGACTTTTGAAGTGGAAAAATAAATAGTATTGAATTATGAATTGTTAAGAGCCAATAGTTATTTCAATAGTGACATACTGAATAAAGGCTTTAGATGTTGCATATTACGTCCTAAAGTTACATCACATGTTTCTTTGACTGGATGTCAGCCTGCAGGAAGATCTGGATGAGTAAAAGCAGATTTATTGTGTATAAAAATGAGGTCATCAGTCTCATAATGCTACCAGGCAGGAATGATGCTAGGACTCATTTCTCTCTGTGTGCTTTAGAAAGCAGTACTGCACATTTTTTGTTGGTTTATTCATCAATTTATATCACAATCTGAATCACTACACACACTCCTGCAGGCATCGCTCATGAGCACTAATGCAGAAACGGTAACCTGAAATGTCCCACACACAGTTCCAGGCTTTTTACCTCTGTGACATTGTACCCCATGCTCCATGCTTATTGGTCAGGATGTTGAGGATCTTCTGTTTCAGCTGGTTAGCAGTCACATGATCTCTGTGCTTAGCTGCACTGATGAGATGATCACACATTTTCTCCTCCTCCCTCCGGTCTGCAGCGTACTGGGCACAGTTAGACTGGAGGAGAAGGGAATGTGGAAAGTTAAACAAGAACCAGAAACAGCGAGAAGCCACACACCATTAATGTGTGCTAACAAGGAGACACCTACAGTATCAGTACAGTAAGTGTTCAGATGAGGCTCCTTAAATGTAGCTAAAAAGCATACAAAGGACTTATACAATAGGCTGATAAATGGGTGGATAATGGCTGATAAACATCTTAATACTGCATATGTGTTAACAAGATTTATCTGAAATAATTCAGAAACAGTCAATAAAGTCAGTTTACTTTAATATAATCTAAATTAAAAAATCCTCGTAAAAAAGTTTATGTTATGTGAAAAAATGATATTGAGGGTTGTCAGCCTCAGAAATTCCTCTTGCAACTCTAAGGGGAAATTTATCATTTTATTTAAAGGACAAAATACTAAAAAGGGATCCATAATGAAAACTACAAAAACACAATTTAAAGGAAACTATCAAGGATTGCGTTTGTGCTTCTTTGTTGTTAGAAGATATTCAGATCATGAAGCATCGGAGCCAGAAAGCAGTTTTAGTGAAAAGTCCGAGTTTGTTAACCCTGAGATGAGGAAATCTCCTCTGTTACTGTGGTAACAGACTCTGCTCGCTGGCAGGTTTACTGCAGCAAACTCTGACTTTCTCCCTTACTCCTGCTGCACCCGAACCTGTCTGGTTTCATTTCCTCATTGATAAGGCTGACGGTAAAGTGAACATCAGAGCGAATTAATTTGCACAATTTTACGTCTTTGCAGACACGAAATCCCAACTAGATATCAGTTTCTTGTTATATTTAACATGAGTGCTTTTATGATGAGTACATAGACAGCACTCAGTGGACATCATGGATTTATTACCAGCTCAAAATAAAATTTAAAGCCTACCGCTTCCTAACACTGTGACTCCGTGGACAGCTGTCAGTTGAAATGACTTTTTTCTCTTCTCCTGTTTTTTTTTTTAAGATAAAAGTCATGGCCCGCATTGACTCACATTCATATTCCCCAGTCCACTGGATGAAAATTGATGCTCTGCTCATTATTTACTTGTTGCCATGGTAAGTCTTTGTATCGGAGCTCCACTGATGATGGCATTCTGTTCCATTACTCACGCACGCGCTTAACTCAGAGTTTATTGACCCGGTCAGGCTTTCTGGAACTGAAGACTCAAATTTACCCAACTCAGAGTTTAAAGTTAGACTCAGAGTTTGCTGGACCTACTTTCTGGAAAATAAGATGAACCTGAACAACCTTGAAACAACAATCTGCACTGTTTATAGGTAGAAGCCACTGGAAACAATACATATTGCCCACTTTGTGGCTTTTTGCTCACAGGCTTGCATGCATACAGTTGTGTGACAGAGTGAAGTTGTGTTGTGTGTGTATGTGTACCTCAAATTCAGCATGTTTGTGTACATCCTCAGCCCTCTGTCTGTTCAGGATGAACTCTGCTTCATTGGCAACACGCACGATATGATCCTTCATGGCATGGCACAGGAGTCTGGTAACGGAGCACGAAAAATGGGGAAGCGAAAAAGAGATTGCACATTGCTCTTTTTTGTTGGGTTTGCGCTGATACTCTGATAGTTTGGAGTAAAAAGGAAAACAGGCAATAGCACTGAAATTAAAACCAGCTCAAATCAGCTGTAAATGTAATTGCACAATAATGATTTGACTTCCTGCTGGTCACACATGGCACTGTGCACTTATCCTGGCAAGGACTCTATCACGCCCATTAGTTGTTAAGCACCGATACCAGAATTAGCGTTAATGTGTGAATTACAGAGTGATGCGGGGTGATAATCATTAACTGTGATGGATTACCTTCCCTCATTGATAAGCTCAATGAAAGCCAGTCCAGCATTCTTCTGAATGGAGTTTTGCCACTCCTAAGTGTAGAAGAGACATCAAAATGAGTATGATGAACCACGGCTGGGAGTAGAATCAGGCAAATAATGAACAGATCATGCCACACCCTGGTATAGGTCCATCTATACTACTTTTATACATTTTCTAGAGCATCAAAATGACCAGTGGTGCATTTACTCAAGTGCTCTACTGAAATACAATTATGCTGTACTTGAGTGTTACTGTGCTATGCTACTTTCTACTTCTACTTCTTTATTTTAAAGCTTTAATTAGTAATTATTGTAATACACAAAATATTTGTTTTTCTTTCTTTGTCTTCAAACTCCTCCTACACCATCAGGAGTTGAGCAGCCAAAGTTGGCCTATAGGTACAGCTTAGTCCTCCTGAAGGTCCTTATATATATCAGACATTATGATGTCATCATGTTGCCTAACAACAGACTAAAATATACACCTATAAAATCTTATAAAAGCATCATATCATATCGTGACAATAACATCTCATTTATATCCACAAAAATGGAATTAATCTGATAACGTACTGCTTTCTTAGTCACCCGTGCTACATCAGGAGGTATGAACTATTATTGCCATCATGTTGCCTAGCAACCACATAGCAACAGCTAAAATTACCCACTTTTAGCATCTAAGCAACATCTGCCAGCCCTATTTTTAAACATTTCTCAGTGTTTTTAAGTATATCAATTTGGAACCAGCACCAACAGGTCAAACATTACTGGGCACGTGGCTGTACTAGCAATTATTCAGTATGTCTACTACTGATTAACGTACCAATCAATATATAAAGTAATTAAGAAATGGTTTTTAAAATACATTTATGCCAGAACCCAGTGAACTCTACCGGCTCAGGGAGCCAGTAGAATTGTGTTGTAGTGGGATACATTTGAATTTCTATGGTTCATCTGAAAAAATAAAACCACTGCATTATCATTAAACACAAAATTTTTAATTATATGTGCTAACAGAGTTATATCTGAATATATTTGTGTTTGATAAAAAAATAAGGAAAACACAAAGATTCAGATTTCCCAGAGAAGGAATAAGCTCAGTGCTAAACCATACCATACCAAAGTCCGAAAAGTCTGGAGAAACATGAAAAAAATCTCTGGCCACTTTGAGGACAATGGAGGAGCCACAGTGTCTGCTGACCCGGGGTGGGCTAACAACCTGAATCTGTTTTTCAATAAATTTGATTCCGGGCCGTGGACCACCTCCCACACCCCTCAGCTCCCATCTACCCTCCTCCGTATGCTGTCCCCCCTCTCTCCTGGTGCAGTGCTATCATTGCCTGCACTCTCCTCACACCCACCCACAATGGAGCCAGCCCCATCACCCACTCCAACCCAGCCTCACATCCACCTCACAGCTGATCAGGTGAGACATCAGCTCAGAAAGACAAAGATCAGGTAGGCAGCAGGTCCGGATGGAATCAGTTCCAGACTGCTCAGGGACTGTGCAGACCAGCTCTGTCAGGTGGTCCTGAACATCTTCAACCTGAGTCTGAATCTGGAGAGGCTTCCTGAACTGTGGAAGACTTCCTGCATAGTTCCAGTGCCAAAGATCGCACATCCCAGGGAGTCCAACCACTACAGACCTGTGCCCCTGACTTCTCACCTGATGAAGACCATGGAGAGGCTCATCCTGCACCACCTTCGCCCACTGGTGAGCTCAGCGCTGGACCTCCTGCATTTCACCTATCAGCCCAGCATCGGGGTGGATGACACCATCATCTACCTGCTGCACAGATCCCTCTCTCACCTAGAGCAGGCAGGGAACACTGGACCATCAACTACCTCACCAACAGACCGCAGTATGTGAGGTGCCATGACTGTGTGTCTGATGTGGTACTCTGCAGCACGGGGGCGCCATAGGGCATGGTCCTCTCACCCTTTCTGTTCAGTCTGTACACTTCAGACTTCAGGTACAACTCAGACCATTGCCACCTACAGAAGTTCTCAGATGATACAGCCATCATCGGATGCGTATCAGATGGGAACGACGAGGAATACAGGGTGATCATCAGTGACTTTGTCGGCTGGTGTGAGAACAACGCTCTCCAAATCAACGCCAGCAAGACGAAGGAGATGGTCATAGACTTCAGGAGGAAGCCACCCCCTACAGCACCGGTGAACATCCAGGGAAAGGACATTGAGACAGTGGTCTCTTACAGGTACCTGGGTGTTGACCTCAACAACAAGCTGGACTGGACTACAAACACGTCCTGTATAAGAAGGGCCAGAGTCGACTCCGCCTGCTGAGGACTCTGAGGTCCTTCAGTGCCTGCAGGACTCTGTTAAAGACTTTTTATGACTCAGTGGTAGCATCTGCCCTTTTCTATGCAGTGGTCTGCTGGGGGTGGGGGTGGGGGGTGGATGCACCAAAAGGGACAGGAGCAGGATTGACAAACTGGTGCGGAGGTCTAGCTCTGTGCTGGGATGTCCTCTGGAGTCTATGATGGTGGTGGGTGAGAGGAGGATGTTAGCAAAGCTGACATCCATTATGGATAACCCGCATCACCCTCTGCATGAGACCGTGGGTGCGCTGAGCAGCTCCTTCAGTCAGAGACTGAAACACCCTCGCTGCAGGAAGGAGCGCTTTCGCAGGTCATTCATCCCAACAGCAGTTAAACTGTACAACACATCATGATGTCATGAGCCACTTGGACACTTTACCTCCACTGCCATCACTTTATCCATAAAGCACATATACATTTTATTTATTACACTCTCACCCATATAATGCATACCGTGTATGCTGTGTACCTTAATGGCTACAAATATATATAGTGTGTTTGATATCTGTATATAGTGTTTTGATGTGTGTGTGTATATGTGTGTATATGTATATGTGTATTGATATATATTTTATGCATATAGTGTTTTATATTCTATTTTATTTCATTTTTTTATTCATCCTTTCATTTTTCTCTGTACTGAGCTGCTATAATGTGCAAATTTCCCCATCGTGGGATCATTAAAGTTTTATCTCTAAACTTGTTTCAATGGAAGTCATTTTATTTTTCTTTTAGGCTAAGACTACAGTAAATCCATGTCTGGCAAACCTGCTGAATGTGCCTCAGAAATGTGCCAGAGCAGCTTCAGTGTGTCTTGTTGATTGTCTGGAACTCTACAGGAAGGACGATTATTCCAAAGCATATTCCCTCATTTGGTGTCTTGATGACGATCGTGAAGAGCACTGTCTAACACTCTGGTCTGCCATAGTTGTTCAATAGGGTTGTGATCTGTTGACCTTGAAGGCCACGGCATTTGATTCACATTAACTTCATACTCATCAGCATGTCAGTGAGCCCTCATGACCCCAGTGATGGGGGCACTGTCATCCTGGAAGGGACCTCTCTCATCAGGATAGAAAAGGTTCATCACAGGATAAAACTGAAAGTATGGATTATTTATACACAGTACTGTGGTGAACCTGAGCAGAAGCATCAGCACTTGTTGTGTTTCTCCACTCATTTAGTCAGGGCTTTCCTTTAATTGGTCACACATTTGTTCATTCTTTCACAGTAAATACTGTTACATCATCCAACCCTGACTGGATGGGCTAAGCCGGCTGTTGTGCTGATCAACACGTAAAAAGCTTAAAAACAGATTAAAAAGCTTTATTTGAGAGGATATAAGCAGCTTCATCCTTCACCATTGAAAGTGTAAAAAGTGCACAGAAGTCTTAAAACTGCTCAAAGGAAGGATGAAAGAAACAAGTGTCAGTGAAAATGCATCTGTCTCAGCTTATGTGAGAGAATGGAGACTGAAGCAGGATAAGAGTGCTGCTGAAAGCCTCAAACTATCAGACCTCCATTAGCTCCACTGGCTCTTAAGGCTGTGAAGGACACGTGGGACTATCTCCTGTTACATCCCCCCATCCGGTGGATCGATTTCTGGGCTAGGGTTTGCTCTCCCGGGTCTCTAATGGCAGACAAGGCCGGAGCCAATGGTAATACTATACATGCTGACGAGCAGCCACCCAGAAGTGGAACAGAGAGGAAAAGAAAAGGGAGTGGTGAAGAGAAGGGCAGTGTGGAGATTGGTATGAGATGAAAGCACTTGCTACTGAAACACTGAGTTAAAACTGACCACGACTGAAGATATAAGAGGACAAAAGGCAAGAGAGAATATAACATAGCAGTAAAGCTGCAGAAAATGAAGAGCAAGAGGAAGGAAACGAAGGGCTCCTCCAAGAACAAGAGAGCTTCTAGAAACTTCATAACTTAAAAGAAAAACAAAGCCAGTCACCCATTCATTCCGTTTGTGAACGGCTCTGTGAAGGTAAGCATCACTCTCTGTCTTTATTCAGGAAAACTGAGCTTACTGTGACAGGTAAAAAAACGTATAAATGGAATTAGATGTAATGTTTGTGACATAATGTGTTTGTATGTAAAACTAAGATCTTGTGCATGTGCCAATTCTGTCTGTGCTCTTAATATTGTTGAGGGAAAACTATGCTGTGATATCATATTACATCTGCAATGTGCTCATTACATAGTCATCCCTGCCTCACAGGGCAGATCGATAACTCAGAAGCTTCTTGTGCGCTCTAAAAAAACAAAACAAAAATAAACAAACTTTCAGAAACAGTTAGAAATGTCAGGCTTTGACCAAATTGATTGTGTGAGGACATTACATCAAGAGACAGAGAGAAGAGGTCAGAAGTTACCAACCTGAGAACAGAGCAGCATTACGAGCTCCACCACAGATGTGCTAGACTTCATACACACCAGACCTGTGGCACAGACATACAACACAGTCAGAAGTCTCTCTTTATTCCCTATGATACACACACACACACACACACACACACACACACACACACACACACACACACTCCACTGCAAGATACAAAAATATCATCAAAGAAGACACCGTAGTGTCAGTGCTTTCTGCTGCTGTGGTACAGTCATCGTAGACAAGTTTATAAAAAGCATGCCACAGAAAAGACAAGAACAAACAGTGGAGAAAAAGATGAGGGACGGCAGGAAGCAGGTGAGCAGAGGAAGGATTGCAACACATTTATACGATCTATAATACCCATAACGCTAAAACTGGCATAATCTGATCTAAAAATATTGACATGTCTAGCTAGCTGAGTAAAAACGGTGCAAACTCCTACCTGCTTGACGAATGGGTGAAGCAGCCAGTTCAAAGACACACACTCACTCATTACCTCATTCTCACCCTCTCCACTAAGTCACTCTTTTCCTCTCAGTCTGGCTCATACACAAACATTACGGTGACGGACAGTGAATGAGGAGACTCCACAGAGAGACGCCAGTTAGAAAAAAAGGAGCCGTGTACAGCACCTGTACCTTCTATGAGCAGCTCCTGCCCATGGCTACCCAGCAGCGTCCTGGACAGGAAGGGAGCAAAGTCCACAAATATCTCCCTGAGCAAGGGGGCCACCTTCTCCAAAGCGCGCTCCAGCTTGGTGGTGATACTGTGGCAGAGATAATTGAGAGAAAAAGATAAAGAGAATAGCAGTGAAGATAACATGAGCAACATACAGACGATGGTAAAAAGAGCATTTGAGGAAAAATCTCAGGGGATTTACAGAGAAGGGACAAATGTGAATGAAAGAAATATGCAGAGATATGTGAGAACAAGGAGGGGAGGCACAGGAGAAGAGGAAAAAGCAGGTGAAAGAAAGAGAAAAGGTGTGAAATGGACACAGAATACAGAATAAAATGGTGGTCTGGTATGGAAGCAGTATGTCTGTGTTAGTATTACTAAGAATAGAATGAGTTAAAAGGATAATCATTAAGCTGGTCAGCTTAGCATTGTGGGATGAGTGAAGGTTAAAGTGTAATAAAAAATAAACCTGAAAAACTGCCAAAATATTTCGTCTATTATATCTTTACTTGGCTCTTAAATGCTATGCTGTGTCTTTGTGTGTACAGATGCAGCTTAAGTAAAATGCTTTTTCATTCTTTAGAAATTGACAAATTAAGGCAGGAAGAGTGCAGCAAAGCAGACTCAAATATGGAGCCGTGATATCAGTGAAGTTCATATTCCTTGCTTTGTAGGTAATGTAATATCTGAAATAGACCTGGGTCACTAATCCACAAATTGTGATTTTGTTTTAACCTGCTCAGAGAACCGGATGATTTGCAGAAGCTGCAGTGAAGGTTAAAACAAGCACTATGACTCAGGTCTGGCCTGGAGCTTAGGGTTAGTGTGAGGAGATGACCATGCCAGAAATGACAGGGTGGACTCTGCTACTGAAAAACTACTGAAGCTGTTGAAGACGTCCGCCCTTTCTTGCATGGCATTCTGGGAACATTTAGTAGTGGTTGGGCGTGGCAGAGGGTGTGTGGTGGAGGTGGGGCAGAGGGAGGGGCATGGGGACAGGACGAGTATCTCCTTGCCTAAAACACTGTCCTGCATCTCGGGGGGCTGCCTGGAAGCCAGCCAGAGAGCTAAAAGACTTGAGCTCAGGGGGCGTCTGACCGCTGCGCAGCGCACACTGCGCCACCTCACAATAGGCACTGCAATACAAACCACACACATGCGCGCGCACACACACACACACATAAACACACACGTGCAGACATGCGCACTGATTAAGGGAGTCATGCACACGCACCCACCCACTCCTGTGTGTGTGCACTTTTAGAAGAACACGTGCAGTCATGTGAAAAGTAAAGTTTTCACATGACTCTATGCAGTCCTGTGAAAAACCTGTGAGAGTACACCCCATGATTCAATAGCTGGCAGAACCACCTTTAGCAGCAGTAACTTGAAGTAATGATTTCTCTCTGACTTTAAGTTCGTTGTGGAGGAATTTTGGTCCACTATTTACAGTGTTGCATCAGTTTATTACGGTTTGCAGGGATTCATTTATGCACAGCTCTCTGTCTCGCCACAGCATTTCAATCAGTTTGGACTGGACTTTGACTGGGCCATTCCAACAAGTTGATTCTGTTCCTTTTCAGACATTCTGTTATAGATTTGCTGCTGTGTTTGGGATTATTGTCCTGTTGCATGGCCAAACTGGGCCAAGCTTTAGCTGTTTGACAGATGGCCTCACATTTGACTCTAGAATACTTTGGCATAAGAGGAGTTCATGGTAAAATCAGTGACTGCAAGGTGCCCATGGTCCTGTGGCTGATGATTTATCAGCCCTCCACCATGTGCCTGACAGCTGGTATGAGCATACATACACAGGTGATATACTGTGTTTGTTTTTTGTCAGATGTGACGCTGTGCATCATGGCCAAACATCTCCACTTTGGTCTCGTCTGTCCAAAGGACTTTGTTCGTTTCGTCTCGTGGTTCGTTCAGATAAGCTGTGCTGCCATGTTCTTTTTAGAGAGAAGAGGCTAACTCCTGCAACCCTTCCAACAAGCCATACTTGTTCAGTCTTTTTCTAATTGTACTGTCATAAATTTTACCACTTAGCATGCTAACTGAAGCCTGTAGAGTCTGAGATGTAGCTCTTGGGCTTTTTGCAGTTTCTTTGAGCAACATATGGTCTGACCTTTGGGTGAATTTGCTGGAATGATGACACCTGGGAAGATCATGGCATTGCGTTAACACACACCTGAATGCTTCAGACCAGCAAACTGCTAAAATTTCTGTTTTTATAGAGGTGCTCACACTTGCTGATGATCAGTTAACCAAGTGTATTTGATCAGCACCAGCTGGCTGCTAGTTTCCCTCTTAATTCCTGTGGAAGCAATAAGGGTGCACTTAGTTGTTGACAAGACTGCATAGATTCCTGTGAAAACCTTTTTCCACATGACTGTATCTGCTAACATGTCTAAGGACAAAAATGTTACAGTGCAATCTGCTACAGTCTTAAAGGAATAACTGCTAATTATTAATGCTGATGGCTAATTAGTAAAGACCTCATATTGCAGATGATCATAATTTTATTAGTGGCACCTATACATTAGGAGACAAAACACAGATTTTTGTTAATGACAATTTCATTTACATGTTTTCAAATACAAAGACTGTTAAGCTTATGAAATTATCAGCCTTAATTAGTAAGTGGTAATGTTTTCATAAAGTTTCACAAAGTTTTCAAATCAAAGATGATGAGCACTGTTGTGTAGGGTAAGTGAGAAGTGTCAGGGGTACCTGTGCATTACAACATAAAATACAGTGGTGTGAAAAAGTGTTTGCCCCCTTCCTCATTTCCTGTTTTTTTGCATGTTTGTCACACGTAAGTGTTTCGGAACATCAAACCAATTTAAACAATAGTCAAGGACAACACAAGTAAACACAAAATGCAATTTGTAAATGAAGGTGTTTATTATTAAAGGTGAAAAAAAATCCAAACCATCATGGCCCTGTGTGAAAAAGTGATTGCCCCCCTTGTTAAAACATACTATAACTGTGGTTTTTCACACCTGAGTTCAATTTCTCTAGCCACACCCAGGCCTGATTATTGCCACACCTGTTCTCAATCAAGACATCACTTAAATAGGAGCTGCCTGACACAGTAAGGTCCACCAGAAGATCCTTAAAAGCTTCACATCATGCCGAGATCCAAAGAAATTCAGGAACAATTGAGAAAGAAAGTAATTGAGATATATCAGTCTGGAAAGGGTTATAAAGCCATTTCCAAAGCTTTGGGAATCCAGCGAACCACAGTGAGAGCCATTATCCACCAATGGCGAAGACATGGAACAGTGGTGAACCTTCCCAGGAGTGGCCGGCCGCCCAAAATTACCCCAAGAGCGCAGGGACGACTCATCCAAGAGGTCACAAAAGACCCCACAACAACGTCCAAAGAACTGCAGGCCTCACTTGCCTCAGTTAAGGTCAGCGTTCATGCCTCCACCATCAGAAAAAGACTGGGCAAAAATGGCCTGCATGGCAGAGTTCCAAGGAGAAAACCACTGCTGAGCAAAAAGAACATTAAAGCTCGTCTCAATTTTTCCAAAACACATCTTGATGATCCCCAAGACTTTTGGGAAAACATTCTGTGGACCGATGAGACAAAAGTGGAACTCTTTGGAAGGTGTGTGTCCCATTACATCTGGCGTAAAAGGAACACTGCATTTCAGAAAAAGAACATTATACCAACAGTAAAATATGGTGGTGGTAGTGTGATGGTCTGGGGCTGTTTTGCTGCGTCAGGACCTGGAAGACTTGCTGTGATAAATGGAACCATGAATTCTGCTGTTTACCAAGAGATCCTGAAGGAGAATGTCCGACCATCTGTTCGTGTACTCAAGCTGAAACAAACTTGGGTTCTGCAGCAGGACAATGATCCTAAACACACCAGCAAGTCCACCACTGAATGGCTGAAGAAAAACAAAATGAAGACTTTGGAGTGGCCTAGCCAAAGTCCTGACCTGAATCCTATTGAGATGTTGTGGTATGACCTTAAAAATGCCGTTCATGCTGGAAAACCCTCTAATGTAACTGAATTAGGACAATTCTGCAAAGATGAGTGGGCCAAAATTCCTCCAGTAAAAGCCTCATTGCAAGTTATCGCAAACGCTTGGTTGCAGTTGTTGCTGCTAAGGGTGGCCCAACCAGTTATTAGGTTTAGGGGGCAATCACTTTTTCACACAGGGCCATGATGGTTTGGATTTTTTTTCACCTTTAATAATAAATACCTTCATTTACAAATTGCATTTTGTTTTTACTTGTGTTGTCCTTGACTATTGTTTAAATTGGTTTGATGTTCCGAAACACTTACGTGTGACAAACATGCAAAAAAACAGGAAATGAGGAAGGGGGCAAACACTTTTTCACACCACTGTATGTGTGGCTAGAAGATGATTAACATTAGCTGATATCAGAACCTGTCTTTTGCGGTTGATTATTTAACATGTCAAATTTTGTCATGTTTATTTTACATAAGCCTAAAAATGTATACATGTGCATCACTCCAGACAAAACTTTATCTCACCCTATAATCCTGTAATGAAGGTGTAAGTAAAGTGAGAATTCTTTAGGAAGGATGAAGGGACAGGAATGAGGTGGAAAAGGGACAAGCACCCAGGAAAAGAGACAACATAAAAACAAAAGCCAAAGACGGGGAAAAAGAAAGTAGGAGGGAACTGAACCAATGAAATGACCAAGAGCTGTATGACGGGGACAGTTCTGACCTCATATTCTCCATGGTGTCTTCTGGCATGGGTGCTACTGTCTGCACTGCTGGCAGATTCTTACTAGTTGCACCATTGACAAAAGATGAAGAAGAGGATGAAGATGAGGAAGCAGAATCTGCGGCACCTGGACAGGACGGAAAGGGATGAAAAATAAGACGAGGATTATAGTAACGCGAACAAAGATTGGCACGAAGCGTAGTAATACAGAAAATGTATTAATGTGTCTGATCAGCTGCAAACAAATTCAATTTTGATGGTATTTTACTGGACATGCGGCTGCTTGTCTTCTGGTAATGGCCCCTGTTAGTGAAAAAAGCTTTGCAATCAATATACAGAATCCATTCCAGGGAACAAATCCCTTCCTTCTCCATTATGCATGTATGATAAAGTGCAATATGTCTGACAGGCTGACAAAGCCTCAAATACAAATCCACTCTGTGACAGCGGACCTGCTGAGGATGATTCTGATCGGCACGTCTGCTGATGTGTTTTTTGATTCTCATCTTGTTATCGTAAACTTGGGTCAAAGAATATCTAATACATATTTTATCTTCATCTGTTTTTCCTGCATTGAGTATTAAATACAAACCATAAGCACACTGTCCACCACAAGAGAGGTAGTTTATTTTTGATGTGCATCTGCAACCTTTTTCCGCCCCCGAAATAGGCTAAAACTAACCCTGAAAGGATCTGCTGATTCAGGTTGTTTCTATTTTGGTTTGCTCTGCCTGGTACAGGACAGAAGTGTGAAGCATCAAAGACTTTTGTAACAAGAGAAGAAAATAAATTCTGCTTGATTGAGCAGCCTCTGAGTTGCTTCTAGCCTTTCACACAAACACTTTTGTCATACTGCAGTTGTCTGCGTGCGCCATCTCCTTCATCACAAACTACAGACTTGGCAAAAGTCTTTTTGAGTAAAATTATCTAAACATGTACATGTAGAAATTAATTAATAGGCTCAAAAAGACATGTGAAGAGGATGGATACTTAAAGAGTGCGCTACATCTGTGCGTTCTCTCCCACCTGTAGTGTTGATCATGCTCTTGGGTGTTGCTGTTGCAGCAGCAAAAATGTTGGGTGTGCTGCCAGCAGAGGCTGCTCCACTAGTGGTGGGCGTGCCCACAGTGTTGACTGACAGGCTGCCGGGTGGTGGCTTTTTGACTGGAACCACAACACTCCTGTAAAAGATGAGACATAAAGGCATGAGGCAAACATACCTCCTGCATGGCTGAGAGTGATGCTGAGAAATTAGTCCATGCATTTGTTACTTCTAGAGTAGATCTAGGAGTTAAAAAAAATAAAATAAAATCACTTTCTCCTGAATAATCAGGCCCCATTGTGTCTTAAAGACCTCATAGTACCATATTATCCTATCAGAATGTTTTGCTCTCACACTGCAGGCTTACTTGTAGTTCATCATTTCCAAAGGTGCAGTGAGAGGCAGTTTAAAATTTAGGAGACAGACGCCCTCTCAATTTTCAAGATTTAGCTTAAAACTATCCTTTTTGGTAAAGCCTGTAGGTCAGATAACCCTAAATCGTCCCTTAGGTACGCTGCTGTAAGCCCAGACTGCTGAGGGACTTCCCATGATGATTTGAGCAATTCACTTCCACTCCCCCCATTCACTCTCCATGTGTGTATATGCCACTACTGCATGTCATTAACATTAGTGTTCTTTCTTCTGTAGCTTGTGTTAAGTCCCATTTGTGGTTTGCCATTTCTCTCTCCTCTTTTCTGTTTTCTCTCCATTCGAACTCCCAACCACTCATGGCTGCCCGTCACTCAGCCTAGTTCTGCTGGACATCTCTTCTTGTTAAAAGGGAGTTCTTCCTCCCCACTGTCACCTACTGTTTGCTTATAAGGGTTTGTCAGATCATTGGGTTTTTATTGTATGATCTTTACCTTAAGATATTAAGTGCCTTGAGATGAGGTTCTTTATGCAATGCCCCTTTGTGTTACTTTGGTTCCTTGTACTGATCTGTGCCTGTATTGTGTCATGACCACATGACCACTGTGCTAGTGAATGCAGAGTAGACTTCAGTCAGATGTTCAAGCATGTTGGTTTCACTGTATTTCAGTGTGTGTAACAACATTTAGAAGGAGCTAGAAACCAGCTGTTATTTTATTAACTGACCAAAGAAATGGCAAACTTTCTATTTTCTACTCATGAATAATCATCATTAAAAATATTTTCATGCATTTTTTGAATACCAGTGATTTTCAGTGCCTAGTCATGTGCCCAAAGATATCAAGGCTTTATCTCAAAGAGCAATTTCTGCTTTTTAATTCAAAACAGCTGACAAAATCAGGGAGCAACAAGGACACTTTTTGGATGTAGGCAGTACTGGGAGCTTTAGCAGCAACATTAGAGACTGTCTTAAATGTCAAAGAAAGGTAAATCTATCAAAAAAGTTAGAACATGCTGTTTTTAAGTGTGCATGTCTTTCTTTTGTGTGAATAGAGAGACAAAGAGAGATCTGATTAACCTTCTAAAATGGCAGTATAAGCTTAAACAGGAAAAATCCACACATCCTCACCACCATGTCGGGTAAATGCAGAGCCAGAAATTTAGAGTTCTGCAGTGTGCAAACCAATAACTCTTTTTTTTTTTTTTAATATAACAAGCTTCCAATTAAAACCATGAATAGGTGAGCACAATGTGTATATTTGTAAATGTTCAAAGTAAGAGTTAGCTACATATGAGACAACTGATCAGTTTCTTTTTCTTTTTTTTAAGCCTGTCATGTCTGGCAGTTTTTGCAATCGGAATGATGATCCGAATGTGCTGATGTACCAAACATATTTGCTTTTACAAAAACAGCTCTATAAGTTTCCTATAGGCTATTCTTGTTAATTTTTATTTATTTATTTATTTTTAATTTAGTTATTTATGCCAGAGCTGATAGGCAATAAGGAAGGGGATAGGAAATTGTGGAAAATAAAAAAATTAAATTAAATTTAAAAAAAAATTTTAAAAAAAGAGGGGGAGGAGAGAAGCAAATGGGAGAAAGGGAAAAAAAACAATAATCGAAAAAAGTAGATATACATACATACGTACACATATTCACATATTTATACATATACTGTTTGCAGTAATGTGTGTGTGTGCATCTCTGTCATGGAATGCACTCAATAATGAGGGTAAGAAACTGCAACTATGCCCCCCGTGATCCAGAGGCGAGTAGAGAAGGACCCAGGGGACCCGGACCATCCACAGCCCACTATGAGCTCAGAAGACCCGAGGCTGCACATCCTGATGACAACCGTGCATCACCCCAGAGGAGGAAGGGGGGTGACCCCAGACAGAGCACCCACGGCCAAAGGGCAAGAGTCCAGAGAGCCAGAGGCAATGAGCAGGGCCCCGTTACGGTTGCAGCTGTCGATCGTTTCAGTAATCGAGCATTCTATAAAATATTCCACCGATCAATCGAATAATCAGATAAGAAATACTTTTGTCTTTTTAATGGGCAATACCAAATATTCAAAATAGAAAAAAAACAGGTCTTCGAAAATCGTTGATCGTTGTATTCTATTTTAGAAGTTGCAGTTGCAGTTTTTAATAGTTTACTGCATACAACATCTGTCAGAAAAAATAAACCCTTTCTCTGTATTTATGTCCCATATTAAAATCATATTAAACATTTTTCATAAATGTAAAAACACATAAATAATTACAAGTACTAAACTAAGGCATAAAATAAAACAGCCTTTACTCTGGCAGTATTCTATCTACTGGATGAGGTAAATTTGGTGACTTTTCATGTGTTTTTATGTCTGTGTGTTTAAGTGTGCTAGTGAATGAGTCAGTATGTGTGGCTGTAAGTCTTTAAAGGAGCATGCAGTGGTTGAAATGAAGAAAAGCAAGCATATCACTGTTCTCAAACCTGAGGTTTGTCCTCTGCTTTGATGCAACCTTTTCTGCTGCAGAAAACAAATGTTATTGAAGGCGTCAATGTTAATAATTAATGGTAATAACCCAACAGCCCCAGGTCAGTGGCTCAGTTTTACTACACCCCATGTCCCCCTTTAGACTCAACCCTGCTTCCTGCAGGTATCACTGACATATAAAGCAAGACGGCTGCTGTCAGCCTTCAGTGAGCTGCCTGGTTTAAGCATCATGTCAGACCAAGTTAACAGTTCATCTGCATATTTTATTTTAACTTCTGCAGCTTTACTGTAGAGTTTTGCTAATAAAATTAGAAAAAATAAGATTTTTGTAATAAAAATAGCAGTGGATGGGACGAGCTACAGAGTTGGAGCTTGTTGATCAGGTGGTTTAACGAAGAGTGTGTGTCGACAGATCCACATTAATCTATGATGGCATCATCTTCAGTGCTGCTGTTATCAGCTTTATCAGCCGTTTTGCTGAGAATACTGGGACACACGTACATGGGCTTAATGTTGTAATACTTTTTATTCACACATGTGCTCCTAGATACACTATACTGCCTTAAGTATTCGCTCGTCTACCTTCACACTTATATGAACTTGAATGACATCCCATTCTTAATCCATAGGGTTTAATAAAACCCTTTGCAGCTATAACAGCTTTAACTCTCCTGGGAAGGCTTTCCACAAAATTTGGGAGTGTTTATGGGAATTTTTGATCATTCTTCCAGAAGCACATTGGTAAGGTCAGACACTGATGTTGGATGAGAAGGCCTGGTTTGCAGTCTGCACTGTAATTCACCTCAAAGGTTTTCTATTGGGCTGAGGTCAGAACTCTGTGCAGGCCAGTGAAATTCTTCCACACCAAACTCACTCATCCATGTCTTTATGAACCCTGCTTTGTGCACTGGTCTGAAGTCATTTTGGAACATAACATGTCTCCAGTGCTCTAGAGTCCAGTGGTGGTGTGCTTTACACCTCTGCATCTGATGCTTTGCAAAATGCTTGGTGATGTAAGGCTTGGATGCAGCTGCTCAGCCATGGAAACCCATTTCATGAAGCTCTCTCCACACTGTTTGTGAGCTAATCTGAAGGCCACATGAAATTTGGAGGTCTGTAGTGATTGACTATGCAGAAAGTTGGCAACTTCTGTGCACTATGCACCTCAGCATCCACTGACCCCACTCTGTGATTTTATATAGCCTACCACTTGAGTTGCTGGTTGAGTTGCTGTCATTCCCAATTTTTTTCCCTTTGTTATAATACCACTAACAGCTGACTGTGGAATATTTTGTAGTGAGGAAATTTCATGACTGGACTTGTTGCACAGGTGCATCCTATCAGGGTACCATGCTGGAATTCACTGAGCTCCTAAGAGTGACCCATTCTTTCAAAATGTTTGTAGAAGCAGTCTGCATGCCTAGGTGCTTGGCTTTATACACCTCTGGCCATGGAAGTGATTGGAAAACCTGAATTCAATGATCTGGATGGACGAGTGAATACTTTTTGCAATATAGTATATGTCTCTATTGCCTGTCTATTTTTAGTTGCAAACTTACAACTGTAGCGCTACAGAGCTTAAATGAAGCATCTAAGCAAAAAATTTGGAACAAGGATTTTTTAATAATTGAATTATTCGAGTTACTCAATGAATCGTTGTAGCCCTAGTATGTCTAGTGCAAAAATCAGTTGACTGATGGATGTGTCAGGCTGTGTGTAGAGACTCTAATACCTATACTTGTTTTATACCTGTTATAGGTCAAAAAACTGGGACCAACCTGTCGAAGGAGTGGAACTGCATGGGCAGCATGGGGTGTGTCTTCAAGGCAGGGTCTGGGTGATAGGGAGTTGGCCCAGACTCCTGTCCCAACTCCCCACCATCAACAGGAGCTGCCACCAAGCTCTTCAGGATTTCCTACATTTCAGAGAGCAACAAATGAGAGGGAGAATATGATACTTATGAGAAGTTCTTCTGTTGTATAATCTAACAGAGAAAATCTAACTGAACAGAAACTAACAGTTGGAAGAGTAAGTATGTTTTAATGACACATAACCTCACTGAAAGGAGCATCCACCTCAGGTAAGCAGCCAACTATACAGCTACAAATCCAGAGGTTAAAAGTAATACAGAATCCATGTGACCTCAATAATATTATAGGGTAAACATAAATAAATTGTTTGACTGCATTAGACCACATCTAGCATTTCTATTAGTTAAAATAAAACAATTTGTGTAGCAAATGTTTAAAGAAACAACTGAGCAATCTAAAGATATATCTGGCCTGATGTGGATGTTGGAATCACACACCCACCTTGACGTTGATGCCTTTGTTTGTTTGACTGATGCTGGAGATGGATGAAGGCGGGGCTTGACTCATGTTGGGGGTGGAGCTGGGGTTATGGGGAGAATCCAAAAGGCTCTCCTGTGACCTTCTAACATCAGATGACAGACTGCACAACAGATCTGTGCCTCCTCCCCCACTTCCTCCTCCACCTCCTCCTCCAATGTCTCTGTCTCGGTCTTTATCTGTCTCTCTCCCCACCAGGCCGAGCCCGAGTCCAAGACCCATCTCCGACCCGTTTAGAGATCCACTCACATGGCCCTCTTCTCCAATGCCTGAGTCTGTGTGTGGAAGGCCGGCACGGGGAGAGTCATCCACGGGGGTGGGGGTCTGTTTGTCACGATCGGAGAAGGCTGTGGATGGGTGTTCTGGAAAAATGTTGAACAAATAAAAGCTGCAATGAGATTTTTTTTTTTTAAGGATAAACACTAATATAATTAAAGAAGCAGATTTTCTTTATGTAAAAGAGATTATCAAGAAATTCCTAATTTTTCTTTAGTGCTCTTCTTTCTTGCACCTACTCTCTTCCCCCCCCCATTCTAATGGACTCATATTTGTTCTTGATAAAAGTATTATTTGGCCAAAGAATGTAATTCGCAACAGCAACAGTGCATTGATTACCACCAGCTCATCCAAAATTATGCTTGATCACTGAGGAAAATTCAGCGACAGAAAAACGAAGATCACCTGTACTGGTTGGGGAGTTAATCTCATGGCGGATGCTTCTCCCGGATAAGCTGGTAGATCTGCCAATCTCACGCTGGGGTTCCAAAATGTCTCGGTACTTCGAAACCATGAGAACTGAGATAAAGTAAACAACTGCCAGCGCAAGAAACTGAGCCTGCTTACTGTCATCCTGCAGCAAAACAACACATGGACACATTCAGCATAGAAACACTCAGGCATTTTTTGTCCTTATATCTATAACCAGACAAATGCGGTACACACCAAAAATACACACGCACACACACACACGCTTACCACATCTCTGAAAACCACAGCTCGGAGACGATTAATGTCTACATCCTGGAGAAGTCTGTCTGGATCCTGCTAAATATGGAAGACAGAATCTCAAATGTGGCGTGTCATACATATGCATGTTTCTGTGACAGTTTTAGTTGTTGCTGAATGTGAAATTGATTTGTGTGTGTGTGATACCTTGCTGGCAGTGGAGGCACTGTGGAGGCTGTCCTGTGACTTACTGCTGGTTAAGGAGGACTTGCAACTCCGATCTCTCTGTCTCTGCCTGCACTCCAGGCAGTTCCTAACCGCTACACAACATACTAACGGACACAGAGAGGTAGAGGAAAAAAGATGTAAGCATTGCAGGATTCAGCTTTTACATATAAAAAAAAAAAAAGACAACCGAAGAAACAGGCATATCCTGTGTGTTGACAGCTGTGTGTAAAAGAATTTGTTTAAAGCATACACATACCCGTGCATACTGGAACACAACAAAGCTTTTTGTTATAGAATATGCTACTGATTTTGTGATGTGATAAGGTCTCTGCCCTACATCAGAATGTCCATTACGATATGCTGTAGCAGAAATGTAAGGTCATCTAATGTATTTTTTTAATATTCAGAAATATTCCACTTACTATAATCTACGAAATTAAAATGTAAATGGGTATACTTTGCAAGCAATCAAATATCTGGTATTTCTGTGAGAAAAATTACTTAATCAACTGATTATAAAACACTGAATAAGTCCACCAAATGATCAGCTAATTAACTAGTCACTGGAGCTCTCAAACCCTGGTTATAGACCAGCAATCTGGACAAGACACCACCCCGCATCTTGACCCCTCACAGAAGGAAAGAAACAGAAAGACTCAGGGATAAAATATAAGTAATGTGGAGCGATCGGAAGCACATTCCAATGCAACTCCCACTGCCTCGGAGGTGGGTCTGGCCTACTCACACCAGCTAATGCGGCTCACCTTGGCTTTCCGAGCTATACAAGATGTTTTATCTATGTAAACCTCTTGTTACTTACTTTGAGCCAGCTTATGACAAATGGGAGTTCATCTGGTACTGAGACCTGGGATTTGTCACAAGCTGGTAAGCGACAAGGAGACAGTCCACACAAGAGGTTTACTTAAAAGGACCTGTGACAGCCAATTATCAGCGAAGAGTAGGCCAGTTAGTCCTCCAAGATAGTGTGAGGGAATCACAACGTCTTTAGAAATGCAAGCTTGAGAGCAATCGAGTCATTTTGAATCAAATATTTTATTATTTTCCCAAATAGCAGAAAATTATTCACAGAGCAAAAATGCAACATTCTGTGTTTCCACCTTGATTTAATTTTCAGATCTATGGTGGTCGTCTATCTCTGACCTGCCAGCTTGTAAAAGGTGTGCCCCAGCTTTCAACCTATGACAGCGACGTCCGTCCCACCTCTCATCCCACACCCTGAATTGGATAAGTGGATCGATGGATCTACAATATATCTATATAATTTTAAAATACTTTATTTCTACAATTAGACACAAAGAAAGCATACAAAACTGCCCTATAAAATCTATACTCATTCAATTTAGTTTAACCTGGTCATTCATGCTCCTGCAGTTTCTTTAAGCCATCCTCATGGTTGAAACCAGTGGTCTCAACAGAGAATCAGCTGTTCTAAACTGAATAGATTCAACAAGCACACACCCAGGCGGAGGCATTGCCTCATCAGCCCTCCTGAGGACATGTTCTTCTCTGCCTCGATCTCACTGAAATTGAGGGAGCTGGCAAACACCAGTACATCCACCATGGCCATGAGACGAGACAGGAAAGTGACCGCAGTCTCTGAAGACATCCCCTGCGTCGCCTCGATGTTCTCCAATTCCGTCTGGGAAAGAAAGCAAAAATACACACATGCTCACCGGTTAGGTCAGGAAAAACTATCATGTAAACAGAATACACAGTGCTTAAGGAAGGTGAAGAAATCCAGCAATTATCTTGTTTGCTTTTTTTTATTTGAGCAGGACCAAAACAGTCATGACTGGTTGCACAAAAAATAGGGAATGCAACCTTGAGTTTCATGCTGGTTAGGTGAAAAACATACTTATATGATGACATTTGGCAACATGAGGTGTTCTACAAAACACACAGGAAGTACAGCTTGGTGACACACATATAATGGTAACAGTGGGGTTGTGGCAAAGACAGTGCAGGTTTTTAGCATTAACAGTAAAATCAAACTAGGGCCTCTTGATTTATCAAACTGTTTTGTCACTACATTGAAAACCTGAAGGCAGCATTGGAGGGGTCAAAACCAAGTGTGCAGTTTTCCGTGTCTCTGCTTCAGTAAGCAGGACGTGCAGGGCTGTGGAGAGCCGACAGTGCAAGCATCTGGAGGCTCATCAGAGCAAGTGAGCACAGACATTTGGGGGATAACAGACACACAAGGTGAGGACAGAAGGGCTTGGGTTGGTGCTCTTAGCTCTTCTGGTGATGGTGAGAGACTCAAGCTCTTTACGCACCTCTCCCCCTGCGCCTCCTCCCCCAGGAACAGGGGTCACCTCCTCTCCCTTTGACCCCCTCTGGGGTCTGGCTCCTCCTGCCTTCTTTAGTGTTGATACAAATGGGACAGGCTTAGCAGATGCAACCCCCAAGGACGTTTGGAAATACTCTCATAAAATATATAGCACATTATATACCACCTAAAGAATTTTCTCCGTCTTGCTTCTCTTTATTATAGATCCACCTTGTGGCCTTTCAGGCTACTCTAAGCCTTATATTTATATATTATTCCAACTGGGTTAGCATATTTAATCTTTAAGAACAGAGGCTGAGAAATCAATAGATAAAAACAATATAAAGTGGAGTACTGGTAAGCAGCAGAGGAGCACAACATGTAGAAACACTATGGATGTCAGACAAGCAAGGGTTAGTGTCATTAACAATGGTTAATAAACCAGAGCCAAGTATTAGTAGAATAGAAAGAGAGGAAGAAACTGCAACTTACAGTGTTGGCACTACTCTTAGAATTCTGCACATGCAAAACAGACAAAAACAGAGACAAAAAAGACAAGAAAATCCACAAAACACATGTAACACAGAGAGGAAAGGAAAGATTAAAATGCAAAGGTGCATAAATCAATAGACTAATAAAGCTAACAAAAACTTAATTAAAAGAATTAGAACAGAATATTGTTAAGAAGTGTTAGATTGACAGTTACACATGCTGAAATACTAATGAGAGGAATCTGGAACATGTTATGAAAAGTTTAATTTGTTTACAATTTTTTTCAAGTGTAATATTTAATTGCATATTTTTTGTTTGTCTACCATGATTTCATAGGTTAAATCAGTAAAATTACCCTAACAACACACGCAAGATCTGTGCTGCTAGGGAAGGAAAAATAAATAAATAATAATAAAATATTTTTTAAAAAAATCAGGTTTAGCAGGTTCTTTAAAGTCTGTGTGGGCTTTAACGCCTGAATAGCAGGTCTATGAAAGAGCAATTGACCTGCAGTTTTCCCTCCCACCACAGAGGGGTGGAGCAGAGCCACTTACAGAAGGGGAGGTGGCAGCAGACAGGAGAGGCAGAATGCCTCCACAGGCGATGATGATGTTGTCCACCATCTGAGAAATGAGGTGGATTGTGTTGTGGACGAAGATGATGTTTTCATTGCTGTTTACGAAATCCATCACTGACTTTGTAGAGTGGCTGCAACAACAACAACAACAACAACAACACAAAGAGTTTGAAAGTACGATACAGTTTTTCACGGGAAAGCACATTGCGGCTTTCATATGAATCAGATCTTCAGTGTAATAAACACATTTAAAACAAGGCATAAAATGATCATATCAGAGGCTTGTTCAAAACAAAAAAATGGTAAACTAACAGCTACACTAACACACACCTGCCATACAGCCTCAAACTCACCTCCTCCACACGTGCACATCTGTCTCCAGGGCAAACAGCAGGTCAGTGAGTAATCTCTGGTGCATTGGAGACCACTTGAATTCTGGGATGCGAAACATGGTAGTGCGTGGGCCTGGACTGAACTGACGCCGCTGCTCCTCTGTCATGGGCATACCCCTGAAACCCAAATCAACACGCAGGTCCCTCTCCAACTGGGCTGCATTGCGACCGTGGAGGGCCTGTAACAGTCGTGGCACAACATTTTGAACAAGTGAAGACATTCGGTACATTGCTTATTGGTCTAATATGAAACTTGGCATGCACACACTGATGAAATTCAATTTCACTTAAGGTGTCAAAGCCATAGGAAAAAACCCACAGAAGGCTCTTATTGTGCATTCAAAGATGGGTTACTGAAACTTAGCTCGTGTGTGGGCAGCTTCTCAGCTTTTTGGCTGCGAAAATGAGGCCACTGCTGAACTGTTTATTTTAATCACAACACAAATCACATTGGACAGGGTAGAGTAGCAGGCTTGTGACCGGCGGCTCACTTGTTCAGTCCTTAAACCGAGAGGATAAATCTCAGTGAGGAGGTGAAAAAGTACTTTTCCCAGCTCTGTGATTTTATTACACAAAGTTCCAACAAGCAAGTACAAAATAATGAGGAACTGCAGCCACTTAAAAATATTGTGAGGTTTAGATGGTAGCTATAAATGTGATTATACACATATTTTGTATTTTAATTTTAATGCATTCACGTGATAACACGCAGCTTTAGAAATTTAGATACATGCAGTCAAGGAAAACAAATAATACCACTCTTATTACAGTATGTGCAGTACTATACTTTCATGGCACTACAACATACACATACTTGTGAGGGCCTTGCTCTTAATCAACTAAACAAACACACTTGAACACACCTGAGTAGTTGCAGTAGTTTGGATCTTCTTTGTGTCCTTGTCTTTCCCATCATCTGATCTCTCTGTATCAGAGGTGGTGCTGGCTGTGTCTCCCCCAGTCTTAAGCCCTGTAGCCTCTCCGTCTGCACCGGATGTGCCTTCTCCCTCTGGAAAATCTGGTCTAGAGGTTCCTTGGGTCTGGCTCTCAGCCTCAGCAATTGAGCTGATGTCAGCAAGAGGGCTCTGGATCTTGAAGGGCCCGTCCTCTGGAAGTTCCCCAGTAGTGTGGCTCTGGGTCTGTGTTAAGTCAGAGCCACAGCTGGTCATGTGTGCCAGTAGGCTGAGATCATCACTGGCACTGGCGGTGGAGTGAGCTGGGGCTGGAGCGGATGGAGTGGGCTGGTCTGGACTGGGCAATACAAGGGGATCTGTGGCTGCCAAAGCTGGCAGCAGCTTCTCATCAACCTGGAAGGGATGAATGGGGCAAATGGAAAAACAGTACACACTGAGACTTGAGGAAAGATTTGCAGTATCATGTGGGAAAGTAAAAAGACTAAGGAAGATAAAAAGTAGTAGAATGACAATAATCCTACCTTACTGAAGAGAAATCCGTTGTTGCTTGGGACACTGTCTTTCTCATCAGCCAATGTGATGAGGGGACCCATGTTCCCATCATCATCCAGGCTGACTCCTGAAAGTCCAAGGTTTGTCCCCATTCCAACCCCTGAGCCTGATGTGTCATCTTTAGGTGCCAGATTCCCATTTAGGTTCTGAACCACAGTGCAATAAGCACTGTCCAGGAGAGAATCTACCTCTACCAGAGGTCCATTTTCCATTCCTCCCCCACCTCCTCCACCTACACTTCCACCAAGACCTTCAGGAGACAAGTCCAGGTCATCCAGCTTTACTTCTGTGGCCTCTACTTTCTCTGCTTTAATGTCTACCAGAAGGTCATGGACTTCAACTCTCACCCCTGGAGCTGTGCTTTGCTCCCCAGGTGTCAGGGCTTCTCCGTTAGGTCTCTTCACAGCGCCTTCTGCAAGGAGGTTGCGTGAATCTCCACCAGCCCCCTCACTGTACTCCGCCTCACTCTCAGGTGTCTGCGTCTGGGAGTTGTCATCGATCTCTAAGTTGCCGTTGACGACAGGTGCAGGTGTAGCAGAGAGGCCAGAGATGGTGGAAACAGAGCCTTTCTTTCCCTTCTTCATATTTTCCTCCTCCTGTCGCTGGTACTCCTCATACATCTTAGCCAAATACTCCTTATGGGCTTCATAGGTCACCTGTGACAGATGGTAGAGTATTATTGGTAATGCTATCAGCACACAAGCACTAACAAAAGTGAATCTCCACATCAATAACCACCAGGTAGTCCAAAGGGGACTCATTATTTATACCACAGGGTAGATGGATAAAACTGGGACACTAGCCTTCCAGGGCCATTAGACTATTATCCATAATGTCCCCTCACTTTTACTTCAAGATGAGAAAATGGGTGAGTTAAAGTTCCATCAATGAACAGTGAAAAGAGCCGTCATCAGTTACTGAAAGTGTCTCTATGTTATCATCCTGGGACAAGGAAGTTGTTGAAAGAATACATAACAGCAGTCAATATGTGCAAATCAATGTGTTTCTGTACAGCTTGTAAGACAGCTTCAATCAGATGCTTTCAGTACCTGAAAATCACCATTAATATTGTGTTCATGTTTAACCAAACAGCAAGTTAAATCTACAAACAGAGCAGGCCACAAAGTCAAACTCAACCTGCACTGCTGCACAACAGCTGTTATCAGTGGCAGCCCACATCAACTAAAGCCACAGCTAAGCAACCTATTTACAAATCTTACTTAGGGTGCTCTATTTAAGTTGATTGTAGTTGCTACAGATTTGCAAGCCACTTTGTAACCGACCTCTACTCCAGCTCCTCCTTTTCATATGGTTCCTGACTTTTATTAATATCATGTCTGCTTTCACTGATGCCTCCACTGTTCTTTGCTGGGTCTTACTGCCACCCTCTCCACCTTTGGCTTTCATGTATGTACATGGAAAGCTGGTAAAGTCCCAGTACAGAGCAATATCCACCAAATATAAAACACACCAGATGGAAGCAACAATCTATACTGGTCCTGACTAAAGTGACACCACCAGGGCCTATTATTGAATTGTGCATATCGCACTCTTACCTTGGAATGTGCTATAGACAGTGTATCCACCCAGACCCTCCAGCCTCCCCATTCATATTTGATGGCATGGTAGAGAAGGATCCTAAATATGTTGTACACCATCTCAGTTATTTTCTGCTCTTCTGGGTTCTTGGGGTTGATGTATCCGAGGGAGAACATCCAGTCCTGCCACACAGAGCACTGCAGCAAGCAGCTGTTGCACAACACAAAGAGGATTTGAGATGGGCTGTAGCACGAGTTTAATTTCAAAATAAAAGCCACTGTGAGAAGTTAATGCCATGCGTCCGAATAAGCGCAGGTGCAGTGATTCGTGTGCTTTTACCGGCGGTTCTCGCGGCTGTTACTGAAGAGTTTTATCATGTCAGAAAGAAAAAGTCTCCTGACTTCCATCAGCTCAGCACTGGGACTGGAGTTCTTCAGCAAGGTGGCCACCACTTTCAGAATCACTGGGTGTGAGGTAAAAGAAAACCAAGTAAAGGTAAGAGAAGAGGAACAAGATGAGAGAGAAGGGGAGGCAAATATTTAAGTATTTGGAATGAGATCAAGAAGTGGAAGATGGCAGCAGTGTCAACTTCTCAAGTCATGCTTTGTTGTTTGTTTACTCGCATTAAGAAGAAAAAACACTGCATTACTGGCAGACAAAAGACCACAGAAAGACAGAGATGCGAGTTAAAACTTTTCTGCACTTACTGGGATTCTGGATCTTGACAGTGGAGTCAGGCTCTGGATGTGGTTTGTGAACCACCTGAGTGCAGACCTGCTCAGTCAGAATCTGCACGGACAGAAGATTTATACAGTGGTCATTAAAATATAAACACCTGGATCCCGACAACTCAAATCTGATGACTTCATGGAAATTATTGTGATCCCCACACATTTATTGACATTCACCTACCTCATACAGAGTATTGTAGGTGGTGATAGAGACGGTGTTGGTGTGCATCATCAGCCTCTCTCCCAGCAGCGTGAACAGACTGTGTGTGTGCATGATCTCAACTTTTCTCCTGCAGGGAAACAAACACACACATTTGTAAGGGCTTTATGACAGTTGAAACTGACACTGATTGTCACTGACTGGGTGACGGTCTGATATTGGCAGGTGGCACCATGTGGCCCTGTCAGTTCTGATGGGACCAGAGAGGATAAGAACTGAATGCCAACAAGAGAAATTAACAAGAGGCATTAACAATAGGACAACACTGCAGGAGACACCAGGGCAATGCTCATATGGCTGTGAATAATTAACTTTTATTAGTTACATTGCCAGTGGGTGAAAAGTGTGCTTATAAGAGAGTTTAAACTTGACAGGCTCAGAAATCAGGGATGAATAACTTCTAAGTATTTTTTCAAATTGAATTAAATGAATAATGCTTGAAGCGCCTTTATATTCCTAACCAAAGTCTTTGCAGGACTTAATCATGCACAGATACACAGTGAATATAACAAGTCACTTAGCTACCATAATGCCAATAAGCTGTTACCCAGCCTGGCAGGGTATTATAGAAGATGGTATTAGTCTTGAGCCACCCCTTAGTTATTTATATTTTGTTAGGAAAATAGGAAACAGGTGCAGCAATGTACTGAAACATACATGGAAATACATTATATAAGACAAAAACTGAGTCTGTACAGCTCTACTGAGCTTGAAAGCCAGTATTTGTGTGATCACCTTTATTCCTCTACACAGCCTGAACTGAAGGACATTTAAAGCTCTTCTTTGATTGTTGGCTGGTTTTGCCACCACACTGTTTCAATAATGTTGAGGTCTGGGGCTCTGGGGAGGCCGATCCATTACTGATAGGGTTATACTGTGTGTTTTTCTATCCAGGGATGCTTTTACTGCACTGTGTTAGGGATCATTGTTATGCAGAAAAATGAAGAACTTTCTAGATGGTATTGCGTGATGAATCAAAATCTGACCATGCTTTTCTGTATTCATTATTCCATCGATTTTGAAAAGGTCCCCAACACCACTGGCTGAATTGCAGCCCCAAACCATGACAGAGCCTCCATCGTGTTTTACAGACACTCAATGTTCTACCTCTCTCCTGCCCTCCTCCGTACTTCTTGATGAGGTTTTGAACCAAAAATGTCAAATTTGGTTTTCTAAGTTTTTCTATTTCTAAAGGACATGACATTCAGATACTGTTCATCTGCTGTAGATAGTTTTTAGGTCTGCCACTTCTTCTTTTGTCACGCTGCACATCATGCTAAGATATGCCAAGCATTTGGCTAATAGCTCTTCGGGAATCACCTTGTTGTCAACTAAATAACAATGCATTTTGCAGCAGGCTGCTAATAATAAATTGTCTAAAAATACAATTTAAAATCGTTCTTTGCTAAGTTGTCTGTTATGTGTAGACACAACACTGATTCTTCCTTTGAACTAGGTGCCTATTCACGCTTGAATGATTCATAGGTCAGTCTGGCTCCTTTGAAGCAAAATATAAAGACACGAGAGATGGCTCTAGACTTATGCAGAGTACTTTACTGTATTATTTGATGAACGTAAGCCATCTGCCTTCTATGAGTAGATGTACAATCAACTGACAGCTTCAAGAAACTGTCCCCAAGAAACACAGTGGTAATAGTGTACTTATTCGACAGTTACCTACACTGCTCTCACACTGGACACCACATGAACTTTTGGGAGTTTGCTCTGGCTACATCAGGCATTTGCATTCTCACATGCAGTTCGTCCGGGAAATGTCTATAAAAGTTCAGGGCGAGATCTCAGTTTATTCAAAATGTCACTATCTTTTAAGATGTTATTATAGCAGAACCCTGATTTTTTATTGTTTTGTTTTTTTTTAAACAGAGAAATTAGATCAGAAAATTATATGCAAATACGTAATGTTAAGTGTATTTAAGAATATACATTTAAGTATGTAAAAGCCTCCCCAAGGAGAGCATCTATAAATCACATAAAACATGTTGTAAATAAAAGAAAGAAATGAAATGAAAACGTGGCGCTCCCAGCTGACTTTAAACCGAAACTCTGAACAAAAACCTGCTCCTGAACAGGTTATGTGTTCAGCATCAGTTACCATGGTGATTTAACCAGGTAAAAAGAGAGCCACTTTCATGACACACAAAAGTCTTACTTTAAGCTCGACAGACCAACTAGTCTTGCTTCACTGTCCATGAGGGGAGTTCAAACTGGGGCCTTTTCCATCATGGCGTTCACAAAAATAAAAGGCATCTCTTAAACCTGGATCCTTTTTGCCTCGTTTTGGGTCAATAAGGACAAAAATATCTGGAATTCAGTATTGACTCAGTGTTGAACAAAAATGCTTTAACCAGTTTAAAGACTGCAGTGTAATCCCAGTGTTATCTGCCAAAATGAAGTGTTTGTTTTTGCCACTGATCCCTTGGAATTCAAGACTTAGACTTATGTGACTTTGCCCACTTGTCTGGTGATGCTGGGTATGAACAGGGACGTCTCCCAGCCACCTTTACTGGGGTGTAGGGCCCCAACTCTTTTCTTTTCTCCTCAACAATAGCCAGTAGCTCGCTCTCTCCACCTCCTTCCCCAGCTTGTTTAAGACTTTCTGCAGGCTTGTCCCTGCTAACCCTGCCCCATGGAGCAGCTGGACTGCTGGCCTCCCCACAAATCCTCGACACCCAGCCTCCACGGGGTAGACTTCTGCTTTCTCAGCCAGCCTCTTGGCATTCTGCTGCTAGATAAGCATACTTGAGGTATTTCTGCTCATGTGCCACTGCCATGCCCTCTTCCCAGGGGATGGTAAGCTCAATGAAAAGGGCCCTCTTCCCTACTGTGTGTTCACTTAATTTCATTCTGGATTTACCAGAACTGACTTGGGACTCTGAGGACACACAAAATGATGTAGATGTGCAAAGAAAGAAACACAAACTGGTACAAAAATACAAAATGAGAGGTTTTTATTTTGCAGAGCACAATTAAAAGGAAGCTAACAAAAATCAGATCACAAGAGATGATCAGTACCTGAGTATGACATTGCACTGATTGTTTCTCGTCCTTCTGCAATTACAGTGTTTGCATATAGGAGGACATTTAAGTGTCAAAAATAAAGAAATCAACTGAACAACTGCTGATTTCGTGCATTGTTTTTTTTTTTTTAAATTAAATCATAAAGTTACCGTCAGTGTCAAAGGCACAAATGGCTGCACGGAGGATCACCTGAGAAAAACTGTTTAGAAATAGATCTGAAATCCATCTTTAACCGTGTTGAAGGAAATCCTACACAAAATGTAAACTGAGAAGGAAGCAGATCTGTTGATGGGATGCAATAGTGAACATGAAGCAACAGCCAATATAAAAATCATCTGCTAGACGGACATAGAAATTGCAAATAAAAAACCCAGAAACAGACTGGATTGTACCTATGGGCCTGGACATTCATTACTCTGAAAGCATCTCTCTGTTGTGCACACACAGCCACACGCTGACGCTCATGGATCAAAAAGAATGGGCTTCATCTTGACAAAAGTGAAGTTGTAATACCGTGGCAGGCCCTGGTGGCTGATGCTGCTGAATTTATCCCAAAAGAACGGCGGGAGTCCATCCTGTGTCGTTGGCCCGTTCACTGCCTCCGCACGGAAGTCCCCAGCCATGTTGAAATCTGTCACCTGGATGGAGAACAGCACACCAACGCTGAAAGCCGAGCAGAGCTAAAAAGCATTTGATTTTAGGAAACCTGCATGACTGCTATTGATGTAAAGGCAACTCTGGTGCTTGGGGGATACCTTAGTGTCATAGCAGCCTCCTGGTGAAGGCTTCACGCTTTTCAGGTCATTACGGCAACAGATGGACTTGCAGGGGTCACCCTTGGAGTACGGATCCTTCTTGTAGTCTGAAAACAAGCAAACGAAACAAAAACTATATCACATTTATGTACAAATGTAAATGGGTGCCTACTGGAAAATGAAATGAACAAAAGGTTCTTTTACAGTGCAATAGCTCAGCTGTTACAATTAGTTAAATAATTAAACAGACCTGCAACAAGTTTGAACAGAAAAAAGTTAAGTTACCAAAAAGAAATGAATAAAAAGGTAGAAAATATCATCTGAAGCTTTGGCTATCAGTGTAGCAAAACAAAAAACAGGTGAAATACACTCACCAGCCACTCCATTTGGTTCATCTATTTGTTTAACTACTTAATGCAAATATCTAATGAACCAATCACACGGCAGCAACTCATTTAGCATATAAATATGGTGAAGATGGCCTGCTGAAGTTCAAACTGAGCATCAGAATGGGAAAGAAAGGTGATTCAAGTGACTGAATGTGGCACAGCTGGTAAAGTATTACAGAAACTACTGATCTCCCCACACACCCATCTCAAGGGTTTACAGAGAATGGTCACAAAAAAGGAGAAAATATCCAGTGAGCAGCACTTCTTTGGAAGAATTTTACCTACTTAAATGTTGAGTTAAGGACAAGAAACTGAAGCTCACCAAAAAAAGTGAACAACAGAAGGTTGGAGAAGCATGGCCTGGTCTGATGAGTTTTGGTTTTAGCCATGGCATGCGGATGGTCAGAATTTGGTGTAAACAACAAGAAAGCATGGATCCATCCTGCCTTGTATCAACAATCAGGCTGCTGCGGTGGTGTGATTGTGTGGAGGATATTTCCTTGGCACACTTTGGGCCCCTTAATCCCAACTGAGCACTGTTTAAATGCCACAGCCTACTTGAGTATTGTTGCTGACCATGTCCATCCCTTTATCACCACAGTGTACCCATCTTCTGAAGGCTGCTTCCAGCAGGATAACGCACCATGTCAAAAAGCTTAAATCATGTCAAACTGGTTTCTTGAACATAACAAGGAGTTCACTGTACTCAAATGGCCTCCATAATCACCAGATTCAATCCCATAGAGCACATTTGTTATGTGGTGGAAAAGGAGATTCCCATCATGGATGTACAGCCAACAAATCTGCATCAACTGTGTGATGCTATCATGTCAATATGAACCAAAAAATCTGAGGAATGTTCTAATGAAGTGTACCTGAGTGAGTCAAATAAGTGTAAAATATATTGTTAGTATAGTTTGGCTAGTTTTCAAAATATTGCACGGTGAATGAAAAAATTGGGGCAGCTAGGTGAAAGTGCAGCTAAATAACTTAACTTGTTGGTGCAAGATACTGTTTGCTAAACATGATGGATAAATGTACTCCTCACTAAAGACAATGAAATAAATAGTCAAAGAAATAAAAGCTCAAAGTGTTTGATGAATGGTTGAAATAGTGATCAAATAGCTCTGGATTGTAAAAACAGCCACCTTACAATAATTGGGAACTGGTCAGTTAAAAGTTGTCCAGCTATGGATTTGAACTCATTTGAATCTGAAAGGGAGGATTTTCTTAGGAGTCAGTCTGACAGGCTGTACAGGATGAAAACACCGCTATGTTCAAAAGAGTGTAAGAAAACAAAAAAAGGATATAAAATGATGAGATGCAGAATCAGCTGAATGAGTTAAACCTAAGATGATGAGATGGAGCCACACACCATTGAATCTCATGATGCGCTTCAAAGAGTCCAGGTCCTTAACATCACCCTGGTCACGGCGAAAGATCTTGGCTCTGGGACAGAGATCGTAGGAAAAGTCCTCTCCGTACTCCTCCCACATTTGTCCGTAACCACTCAGCATGTAGATCTTCTCGTGGAAGGGTATGTTGTAGGACGGCCAGTAACCTGCGATAAAAAGAAGAAGAAATCCCACAAAATTCCAAATAAAACTTAATACTTCTGAAAACAGTAGAAAATGAGGAGTTACCTCTGCGCAGAGTCTGGGTTTGGTCTGAGTACTCCACCAAGCCGGGGATCTGCTCCACCACAGTCAGAGCGCCGTCATCGAGACTGTGGCCCAGCTTCACTTTGCTCCTGTCCAGCACCATGTACTGGTTGTTGTAGGTTCCTGCAGGTGAGTTTACGGAAGAAAAGTAGGTGAAAAACTAGTCTGGTAAGAGTTTCACTTAGGCCTTCCCATGAATCTAGCCTTTTCTGCCAAAATACAGCACAGTTTTTTTGTGTACTTTCAACTGTATAAAGATCCATGTAAATAAGCCAGAAACACTCACCAGAGTTATACATGGAAAACGTTTTGGCCCATTCTTCTCCGGTTTTTGCCAAACTGTGGGCCAGCCTGACCCTCTGCCAGGCCAGGAGGCTATTTGGAGTGATTGTGTCAAAAAGGGATGAGTTGAAGACATTGTTGGTAGTCTGTGTCATCATCAGACCACTTCCTAAGAGGTAGAAGTCATCCAGCGACACCAGGAACCCTGAAGGCACAAACAAGCCAGACTGCAAACATTGGGTTCATGCATGATATTAAAAAGAAATACGCATTTTTGCATGTGCTGCGTGTGCAAACCGAGATTCTTAAACAGAGATCTGCAGCTGTAAAACATCTGGGCAAGTATCAGTAAATCGTGATAAACTGTTGCCTTCCTGGAGATTATTGATACTGACTGGATTTAAAAAGTGTGGCAATCTTGGTGTTTACATTGAATAACTTTATTCATCAGTATGCATTTGATGCAGTTCAGCACAATGTCTGTGATTTACAACTCGATTTAAATGCTGACAAAATTCAACTGATGTTCTCAAATGTGAAATCAAAACCACTGAAAATTTCACACATCACTGCAGTCCAGTGCCCCGAGGCTGAGTTAGTATCTCAGTATCAGCGCTTAATTATAATTGTCGACTCTCTCTTTTGCATCTCACATTCACTAACTGGTGAGAAAAACTGAAACTGGGTTTTTAACTTTAGAATTATTTATATTATCCTGGTTAAATAAAGCGTAAACAAAAATAAACATTTTCACTGCTGCACTTGCTATCTTGCGTACCAGGGTAGCTGCTAAAGGACAGTTTTCCAGTGGCTGTGTGGGGCTCAGTGATGCGAAAATCCCAGTGTTTGTAGATGCGCATCGTGGCAGCGTAGGTGTACCAGCTGGAATGGGCGAACAGGAGGTTCTCATAGCCTGGCAGCATCTAAAGACGGGAACAGAAGACAGTGATGTGAACTTAAGGATTTAATGTGACAGTTATGTAGCTTAAACATCATAATAATGATGGTTTAGCCACATAATAAACTTAAATTCAAGAACATCCATTCCACAAATGCAACAAAACACAAACGTTGGACAAAACAAACAAACAAACAAATAATATTAAAAAAAATAATAATCAGAACAGCTGGTGGTATACAAACAAGAAAAAGCACATCCTGTCTTGGTCAATGACGACGATACCAGACAAGTTAAAGACAAGAAAATTTGACTATTTTAAAAGCAAACACATGTTTGCCATAGTTGTGTGTAAGTTACACATTTTAGAATATGCACCTCCATGTACAACACTCTCACCGATAAATTATGAAAGCTTTATTAAATATGTGAAGCAATAAAGACCAACAGAGTTTCAGTTTACTAATGCACCAGCATATTAGATTACACAGGAAACTCGTCCTTCACTGGTAGTTTCTCGTTCGTCTTAATTTGCACACTGATGAAAATCAGCTTACAGCTGATGTCAGTGATGCATTACCACTTCACTGGAAGGAAATTTGAGGAACTGCTCTCATATACATCAGCTGCATGTTTATAGAGTTGAACAAACATCTTTGCAAACTCAAATTTTGGCGTATTGACCAAGACTTGAAACTAGCAGCTGAGACCATAAATTTACCAGTAAAATATTTACTGAGTTCACAGAGCAACCAGAGAAAAGAATGTGGATTTAAGGTATTGTTAGGCATGCCCATCTTTAATATACAGTATTTGATTAAGCTCTGTTTTGGCCTCTGACCTTGATGAGTGCAGAGCAGTGGCCCATCCCTGGAAGTTTGAAGTCTCTGAGCAAAGGGTAAGAGCTGGGGACCAGGGCTGGAATCAGATCCAGCAGGTCTCCCACTGAGTTCAGGAACTGGACGTCAAACAGTGACAGCGGCTTTGGGAAGGACAACAGATAAACAGCTGGTCAGCAAATGCAAACAAACAGTGCTGTTGCCTCTACAGCAAGACAGCCAAAAATAAAAAAAATAAAAAAAATAAAAAATTAACTTTACAAAATAATTAAATATGAGCTGCTGAGAAGAGTCCTTTCATCTTACTGCAACCCAAAACTGATGCTTGCAGAAAATAAAACTATTGCATTAATACAACAGTACTGAATTAGTAGCTACAGATTTAGCACTACTGCTACTGTCATTAATATAACACTGTTGGCTCAATAGCGGTGTTATCTCTTGGATCAAAACAGTAACCATGGAGGGGGGGGACACTGCATCTGCTTTTGATCTGCAAGAGGTGCACTGAATATATACAAGCTCATGTTCCTTTAGTTTGGGGGATAGAATCATAAGCTTGTAAAGAAACAAGCTTTTAAAGAACAATAAAAATGATTTATTTTAAACAGTGCACCAGTCAGATGACATGCTCCTAAAACGAGATTTCTAGCTTCCTTAAAGACTCACACATTTATAAAAATAAATTTGTATTGCGTCTATGTTTTATCTTTACAGCCTTAAGCCTGTGAAACCTGATATGAAACTGTTAGCTGATGCTTCTGCATTTCAGAGTCTTTATTTATTTGTTAGTTTTTTTTCACCATTCTTGTTTTGTTGTTGTGATTTTGTGGGATAAAAAATGCTGCAGCACGGCCATCTTACCTTCTTGCCCTGTTTTCTTGGCCCACGCTGCCACTCCTGCCTGCAATCCGTCCAGCTGGGCCACGATGAAGCCGGCGTGTTTCCACAGAGGATCAGAGCTCTTGTTTCCTTTCACCTGCTGTCTGACCCACGAGTCCTGCTTCCTGAAAGCACAAGAGTCATAATCAGACTGACATTTAGCCAAACAAATACATGCTACTATACTGAGTTCCCAAAAATCATAATATTGCATCAGTAGAGAAAAAATAAAACAAAACAAAACAAAAAACTGAGATCTGACTGATCTGTTCTTAATTATCAGTCAGGAGTGAACTTCACTGAGCTCCGCTGTGGTCAAGAGTGGCTAAGAGTGCCAATGCTGAGAGAGCTTAAATGTGCGGTCATACGAGGACCTTTCTAAGAGGAGGATCTGAAAGATGACAGATTGTGAAGTACATGTTACATTTCTCCTCCTCTGGTTTTAATTTTAAGAAGAAAAGGGAACATACTCACTCCATGAATTTCTGAACCGGGTCAAGGATCTCTGGGTTTGTGATCAGCTGTGGGAACATGTTTGTGTAGTGGTCCATCATCTGCCTCAGGAGGAAGAGCAGGAATTAATACAAACCGACCAAACTCAAGTGTGTTTGAGGGGAGGCTGGAGGAGTGCTGTCAGCTGTGTCAGGTTTTACAGAAGGTGTAAAAAAATCGCAGCCTTTATTCCACTTTTGGTTTGTGTGTCAGACGTTTCAGTGGCATCACTGAACCAGCACAGGCCTCCTCCTAAAATGATAAATAAGGATACAGTAAGAACTGATGGCACTTACTGGGCAGTCAGGAAACCTTCGAGGTAGCCTGCAAGGAAGAATGTGATCTCATCAGTTTCAGGAGTTTTTCCATATCCTGCTCGGATCTCCAGGACACTCCAGCCTGTACTGGACAGGGTGTTATTCAGGAACCCGTAGGCATCCCCCTCAACCTCCAGCACGCCCTCCTTTAGCATGACCAGCTTGTGCTCAGAGTCCCAGTACACAGTGGCTGCTGTCAGCTCTGAGAAGAAATCACAACAGTGAACATATGAACAAAAAGGCAGAGACAGATCCCAGCTCATTTATGGATTTATGGAAACAAACGAAAATGAAAGTTTAATGACAGGATCCCTCATTGTTTTAGGGATTACCCCTTATGAGACCCTTTAGTTCAAGCCGTCAGTCTCCTAAACATCTTAAAACCCAACAGCTGACAGAGTATCAGTACAGACCATTCATGCAAACAGCATGCACGCTTGAAATAAATCACTACTTCATTCCTGAAATAATTCAACTATCAGATCCTTACACAATCACCCGTGATTTCTCATGGACCCATCGTACTTACGGTCAGCTGAGACGAAGGTCGCAGCCACGCTGAATAAAAGAAAGACATACAGACAATTTACCGAACGCATGTCTGCGGGAACGCAGCTGAAAACTAAAACTACGGCAGAACAAAGTAATGGACCGAGCAGAAGTGGCAGAGGCAAAGAGGAAATCACTTCTTTCGACGCAGGGAGAGTCCAAGTGTCACGGGAGCGCAGCGCTTCCTGATTGGCTGCGGGACAGGGGGGAAAAAAAGGGAACAAGCTGCACACGTGAAAACACTTCCGAGACACGCTGCTGAACACAACTAGGATAACTGGTGAAGAAAACAACCTGATTTTCAGTTTTCAGATGAGGAAAGAAAGAAAATAACTTGTCACCCCAGATGGGACTCGAACCCACAATCCCTGGCTTAGGAGGCCAGTGCCTTATCCATTAGGCCACTGGGGCTGTACGAATGTCCTACTCCCTCAAAAAATAATTTATTGATGGCAATAGCCATACACTGCTAATGTACGCACGTTAATGAATGTGTTTGAAGGTTTATTTTAAGCGAACATTGCAGCGTCTCCCCCACAGAGAAGCAAAACCAAACGTTTTTGTCCACTAAAAGTTTCTGGATTACATTTTTATGAACAACTAGCACACAACAACCCTCCATGATATAGGGGTTTACTTTATTCGATATGTTACAATGTCACGGACAGTGAATCGGCGCAATTAATGTGGCAACACATCTTAAAGAAACAAAGTTACAATGGAAATTAAGCTGACGCAATTTTTTCTAAAGATAACAAAAACACGACGCATTAAAATGATCACGTGTAAAGATCCGAATAGCCAATATTAATACAAATATGAAGCAAACAGCGTACAACAAAACAAAACAAACAAAAAAAAAAACAGTGGTCCCTTTTTTCACATTCAGATAAAACAAAACACACATTTGGGAGCTGGTCCGATACTGCCCCCCATTGATTGTTTATGGTATATAACAGATTCACGCAAATGATCAATGAACTATCAGATAAACCTCTGCTTAAAATTAAATTAAAATTTCAGCTATAATTTGACAAACACAATAAATAAAAGAGTTGTTACACCTTTTCCCTTTTTGTACACAGTTTCCTTTTTAATTACCTCTTACAGTGTTGAAGCTGTGCATCCATTTGGTTCCTTCATCCTAAACCCCACAGGTGTGAGGGCAAAGCTGGAATGAAAATGTAGTGAGGGGAATGTGAACACTCCACTTGTAGCATGCTGCATGAGAAGATAAAAGACTGGATTACCTCCCAAAAAAAATAAAATTGTAAATGCGTCCCTGGTTGGACAACTTAAAAGTGTGCAAAGAAGATGGAAGAAAAAAGGCATTTAACAGCTGCACGTAACGAACACGCTGACATGCGGTAAAATGATCTTTCCCCAGTTTGTTGCATTGAGAATTTTTCTCTGTAGTGACAAACATGTACAATAAAAATTCATTTCAGTCAGATAAATAGATGTCAAATATGTAGTAAGATCTGCAGCAAAGAAAATAAATATCCACAATGAAACAATTAGACTCATTAGACTTTGTTGTACAGACAGCAAAGAAGGCACCACTCATATCCTTATAGATCCCAGCCTGTAACATTATAACCCAAACACATCGCTCACACAAAAATAGTTTTCTTTCAACTGATTGTTTCCCTCACACTCCTTCAGCGATGACCTCATGTGACATCATAAAGGAATTTGTTTCAAAGTGAAAATTTCCAAATGTTAATAACATCATAAAGTAACCATAAAGCTATAATTTTTTGACAATAAACAAGAGAAACAATCATAAAAACACCCACATACAGCATCATAGCAGCGATTCTCCACAGCATTCCTCTTTGTGAGAACAGTGTGAACCGTTCCTGCAGCTGCTTTCTCCTGCAAGGATCGCTGCCTGGCGAGTGTGTTGACATTAAATGTAAGTGATGGTAAACACAAACACACACGGACATTCTCATTCGTCATCGATCAGCTTCTCCGCTCCATTTTCCGCTTGTCTGCCTGCACTGCTTCCTCCTTCCTCTTTGCCTCCACCTCCCTCTTCCTCCTCATCTTCATCTGTGTAGGAGAACGACTGGCTGCTGTAGTTGATCATGGTGCGGGAGAGGTCCACCTCAATGGGGAAGACATCCGCCTCCTTCAGGACGGCGTAGCACTCGTTGTAGTAATGTGACATGCCCGAGACGAAGCGCTGCAGCTGGAACACAATGTCCTGAACTGGAGATGAAGAAGAAAGCAGACAAAAGCAATATGTTGATGTTAAAAAAAAACAGTCCAGTGCATCATTGGTACCAGTTCATACGTGACAGACAAGAACACACCATGTTTCTGATCCAGCAGCTCTATCTTCTCCAGGACGTCCTTCCTCATCTTGGCAAAGCGGGCGCGAGCCTCCTGCCGACACCGAAGCACCAAACGGTACTCATAGTTACCAGTGCTGACACGGTACAGAGGCTCCCCCATGGCCTGTTAGAAGAAAATGAATATTTACTGGCTCATATTAGATAAGCACATAACATACACAGCCAGTCTTCAGTTCTGTAGGGCTGTCCTGAATACTGTTTTCAAACTGCAGAGCTCTGATGGTTTTTATTAGTGACTATTCAAAGCTGCTCCCTGCATTTACAGAAGGAGCTGTGCCTGAGTCAGAGCCAAAGGAAGAACTCCTACAAATTTTTTTTCCTCCAGAGTGCATCTTCAGAAAAGTAGACAAAAAAAATCAATAAAAGGGATATGAATTTTTGTGACATGTTGCGAGAAATTTGCTAAGTTTGTAACAGTGTGATGAACTGAAGCATGATGATGACTGAGCAAGAAGGACAGAGCGGTGGACAACCTGAGATGGTAAATATTTACAACTTTCAAAAAGAACGCCTGTAACTGCTGGGTTTGTGTCTGATCTAATAATAATTGTTTACAAAACAGAATGTTATTGAATAACTTGAAAATGTTAATCAGTTCAAACCCAGTAAATTTCAGTTAGATAGTGCAGTCATCTTAAGCTGCTTCATATTTTAATGTACCAACCCTACAACCATAGGGAAAAACAACAATCTTAAAAAAGATTTAAAGGTATCAGTATCTGTGCTTACAAACATGATGTCATATCTTCTCATAGGCAGCTTTTCAAATGTTTTCAACACATTTGTGCTTTAGAAAGCTAAAAAAAAAAAAGGAGAAGGTCCTCCCAGGGTCAAAGAGTTTTCATGTTAGAAGAATAATCTGACACACAAGTTTTTTTATTTGTGACCTGAAATAATCGTACTGATATAATTCTCTCTACTAAAAACAGTTACTCACTATGCTGCTGTATTCTTCATCATCCATTTCCTTCACCTTCAAGCAGTATGACTGAAACACACGACAAAATCCTGCTGTCATTCAGTCTGCTGGCTGACAGTGAACATGCAGAGAAGAACATGCTGCTGTGATCTCACCAGATATTCAAACTTCACATCCAGGTACTTGCGGATGGTAAGCTTGGTGTCCGGTATGGCCTTGTTAAGGTACGTGTTCAGATCATGGAGCATCTGCACAGCAAGAGAGATTTTAAAATCCAACATCCAATGGAAAACTGACATCTTACATAATAAATGCCACTCAGAGAGACCGTACGAATGAAGACACTTGTCCTGTGCTTTTCCAAAGCTTTGTTTAACATGCATGTTTTTGACAGATGTGTGTACTTTCAATGCAATTTATGATTCAAACCCCAAATTAAATCTGGACTTACAGGTTTGATGGTCTTTAGTAGCTGAATACCGTATTTCTCAATGCTGCGGTGAGCATCAGCAAACTTCACGAACGCCTCACTGGCTGCAGCCTGAGGCTCTCGCACCCCGATGACAGAAAACACATCTCCAAACGCTGAAAAGGGGGAAAAAAATTAAAAATAAATCAGACAAATGTCAGATACATCTGTGACCTGCTAACATGTGAGAAAATGTAAAGCAGTAAAAACAAGTCCACCTAACATAAAATATGTTTTTATCCTCAGGCACAATGCAGAAAATTTGGCAAAAAAAAATAAAAATTTGCCTACATAACTTTTTAGGTAGGAGATGTCAGAAAATAAATATTACAGTACACTATAACACTATTGTGTTTGCAGTGACCAAAGGGGTTTGGCCTTCATCAGGGACATCAGAAGGAAACAATGGTTTGTTCAACCAACAGCAAACTTCCACTTGGGGTGCAAGTGGACTATTCTATTAGTGTACTAATATTTTAACATTTTTGATTTTGGATATAGGGACTGACCTCTGTGGGTTTGAGAAAGCTCAAAAAATGCTCTCAGCAGTCTTTTTGTGTGCTCCATCAGCCCTGCAAAGCAAACAGAGGAATAATGATTCATTGTTCTGAGCAAACTCTAACTCCTCTTAAAACAGTGCATCTGGTTAAAAGAGCACACTGAGAGCTTTTTATATCTGTGATTACTGATTCCAGGGTAATCAATAAACATGGCAGATATTCAGTGACTAAACTGAGTTATTGCACTAAATGATTAACTGAATCCAATCATCTTTACCTTTGTACAGCTCTGCTGTTTTCTCCAACTCTTCCAGTCTTTTGACAAGTCCATCTGTAAAGTACAATAAGTTAAAGCTAAATAGATATGAATAAACCTGCAATTATCATACTAGCAGTCTTACCATTGCATAGAATAGCTCTACTGAGTCCCAGAGCATCTGCTGTGCCTGAACTCATATTCTCTACCAGTCGATGTTTCACTTTTTTCAGCACTGAAACACATAAAACACATGTTTAACAATAATGTTGTTTAACACACACACAGCAGCAGCGGATAAGCGCTGTGATTAGGTAAGAATCCAGTACACAACACTGCAATGGACACTTCAGAGAAAGTAACATGAATACCGATGTCCAGAGACTTCCCCTGTTTTGGATCAGCCTGCAGTTTGTTGTAATGGATTACAGCTTCTCCCTATGGAAACAGGGCCAAGAGTTAAATCAACACCAAAATAAACTGGATATTGAAAGGAAGACCATCTACAGTAGCAGTACTAATTCATAAGTAATAAGACACTATGATATCCTAGTAGATATGGTAAAATGAGTAATGTACAACATTTATGGTACCAGTGTGAAATTCACATGCAGTATTTGCACTGACAGTCAGCGGCAACGCCACGTAATCCTTTAAATCCAGCACTGAACCCCATCTTTATGCCGGCATGCAGGAAGTCATGGAATTTTTCTGGGTGTGAACAAAGGATGCCAAAAACAACAGAGACACTATTCACTGGTGACGTTATGCCACATGGTACAGGCTACTGACCCGACCTCTTCAGCAAAGACTCCTGTCCACAGTGAGAGGTGGGCTTACACTCATATCTCACTAACTGTTGGACTGTGCCCCAGCCGGAGCAGGACATAAAAAGTAAGTTATCTTTTAATTATTTAACTTGTGTTAAATGTGTGCAAGTAAAGTTGTGGTTCCACCCTTTTTTTTCTTCATTATGAGGCACTGGTCCTCAGTGGTGAGGCTGAGTGTGAGGAGTTGTAACTGCAGGTTTAAAACATTAAAAGAATGTGATAACTGAGGCCTTAGGTAAACATCACAGAAGATTCATCAATTGTTGCAACAGGACTGTCACAATGTAAGATTTTCACTGCACTGCTAATATTACTTTATGCAAAAGAATTCATGGGAATGTAAATGCTTGAAAAGCCCAATAATGCCATCAATCAAATGCAGCTATAAATTTTACTTTAGTGTGTTTTGAGGGCATGAATGTGGTCAGAGTTTCAGAGGTATAAACTATAGAACTATTATTGTATAACTGTGTGCACTATTATAACAAATATTTAACTATAAATAACAGCTGTGGCCAATACTGGTTTTGGCATTCTGTTGCTGAGTTCCCAATAACATTCCACTTCCAGAGTCTGTGTACCTGCACAGCTTGAATCATCTTGGCCACCTCCACCTTAGTTTTTCCCTTCACTGGTTTCCCGTTCACACCTGTGATTTCATCACCTGCTGCCAGCGTCCCATCCAGAGCTGCCGGTGTGTTATCAAAGACCTGCAAAACAACAGTAACCACATTCAAAAGGGTACCAGTGACACAGTATCGTTATTTTCCACAGACATAATCAAATAGAACTTTATCACCTCTGTTTTATGCTTAACAACATCATAAAATGAGAGAGATACAATCACATAAAATTCAAAACATGATAGAACCATCTGGTCATAGATAACGGGGTGATAAAAAATGTCATGATGAATTATTCTGTACACACCTGAACAATGTAGAGGCAAGGGCAGTACTGTGCCCCACCTCCAATGCTGATGCCTATAAGATTATTGGCATCTTTCGTCAGAGTCACAGTCCCAGGCACTGTCGGTATCCCCCTGTTCAGGAATAGAAATGCTAACTTGAGCTTTGAAGCATTTTGTTCAGCTTGTTTGGGGACATTCTGTGATGATACTAATATGTCAGAGTTTCTATCAGGACATTCTCTCTATTAGCTGCCACTTTAGATGCTTAGTCATGCTGTATGTGTCTGGTGTATGAAAATAAAATTGGAAGATTACTATAATGTTAAAACACAGAAAATGAGTAGAGAAAGCTGATTTATGACTCACAGCTTATCCTCCTCCAACTCATAGTCCATGTCTGTGAACATTGCCGGACAGCGTCACTCCTGTCCTTTTAAAACCTGCGAGGGATCATAACAAAACAAATTAATGTGGTTTTACTCCGTCTGAAGATGAAGAAAGAAATGCTTATTAAAACAGCGACAATTCATCTGTCGGTGTCGGTGCGACTTTTCTCAGTACAGATATATTACAATAATTTACAGTGAGCTGAGCTACCGAGAATATATAAAAGTGCCAGCTTTGCTTTCCTGATGCACCAAATTTCATCACTGTGCAGTGTGTGAGGAGAGGCTACATGGAGCGGATCAAACAGCTGGTAACCCGCAGTGCACGCCAACATCCATCCTAACACTATCCAGATAAATGCGTTTTAGTTAAAGTAACAGTTAAACTAAATATATCTGCATGCACGGCGAAAACAATCACTATTAGATTCCATTACACTGACCGAAGACAGTAAGGAAGTTTGTGCAGGATTATTAGCTGCTAGCTGCTGTGGGCTAATAGCAGGTGCATTTAGCAACTGTTGTCCGTCTGTAAACGTCAATAGGCCATTAACAATTTACCTTTTTTAGACGTCGCACAAGCTCGCCATACAAATGTTACTTAGTTTGCATGAAGTCCAAATATCTTTTGTTAAATAGTCCCTTTTATTCGGAAATTTATGAACTTCTGAATCTACCGACAGCTCCTATTTCCTTTATTTTGTCACTTCCGGCAGCATAACGGAAGTTGTTATTAAGAAGGACTGAGAAAGGACTGCATAAATTTTTCTCTACTTTTCCTATTTAGAGGCGATAAATCCATATTTTTTAGTGTGAATAATACGGATATTTTTTTTACTATTAATATAAACTCTGTAATTAGCTGATATAAAAACTGTATTTTAGCGTATTTAACCAGTCCTTCTATAATGTGCTTGTTTCTGATTTAATGACGCGTTTTACTGCCATCTAGTGGTTATGTTGATATTCTGCAAATTAGTCAAATATTATTTATTAAAAGGTGTTTGCGATGGAGAAACCAACAATAATCCTGACTGTATTTAATTTCAAATGACTAAGCATACAAATTCAAATTAAAAGTTTTAATCAGTGATTTTCCATCATAGGCTGAATGGATACGTATGGTACATTAGTCTAGGTGTTTTTGCTCTAGAGAATCAGCAATATATCAAAGGCCTTTATAAATGTACAAAATGAGCTTCAGTTAAAAAGTACATTAATTTGTATATACTATGCATTTACTGCTAATCATGCATGATTAAACAGAGTAGTGTATTGAATGGGCTGTTTTACTATGATGATGATGATATTGATCGAGTTACATTGTGTTAAAAGAGAATCTTAGTAAATCTCTTGTGTCTTGCATTATAAATAAGTTAGAATTCACAGTCACCCCACTTAACTTTTTTCTCCCAGGAAGACAGACTCATCTACAACCTGAGTTTAAACACCATCTTCCCACATTTTCCATTAATTCCAGGACTGCTCATCAGCAACCAGTATGAGTATGGTAAGCTTAAGTTTGAGCATGTGAGCAAATTAGCTACATTCATCTTCTAATTTAATTCTAACCACATGTTTCTCAGCAACTTGAGCTGAAGAACGTGGAGCTGAGAGCTGGAGATGAGCTGAAGATAAAGGGGGTAATTCTGCATGATGCAGAGAGGTAAGCTAATAAAACACATTTATTTCACAGATTAATAACCATATTGAAATTATGATACCTAGTTATGTTGGTGTTCCTGCAGTAGGAAAATCAAATCAAGCACATTGTGAACTTTTATTTGTGATCATGTGTCTTGTATTGATACTGTGAGCTAAGCTCTGCATGTTCTCGATATTAAAACTAAGTTTGTTAAACTCTAATCAACTCAGATTCCAGATCGATCTCGGCTGTGATACAGATGACCTGGCGCTGCACTTCAACCCTCGTTTTTATGACGATGCTGATGGTACTGTATTGGTGTGCAACTCAAAGACTGCTGGTTGTTGGGGCGATGAAAAACGGGAAATTCACAACCCCCTGCAGAGGGGTGCTGATGTCAAGGTGAGGGACTGTTGTTGAAGGAACTGGAAATGTCAGTATTTTAAAAACATCACAATAAAAACATTGAATAATTAAAAAACAACAACAAAGATTAAATTGTTGGTTTACCCAAATCGAACACACAAAAATGTTTTCTCTATTACACCTGCAGATATTAAGATGGGGATGTAGTTTGCTTTGTGTTTCTGTTTCTCTTGGAAAAAACGTTTAATTATGAATATTTCTTCTATATCAGATTGTGTTGAAACTGGTTGGAGATATGTTTGAGGTGGAGCTTCCTGATGGGCAGGAAGTACAGTTTCCAAACCGTGTAGGCATGGATACCATCAGCTACATCAGAGTCACAGGAGACTTCAAACTGAAATCCTTCAAGATCTGCTAAGAAACATGACTCCTGTAAACACACATGCTGTGTTCAACAGTTCAGTTATCGATGAGATTTGAGACTTGGCCAGTTATTGTAAGAAGCACGAAGAATCATTTAGAAATAAGAAGCTTTGCTGCATAAGAAATGTATTAATTTAAGTGAATTAAAATGTCCTGTAGTGCAAAATGACATAAAATATTTACATTCAAATAATCTCTTTGTCATCTTATGTGTTTGCAGCCTGTGTCTGTGTGTGTGTTGGGGGGGCATCAGCACCTTTCATAAAATTTCAGGAGCTTTTATCAACTTTAGGATCACCAAATGTCAGATAGTGATGAGGATGAAAACCAGTGAGTCTTCTTCAAGAACATGGTGTCTGTTAAACACGCCTCTCTCTGCCTGTCCAGGGTGGCACCTGAGGCTCACGCACTGCAGTCCTGCACACCTGTTTCTCCTTCATCTGTAATCACTCCTGCATTTAAGGGCCAGAGCAAGACTCTTGTCTTTGCTAGACTGTTTGCTGTCCTCTGTCCTCACCAACTCCAACCATTTCGTGTCTTGAAGAGCCTGGTTCTGTCTTTAAGTTGCCTTTCTGTGTTTAGCTACCTCACTACAGAGACTTTTCACAGTTTACTCATCTGCATGTCTTGGACTGACTTCCTCTCCACTCTCCTCGGGAATCATCATTCTTCAATTTTTATTCAAAACTGGGCAAAGTTATTTACATAAAGAATGAGGAATTTGAATTCCTGTATTCATTTACAAACACAATAATACACACACACACACACACACAGACACACACACTGTTCTTCAGAGCTTTCTATCACCACCAGATCTGCTTCTCTGTCCTTTCTGGCTGCATCCCAGGAACCAGAGTTTTCAGAGAGCAGATGGCAGGTACAGCTGATCTTCCTCCATCCTGCAGGACATGTTTTGTCTGGAAGAAATTACAAGCAAGTAATATTTGAGCAAGTTAATGAATGATCTTTTAAGAACCCAGTAACAGTACTTATTTGATCTGTTTAATTCACTGGAATCCTCCAAAGGCTTGATCACAAAGATCTAAGCACACTTGTCGATTGTCGTTACATTTGTTTGCTTGTGCAGTATTTTTTTTAACTCCATCTTATCAATGAACCAAAGACCCAGACAGAGTTTTAATTCCCTGTATGTCCCTGTAGTTCAATGACTTCCTGTTGCCACCAAGTCTGTGACGAGGTGGAGTCAGGAGGCCAGTGGATCCCTGCAGGACTGCTTGGACAGTGCCTGGACACTTTTCTTTTAAAAGAAGGTTTTTTTGGATCTTATGGTAAAGTTCAGTAATTAAATTTTACAGCCAATGCTGAGGTGCCTTTTCCCCCTAAAATGTAAACACAGTAATTTACCAGCTTTTTAATAATATTTTGTTTTCTGGCAAAATCAGCAAAATCTTCAGTCCGTCTTGTGCAAAGTGTGAATGAAGGCAAAAGGCCCAAATATCAGATTGTGATAAGAAGATTTCTACATACTGTAGATTGACATAATACTACAGCAGTGGCCCAAAATGTCAGCACATTTATTTTAACAATAACAGAAGTAGACCACTAGGTTCATGGCAACCGAGGGACAGACGCATACAGGGCTGTAATCTGCCCCCCCCCGGCTTGAACCATCATCCGGTCCCCCCGTGAGCAGGCCATGTGAGAGACCCTCACAGTAAAGGAGACGGGAGTACACTCGGCAGCCAGTAACAATCCCTCCGCAAGTTCACCAACAGAAATCTGGTTGTGAATTTTACTTCCTATAGATAGTCAAGTTTGATCACCTAACATTTTTTCTACACACAAAACAACACTAGGACTCACCAACACTTGTGTTCATAATCTGATCACTACCAGCAAAAGCCGGCTCATCAGTGCAGCACAATGCTGAAAGTACTTGAGGTCACATGAGGTGGAGTTCAGCGATTTTTGCCTCTGAACTCTTCCTATATTTGCCTCCTCACTGAGCTAATATTCAGGGGGTCAGCTGGATAGATCTGGCAGGCCAGTCGATGCCTAATAAGGGACTGTGTTTGATTCCCTTGATTGAAAAGATCTTTAATTTTCTTGCAAGAAAATTAGGAGCAAATAACATCTGTACGAGCTCCTCGAGCATTTGGCTCTGGGCCGTTTATGAACCCACGGTGAAAAAGGAGAAGGAGCGTAGACAATAGAGGAAGTAACAAAAACACTTACATTGGTAAGGTTGCCCTGATGAAATTATTGCCTTACTGCTATATCTAAATAAAATGCATGACATTAATATAATCTTTCAGTTATAATCAACTCTCTTGGTAAACAAGTACACAAATATAAAACTCAGTCAAAGGAAGGTCTCCAGACTGCAGTTAGACTCTGCCTTACACTTCTAGTTATTTTAAAAGAACCACACTCTGTACAAAAAGGTCATACAAAGATTTCCTCTCCACATCAATGAGCAGTATATACATAAGCATAATTATCATCAAGAATGGTTATCATACTAATGGCTTATTTTTCCAAAAAAATGCATCAATATAATTTTGCAGATCAGAAGAGGTTGCACTTCTTTAGGTTATCTGTTTTTTTATGTTCATGGTTGGAATAAGCCTACACAGAATACACAGACAAGCATACCAGTTCAGATGGATATTAATGTCTTAAATGTGCAGGGTTTTGCCATTAAATATGCCATTGAGGCAGTGAGGTGGTGCAGTGGTTAGCACTGATGCCTAGGTTCAAATCTACCAGCCATCTGGGTCCTTCTTATGTGCAGTTTGCATGTTAACCCTGTACCTCTGTGGGTTCTCTCCTGGTACTCCAGCTTCCTCCCACAGTCCAAAATCATGTTTGTTAGGTTAACAGTGAGAAAATGGATAGCTAGAAATATTTGTCATGAAAAGTTTATGAGGTCATAACTGAGTTCTTCTGCCCCCATGTACCTAAAAACGTCAGTAGCATCCATCTTTAACCTTTTGCCCTTAGTTTGGTTCAACCCACTGACATGTAAGCTCACTTATGAGTTTATTTTTGCACGCCTCTATGTTCATGAGAAACATCTGCTGGAAATTCAATAAGAGTAACAAAATGAACCAAAGTGAAGACTCAGTGGAGTTCCATCCACTCATTTCCACTGTCCTTCCTGTTCTTTGTCATTCAAACCAATCCAAGTGTTACTCTGGGTGATTGTTGAGAGGAAAGTCTGTTTAACACGAAGAAAAATTATTTTTTGAATAAGTTTGGAACCAGAATTTCAGGCTGTACATTTTATTAATTTATTTCTAATCATCTCTATTAAAAATCCCAACCCAGGACTAAGTGGTCTGAAGTGTCTCTAATTTCATGAATGCCCTGCACATTTTCACTGACACTGAATAACTGCTGCACCAGTGGATTATTGTTTTATGTATTGTTGGTATACGTGACATTCATCAGACTCAGATGAATTTTAAGAGCCGAGGGTTTTAAGTTTTGTTAATAGATGAAAAAAAATGTTTTTCCTGCATTGGAAAAATGCAGTGAGAACAAAAACATTTAGATTTTCAGAACCAAAACGACATGAACTGTGGAAACAAAACATACAGTAGTGCAATATTGTATTAAGGTAACAAAACAGTGCTTCCAGTCATTGAACTTCCTCTCACTCCAGCCGCTTGGCTGCTACAAACTCAATGAAAGAACCTGTGTATGCTGCATCTTCAGCGTTCTTCAGCATCTTTCTCTGTTCTGTTTTCCTGTCCTGTATTCTGCACCACCACACTTCCTTATTGTCCTTCCTCTTCTTCCATTCACAAGTTGTTTCTGCCATAAAAGTTTTATCTGAGCAGATTCCTGTGATCTACTGAAGTTCTATAAATCTGTTTTAAAATACTCTTATTCATTCAAACATTCAAAGAAACACAATATTTTTTTTAAAAACTGGGCAAAGCCATTTATATAAAAAAATGAGGGAGTATGAATTCCACTATTCATTTACAAACACAATAACACACACACACAGACACACACGTTCTCTCTGTTCTCCCATGCTGCTAAGCTCTTCCTGAGTTCTTTGGGGACCTGCTGTCACTGATCTGGAATCAGTATTTAGAGTGTCACACTAAGCTGTGGCGAAAGGTTAGGGGACACACACACACATGCACACACAAATGCTGTGTGTAGGCAGTGTAGATGATTGTGATCATGGCTGTTTAAAGAGGCCTGTCATTTGGTTTCTAACCCTAACCCTCACCCAGGTGCTTTGTGTGTGTTTTTATTTATGATTTATTTCCTGTTTGGTGAAAGGGGGCGTGGCAATCATGACATTTTGAAGCTAAAATGAAATGCCGCTGCCTTCACTGTTAAAAACTGTTTGTTAAACTAGAATCAGATGCAGGATTGGAACAGTCCTCCAGAGCCATCATTCACAGACTTCAGCTCCAAACACTGATTTACACTAACACACTGACCCTGCTGTAACCAGGTCACTGTGAGGCACAAGAAAGAAGCCTACCATAAGTTCAACTGAATGTTAGCAATAAAATACTGTAGCACATCATACAGTAATGACAGTCCTCAGTGGGAAACAGGCTCCTTCTTATAGAGCACTTTTCTAGCTGAGCACTCAAAGTGCTTTATACACCATGTTGTGCATCCACCCATTCTCATCCATTCATACAAGCACTTCCTTCTACAGCTGAGTGCTTCCTGTCTTACATCCACACACATTCATACTCGGACGGCTGCATCAGAGAGCAACTCGGGCTTCAGTATCTTGCCCAAAGATAATTTGGCATGCAGAATGAAGCATCCAGGAATCAAACCACCAACCTTAAGATTAGTAGATGACCTGCTCTACCACCTGAGACACAGCCACCCAACATTTTTACAGTTTAGGAATTTCCTCATTTGTAGTTTCCCGTGTGCTTACTGCATATCATTAGTTGTATTTAGAGCAAAAAGGTCATCCATCTGTCCGTTTTCTTTGACTTTGACGTAGCATCTTTTCTCAGTATATTTTAGTTTATAAATTGGTTTCTTGTGTGTTCAACTGAACTACAAAACAAATGAAACAGTCACACCGATGTTAACATAGAGAAAATAGTGTTTGCTGAAGCGATCTGTTCACTGCAATTACAGCCGTCTCTAGCCATTTTGGTGCCTTAAAGGAGTTGAAGGCCTAGCATGTGATCAGTCATTTAATACAAACATGAGTCATGCATATTTTAATTATAGAACAGCCAATTTTGATCTCTGAACCCAATGAATGTGTCCCCACAGACCTGAGTGTTTTTATCTAGCTTTTCCCTGGCACGTCGTGGAGAATGAGAGAAGATATGTGGTATATGGGGAATATGTTTTTAAAAAGAAAACAAAAGAATTAAGTAAAGTGTGCAGTGTTAGGACAATGCACAAAACAATTTTTGTGGAGACACTTCATAGGATGAATAAAATGAGTTATAAACATTCATGAAGCGATGAGGCCATGAGTTAGTTCTTTCTATATTCTCTCATCCTGCTGTACATACTGACAGAAACCAGTGTTGTTTAGTGTACAATTATTTATTGCTATAAAAATGACAACAGTATGGCAGGAAGGAGGGGACCAAGATTTCAGAGCAATGACAGAGGATCCTCTCCAGTGGCTCCAAAGAAGGATGCCTGTCTCTGGGGTTGACTGACTCCCAGTTTAGATGCAGATGCTGCAACACAAACAAAAATGCAGTGAGTCTTCTGAGACTTTTAAAACCATTTTCAAGACAAGATATTGATTCTGAAACCCGCAATGAGCAACATTTAATGGAAATCTTGAATAAATTGATATGAAAGTCAGAACGAGGTCAGCTCTTCAGGATATGATGAGGTTCTGTATATCAATTGGAAGTTGTTTTCCCATGGAAAAATCACTGTGATTCCCAGAAATCTCCTCTTACCTGTGTTGCAGGTGGAGCTGCGGCTTCTCTTCCTCTTTTTGCCCTGAAAACAAATTACATTAGACTTTTCATGAGCTGATACAAGTTGTGCAGTGACAGTGTTTCATCAACTTCAGTGCAGTGATGTGGACATGTATGACTTGTATGTTTTCACTTTGGACTTACGTAGTTATCTTTGGTGGACCAGTTTGGATATTTTTGGGCATGGAGCCTTTTCTCCTGCTCAGCCTGCTGATAATACTTTGCCTGATGGTCCCACGACAGCAACTTCCACTGTGGACAGAAGAATACACTGCATCCACACTGCTACTACACATAACTACAGGACAGCTGGTACACAGGCACAAACATGAGTATAAAACATTAGCAGATGCAGAAATCTATGTAGAGTTACACACTTACCCTCTCTCCCATGACTGCATTAACGGCGGCATTCCCACTGCTCTTCAGTTCATCCTTCACCTTTGCCCTCTGCTCCTTTAGAAAGATCATGAAGGCATTTGGTGGCTTTTTGATGTGCTGCTCTTCCTGCTCGTCCTGACGCTTCCTCTTTCTACAGCAATAACACAGAGTAGGAGAACATGTTAGGAAAGTATTTTAAAAACATGAGTGAAGCTGTATAGCTGAATCAAAGCTCCATTAAAGGAGGCTGAACACAAAAATTCATGCAGGCATCTGCAGATAAATGACAGATAGCTGCAGATCATGATCCAGTCCCACTCAAAAAAAGTCTAAAAGCAGCAGAGCAAACTTACTTTGGAGTGGGTGTGTTGAGTGCAGGAGAAGATGTTGCGAAGCCGTACACCAACACACCATTCCTACACAGACACAGACAGATATGAGCTAACAGAAAGAGTTGATGAAGAGACAGATGTTCAGCAGCTCTGTGCTTGTGTTTTACTTACAGGACTCCGACAGGACGCAGATTCTGCACCATGCTATCTGGACTCTGCAGTATGGTGTTACTCTGGAAGCACTAAAACCACAGAACAGGTGATCACACAAGATGCAATAGTATCATCCATCCACCAGATGGAAGAATTTACCCTCTATTTTAGACGTAAACACTGAATGTGAACATGTGATATCTGCGAGATGAAAACCCATCTGGAGGACTGAAATATGCAGGTGAATAATCACAATGTGCCTGAATGTTTCTACTGAGGCCCACAGAGGTGAATAATATGTGTGAGAACAGGAGCTTACTGGGTTTACAGGAGCAGGAGGAGCAGCAGGAGGAGCAGCAGGAGGAGCAGTGGCTACTGTGGGAATGCCACTCACAGGCCAATGATACAGGAAGTTCTGTGGAGGGATGGAGAACGTTCAAAATTTTTTATTGTTTTTATTGTTCTTGACAGCTTCACTTTGCTCTCCTGAATTATTACTTATGACTCACTGGCAGTGCTTAAATTTACTGATCAGCAAAGCATCACACTGCAGTTATACACAACTAAAATACAAGGAAGGTGACAGCAGACTTTTTTTCCTTCGGCCTGAAGCATTCAACAGTTTTAAGTACCTTTATCAATAAAAGTCTAATGGCACCTGTCACCGCCTGTGCATGTCTTACCTGTCCCTGGCTACCTGTCACAGGCTCACTATAGAGGAGAGCTGGCACTGTGGTTGGGGGAGCAGTCATTTGGGGAACTTGCTGTACAGTTGCAGGAGAGCTATCTGCTGCTGGCTGAGGGGAGGCAGGTGGCCAAACAGGCAAAGAGGGTGGGGGTGAAGGACACGTTGTGTCACCGCACATGTCATAAATGACACCCTCGAGCAGAGAATTCAGGTCTTCCCACTGCAATTCCTCAGTGGCACTGTCTGCTGCTGGCTGAGGGGAGGCGGGTGGCCAAACAGGCAAAGAGGGTGGGGGTGAAGGACACGTTGTGTCACCGCACATGTCATTAACGACACCCTCGAGCGTAGAGCTCAGGTCTTCCCACTGCAATCCTTCAATGGCACGTTCAAGGTCTTCTCTCATGTCCATCTCAATGACTGAGGAGCGTTTATGTGCCGTGTCTGTTGTCTTTCGCAACAGGGAACAAAAAAACAGAGTTTCAGCAGGGGGTTCCTGCCTGGGCTGAATCTCGATTCGCAACAGGGAACAAAACCGGTTAAATACACTCCAAAATTTTGCCAATTTAAAGATAAGAGATCAAAGCACTCCCAACTTTTTTGTCTCTCCTGCAGAAATGAAATGTTGTTGATATTTGAAATAGAACAGTCACCATGGAACCACATGGGGGGGCGGGTAGAACCCCGCCGGCTCACAGACAGCAGTGTTACAGGCAGAGCCTTCTCCTTTAAGAGCGTAGCCTTATGGGAAATGTATTGCCAGCCACAGGTTGTATGTGGTAGTCTAAAAGAGACTATCTCTCTCTGCCCCGGTGTGTGTGAGTATGCGGGCTAGGGCGGGAGACGAGCGCGAGGCAAAAAGTGTGTTCGGTGGCCGTAAAAAGAAATAAAAGTTCTGTTGCTGAAACCTTTCGTCTCGCTGCATTTCTCCGCTTTGCTGAAGATGACCCACAGTGGATGAGCAAGCTAGTTACCAGCAACGAGCCAAGTAAAGTAAAGAAAAACCAGAGGTCTCCCTACTACGGTTAGGAGCCGCGATCTGGTCCAGGGAACAGCAGCTTGCCAAACAGCGGCTCTGCCAGTGTTGCCAGATCTCTCGATAGAAACAAGCAACTTCTCTATGAAAAACAAGCCCAAAATAAGTCCAACTGGCAACCCACAACATTGTGTAAATCTGAGGCCGCTTTTAAACAGTATAGCTCTATAGCAGTATAGCTCATTTCTTTATTTTGTCTCAATGTGTTTTGGAACAGTGAAACCCATGTTTTTTTTGTGTGTGTGTGCTTCTTGGTATTAGCATGTTGAATTAAATCAGCATGATGAGCACATATTTCACACTTGCAACATCTGAAATCTGCAGAATACCTTTGATACGTCTCCCATCAGGACCGCAGCTACTTTCTGAGGTGTATGCGGACACAATTTTATCCCCCACATATACACAGACCCTCTCGAGGGTTACTGTGTTCATGCCTGTAGATCTCACTTAGTCACAAACTTATAAAATATGATACTTCTATTACAGGCTTTTATGTCCCATCAATCAAAAACAAAAACAAAGAAAGTCTGTGTATAAGGAGGGCAACAGGAGGAGGGGAGGTGAAGGAGCACAGGGGCGCCTAATCACCCTCTGTTATTGATCATATCATATGAACAGCTGTTAAATGCAGAAAATGTTGACTTAATTTCCACGCATCGCTTTGGCGCCCCCTCTTGTGAGGCGCCTCTATGCATTGCATATAGTTCAAATCCACTTTTTGCGCCACTGACTCCCATCCGAGCTCGGGTCTATTCTTTAAGTGCGCTCTCTTTCTCACACTCTTTATTATATTTTTTCTATATTTTCCTCACTTACTGGGGCTCATTCTTACTCTGCCTCCTCACTCTGGGCTGTTATGAGTGTTTGTTTGGGTGTGCGTCCGGTCACCTGGGGCGGGAGCCATAAACAGGAAACGGGGGCTTGGAAGGGACAAACTACCTACCACTCATCTTTTACTTTATTATGGGGCGCCGAGAGATAATTGAGTTTTACTCGGAAAGAAATTCAAGCCCAAATAAGCAACTTCACGTTCAAAAAAAAAAGCCCAAAAAATCGCAACCCGCGACTCCCGAGATTTGCAAGCGACTTTAAAAAAAAAACAAGCCCAAAGTCGCTGAAGGGGCTCCGCCCTGGGCCCTGAGCGGAGCCCCTTCAGCAGACGGGCCTTTTTTTTGTTTGTTTGTTTTGTTTTTCAAAAGTTGCCGGCTGCTCTTACAGAGAAAGCAGGGAGTGGACGGCAGCACTTCTCTAAGTCAAGACCTGTAAACTGTTCTGTTAAATGTGCTTCATTCATGGCGTTACCAGCTCAGTAAACTTGTCCTGGTAGGAGATAATGAAGGTAACTGCTTTATTTGTTGTTTTTATTCAGAAATGTGAGATTGTGGCAGTGGAGTTAGCTTATAGCACATTAGCTATCGTCATATTAGCTACCATAGATGGAAGCTCTGAGTTTAAAAGTTCAGAAAACCCCTCGGGGATTTATTTCACTGGGGCAGTTTAGGTGGGTGTCTCGTCAGTTTATTTTATACCAGGCCAGCACATGAATGATTTTATTGACCCTTTCCAGGACTGACTACAGGTAAAGGTAAGCTAGCACAGCCTGCTTCTGTGCTCTAAATTCAAATTTTGGAGCATCTGTCAGGTAGATAGAAAGAGAGGGGGGGGGGGCATAAAAGTCATATTCTGAATGCTTTATCATACGAGACATGTTTGATCTGTGAAGGCTGAGACTGAGGTATGATCTGCAAAAGGTTCTTTTTATTTTTTTTTTACTTAAATTCAGCAGCTCCTTATATTAACTGACCTTGAGCTCATCCATGATCCAGTTTCTCCTTCCTTGTTGCTGAATGCTCCTGTCTGTACACATATGTTCTATCATTTCCCAGAGTTAAAGAACAACAGTGGAGCAGAATCTGGATGTCGATCTGAATGGACTCTAGGACATAGAAATGTCATCAGTTTCTTTCAGGCGAATCATCTTTATTAATATTGTACCTCTATGTTGTGTTGCAGCCTGCAGCTCACTGTCGATCTTATTCAGGCGGTCTCATCTCTGCACGCTGCCTAATTAATGTCAGTACAATCTGAAGTTTGCTTCACTGACTCTTTGTTCAGATGTTGTGTGAACAGGGTCTGTGTAACATCTGGAATCTATCTTAATAACTAATGCACCTGTAAAATATGAATTATTATTATTATTATGAATTATTATCAACAGCTTTGCAGGGTTTTCACAGCAGTGCAGGATTATCAAGTTCAGTGGTTCCACATTTTACTGACATCTAATAAGACCTCAAACACACAGATCCTTTTGTTGCAAATTATTAAATAATCACATTTTTAATCCTTATACTTATGCATGGGTGGAAGGTGTTAGGCATTTTTACCTAGTCTTATAATTAGACTAGGGCTGCAAAGATTCCTTGAGTAACTGAAATAATAAAATAATTGATAGTTGCAGCCCTATATCAGACAGACTTCATGCTTTAAGGCTGCTGCTGACACTAACACTATAAACTGATGTGTTCAATGGAATTTCATTGAAGTGCTGCTGCTTGTGTGATTACAGATGCAGTTGTGTTTCCCAGGCTGCCCCTGAACACATCCTAAAGCCTTCAGCCTGCAGCAGTCAGAAGGAGGTGTGCTGCTGTCCCTGTGCAAGAAGAAGATGTTACTGCTGCTCCACAGACACAAACAGATGTGGATGGAGGACTTTATGGAGCCAGAACTTTTTGTTAGACATGTGAAACTCTGACATTTCCTAAAAACTGGACTCACAAATGAAGCAGAGATTTAAGTCCAGAGATGCAAACAGAAGGTGAAGCAGTTTCTTACTCGGTGAGTCAAACTCAGTTCTCAGTGGTTCCCACACATTCACACTCTTTCTGTGGGGTGGCTGGATGTATGAGGATGTTTATAACTCCAAACATGAACTGAAGACAGTCTGACTGCTTTCCTTAGTTTGGTTCATGTAAATAATGATTTTGAGCTTAATTGCCTAAAATGACATCTGCTGAAGTTAAGTGTTTTAGATCAATAAAGGTTTTGACACAGTTTAAGACCATTTCCTTTTTGAAGTCATTGTTCAGTGAACATCACACTGATGGGCTGCAACAGGCTCACTTTTTATTGAGGATTTGATTATTGCTGCTTTACTGGATACTGAAAGCTTTAGAAGGTTTCCAGAAGGAAACATCAGCTTTGCTTTAATGTAAACATGTATAATCTGATCTAAGATCAGCCTTCACTGATAGATGATGGTTCTGACAGCCACAGCAGAGTTATTAATTTATTAATACAAGCCCACTTTTACTCTTTAACATTGAATAAAAACGGCAGAGTTTCTGCAGCTGTCAGCGTGCCAGTGAGAAACTTCCACGTTACTCTGGAGGAGGCTGGAAAACTTTGGAAAAGGAGTTCAATAGAAGTCAGTGAAGCTCTGCTGAGCAGTGTCAGTGATACTGAGGTGAGCTGCTGAGGACATCCTGACCTCAGTCAGTGAGCCCTGGTGTTTTTATGCTGCTGTTAGCCTCTGTTAGTGACACTGTCTTTGAAGTGGATCCATCATCACTGAGCTGCAGCCCTTAGAATAAACTCATACGAAGTGATACTGAGATCGGAGAGAAAGTGGGATTTTAGGACACTGGAGTCTAAAGTTAGCTGGCATAATGTTAGCTTATAACCAGCTGTTGTTGACAGCTGTCCGGACAGCTGAGGACAAGCCACAGAGAGTGATCCAGGCGGCATCCATGAACGAACACGGAACGGCACGCTACAGATCCAAAACTGATCTTGAGCGGATCCGCGCCAGATGGCATGCTACATAAGCGGATCCTAAACGGATTCGGGGCGGATGAGCTGCGAAGTGACCTGAGTCATTTCGGGTCTGGTCCTGTGCTTTTTCTGATCTGTAATTCTGATCCATTCCAGATCCGGCGCCTTGTGCAAGTGGACTCCGATCAGGACCGGTTTTGCGGGTCCATTACGGAGTCAGTGGCACATCCGAGGCAGATCGGGGGCGGAGTCATTTTGCTATCTGGGTTCATGCAAGTTTCATGTCTTTCCTTAAAAAAATCCTTTATTTATTTTTGAACTACACTTTATTTCTTTCATAAAAATACATTTATTGTATGAATAAATAAAGTGTAGGCTACAGCCGTACTTTGGTTGCTACTGTGAAAAGATGCATAAAAAATGCCAGCTGCTCAGCTCCTTTGTCTTATTGTAGATGTAAGCATGAGCAGCAAGACAATGGCTTACATTGAAACACTGGGCCGTGGACTGTGGAGGGGAATGATGTGTATATCTAAAGCCTGACAGCAGCTGCTATATATGCAGCGTTGCTGCCCAGCGGTAGAGACCTCTGTGTATTCTGTAAATCCTAAGGCCCCACAGCAAAATATTAATACCTCAAATAATTTATTCAGTAATTACCAGGATACCTGTTGCCACATTCATTTTGGTAAACACGCATTTATAATCATACCATAATCATACAGCAGATACTGACTCTAGGGGGGAAACAGGACACCTCACAAGAAATCTGTTTTTGGGGTTTAGTTTAGGGATCAGCTTTTCAGAATAAAAAAGTATTCTGCCTTTTGCCCGATACCTGGGACAGGCTCCAGCACCCTTGCAACCCTGAATTGAACAAGTGGTTAAGAAAATGTGGCACTGACAAAAGGACAGGAGGCCGAGCTGGAGGTGGCAGAGTTGAAGATGTTAAAATGTGTTTAAATCAGAGGGGCTGCTCAGGTTGAGCATTTTGGAGACCGATTTGGAGAGGCAAGGCTGAGATGATTTGGACATGTGTGGAGGAATGATAGTGGATATACTGGACAAAGGATGTTGAATATGGAGCTGCCAGGTGGTTGGAAAAGAGGAAGACCACAGAGAAGATTCATCATTACAGCAGATAATTTTGTATCTATTTCGTTGACGGAGGAGGTGATGCATGATGGGTAATGTCAGAGGAAGGCTGCCTTTATTTTTCACTAGTAGCTATAAAATGTGCTGCCATGTCTTTCACGGTTGGCATATTTGTGAATTCCTAATGGTTTCATTCATTCTGCATCAATTTGAACATATTTTATCTTCAGAAAATGAGGCATGTCTTGGCCTTGTTTGAGAGCTTACAAACCAGTACACAGTATATTTGTCACTAGTTATTCAGCTGTATTTTGGTCGCCTCTCTAAAATGGTTAATGTCACTCCCTCACTTAAGTTACTTAAGACTTTGTACATCCACTGGATTTTATTAAGAAAACTAAAAACTTACTTTGAGAAAAATGCTCAAATATGCACCTCACAAATTGTCATATGTCTTTGTCATATTTCTTATTCGGTGTACACAGAAATCACGGCTCTCTAAGTTTGTTAAACTTTTCTTTTTTCATTTCTGTAGGTTGCGGAAAATGTAGCAGGCAGAAGATGTTCAAGTTTGAAGCAATGACTGGGAGCAGAATAAATGAGGTAACACATAGAGCTGTCTTAAGTTTGTTTTTTAATTTACAATACTTTTGTCTCAAGTTGTTTTCACACATGCACTCCAGCCATGAACTTTGCAAGCCATTACCTGGTGGATCTGCACAGTAGAATACAAGTGTGTTGTTGAGATCAGTGTAGGGAAATGTCCCATGCATTTGCATTAGGAGAGTGTATTTCGTGTGCATGTTGTCACACAATTCAGCCAAAATAGGTGCAGTCATTGTGTGCCTGCTACATCTAAAGAGCATTTGTTGCACTGCAGCAAAAATCTGCATGGCTAACACAGAAATGACTGTATATAAAGAAGGCTCATAATTCAATTCAATACAATTTTATTTATATAGCGCCAAATCACAACAAACAGTCGCCTCAAGGCGCTTTGTATTGTGGGTAAAGACCCTACAATAACACAGAGAAAACCCAACAGTCAAAACGACCCCCTATGAGCAAGCACTTGGCGACGGTGGGAAGGAAAAACTCCCTTTTAACAGGAAGAAACCTCCAGCAGAACCAGGCTCAGGGAGGGGCAGTCATCTGCTGTGACCGGTTGGGGCTGAGTGGAGAGAGACAGGACAAAAGACATGCTGTGGAAGAGAGGCAGAGATTAATAATAATGATTAAATACAGAGTGAAGTATAATCAGGCTGCTCTCAGTTTGTCTTGTTGACACAAACACACATAAATATACTTTATAGGCACTGGTAGATGCTGATCAACAGTGTCTCAGTTTCTGTGAAAGTTTATAAGTAATTGATGTGGTGACTCCTGTTGTTTCAAGTGTGTAAATGGAGACAGCTTTTGGGATGAATGGTTATTATGTCACTGTACTGTCACTGTGTGCCTCAGAGTAGAAGTTCATAATAATGTTTTGGTCAAATCCAGATTTGTGTCTGTTGTGATTTAGTGTTTGTAGCAGTTAGAACGCGGTGGACTCACTGCTGTAGGATCAAAAAGTTAACAAACAGTGTCATCACCTGATTCTTCGTTCACTGTCCAAAATTCATGTGTGAAAATGTGTTTAGTGACTCACTGTCTGTAGCTCAGGAGGTAGAGGAGGCCACCTCCTAATCTGGAGCTTGATTCCTGGCTGCTCCAGTCTGCATGCCAAAGTGTCCTTGAGCAAGATACCGAACCCCGAGCTTCTCTCTGATGCAGCCGTCGGAGTCTGAATGTGTGTGAATGTGAGATAGAAAACATTTAAGCTTAGAAAGAAGTACTTGTATGAATGCGTGTGAATGAGGCGTGTTGTATAAAGGGCTTTGAGTGCTCAACATAAAATAGAAAAGGCTATAAGAACCAGTCCATTTAGCATTCAGAGCTTCTTAAAGACGCCTAATATATGCTCACCAAGGATTAAGCTCAAAGTCTTCTTTTCTTCTGTCTAGGGGAGAGCAGGAGTGAAAGTGTGTTGGGTCCCCGGCTCTTTTTGGTAAGAAGGAGTTGATCTTAAAGTCTCTGATGTTGCATTTACTATTTGGATTTACAGGCTTTTCATAGGCAGGAATTAAAAGGTTATATCGGCTTTATTTTTCCTCCCATCTAAATCTTTGGAGAGATGATCTAAAGTATTTAGTGAAAGTTTCCTCCCGTCATGGTGGAATCATAACTGTATTACACAACAAGTAATGTGTTTGATCCACTTTTAGTGTGACGATGGTAGCTGAGAGTGTTTCTTGGAGCTCAAATCCCTGCAGTGTCTCACTTGGATGGAATAGTGTTGGGAATCATTCCAGCAGGACCGTGCTGTGAGCATGAGAGCGCTCAGAGCAATAATAGGAAGTTAAATGAGGACTGTGGAGAGCAGATGTTCATGTCTGACAGAGATTTCTGTGTGAACACCTGAAATGGTTCAGCAATGGAAGTATTCAGATTCTTTATAAAAGAGGTCCTAATGTCACACTGAAAGTTTTCAGTGCTTTACATTCTGTTTGTAGCATTATTATAGTGTAAGAAGAGTGCATCTATAAAAAGTGGAAACAAAGAGCACAGGAAAATATCCTCTTTTTGTTTATTTGATGCCTTTATGAGAAAAATCCCAGAGGAAGCAAAATTTCTCAGCATACAGCAGAACACGTCAGCCTTTATAATTATCAAAAGAGAAATCACATTTGGAGAAACTTTGTTTTAACTTCACAGAAAGAACATTAAGAAAGGTTAAAGTGGAAAGCAGGAACTAAAGCTGTAATACAAGTGCTAATGAGTGCACCATTTCAGTCTGAGGGATAGTGAAGTGGGAACGAGCCAGAAACTTTCAATCATTATTTTACTTAAGTACTTAAATAAATGTATTTTTATGTCCTACTACTTGGTTTAAGCAAAGCCTCTATGTGCATAAAGTAACTCCCAACCTGATTTTAAACTTCTTGCTGTTCTCTTGTTCCCAAATTTGATTTTCCAGTGGCAAAATCTGGGATGACACGTGGCAGCCTGCCAGTGGAGCCTGTCCGAAGTACCGCGTCCTTCAGCCAGCGAGCAGCTCTTTGCAGGATATTATGCTGATAGTTTTGTTTGTTTGTGTTTAATGTTACAAACAAGTTTGAAGATCCATATCTGCAAACTGTATTTGTGTACTGTCCCCTGGGAACATTGTCAAAAATCTGTGGAAGCAAAGATCCATACGTGTAGATCCCACATTGGTTTATGCTGTTCACTGAAAAGATGTGTTCATTTTAAGTGGTTTGATTGTTACAATCATATTTATACTTGTTTAAATCAATATCTTAAATTAAATGTTTTAATTGTACAGCACTTTTTTGTTGTTGTGTAGCCAGGTCTTTGAACTAGAAGACGGGGGTATAATTCACAAAATTAGGGCTGCAACAATTCCTCGAGTAACTCGAATAATTTGGTTGCAAAAAATCCTCAACACAAATTTGTTGCTTCAATGTTTCATTTAAACTCTGCAACGCTCAGGGGTCTCAGTGTAAGCGGAGCGTTTCACCAGCATCAGCAGCATTAAAGTTCTCCGTCGCTGCGACGGATTTCCATCATTTGGAATAAACAGCCCTTTAACTTGACATCGTTGCCGGTATGACTGTCATATCAACAATACCTAGACATCACAAGGCAAGCTTCAATTAGCAATTAGCCAAGTAATAGCCAAGCACCTGTCAGTAACTGGGCATATACAGCTGATCATCTATCTACACCAAGGATCAACTTCTCCTACCTTCTGATGTCAAACTGCAGCAGCTACCACCTCGCTTTCTCAGGAGATCTGACCACACATGATCTGACTGGCTAATACTTGCACTTCAAAGGGTGAACTTTTCTCAACTTTAACCGCCTGCAACACGAGCAACGCAAATCAACAGACTGACAATCAAGTTGGGCAATATGTGACGTAACCCCTTTCGATGTGAATGGGAAGTGTCACAGGCTGGCTCACGGCCCGTAACAAAGAATGAGGGGAGGCAAAGGTATAGGCCAATCAGATTAGTTTATTTGAAAAATATACAAATCAAAAAGAAAGATAAATATGGGATGTGAATATGTCAGTATGTCCAGTGTATGAGTGAGTGGACATGTATGTGGAAATCTGGATGAGTAGTGCAACCCAAAACCAAACTAGAAGAAAAGACAAACCAAGGTTACCTGGAGGAGCAGAGAGAGGTGAAAGGTCAGTAGAGACCTGCTTAAATTAGTGAGCCCAGGTGGCTCCAATTACTCAAGGCCCACCTCTGCCTGCAGGAAGCACCGACCCTGCAGGAAGGAGTGAGCGATCGATTGAAGGTGGGGGTGGGATTGTATCAGGGATCTGAGACTCATCTCGTTTGCAGTGCTGAAGAACAGGCTGACAGGTGAGGTCAGGCAGGAGTCTTCGTGGACTATGAGTAGAGAGCAGGTGGAAGAGAGCCTGGACAGGTGAAGGTATGCTCTGGAGAAAAGAGGAATATAACAGTCAGTAGACACAAGACAGAATAGATGCATGTGGATGAGAGGGAGGCAGGTGCAAAGGTGAACACTCAAGGAGTGTGTTGGTGAATTATTGCTACTTTTATCCAGCATATATACCTTTCCCCCTCTGGTAGTAGTGGGGATTTGCCACTATACAGATACTCCTGCTTGTACCATTTTACCTTTAATAGTCCCTTATATTCTTTGTACTTTCTTTCCCCTCTTTGCATTCTCTCTCCTCATACTTTCTCTCCTGATACTGTCCATACTTTACCTCCTCCTCTGAGCTCTTGCTCTCCCCTTATATTCTCTGTTCTATCTCTCCTCTCTTTGAACTCTCTTTCCGTTTTACTGGTTGTGCCTTCGTACCCCTTACACTGCTAGTACTTCTTCTCTCCTCAGTTGTTCTTATCAGCTTAATTTACTGTCTATACCCCCCCCACACACACACACACACCCACACCCATTAGCAGTGATTATCATTCACTTCCTATGAAAAAAGGGACTTTCCCTATTATTTGCAGTGATTTAGTCACATGTGGGTAAGTGTGGCCTCGGAATGGGTCTTAACTCTATCAATTACTATTTACAGTTATCTTTATATGGGAAGATATTCACTTATATCACTCATCACTTATATTGTTTGTAGTGTTATTAGTTTTATCACATGTGCACTTATTATACACTGCGCAAAAAAATAAAAGGGAACACTTAAACAACACAATATAACTCCAAGTAAATCAAACTTCTGTGAAATCAAACTGTCCACTTAGGAAGCAACACTGATTGACAATCAATTTCACATGCTGTTGTGCAAATGGAATAGACAACAGGTGGAAATTATTGGCAATTAGCAAGACACACTCAATAAAGGAGTGGTTCTGCAGGTGGGGACCACAGACCACTTCTCAGTACCTATGCTTTCTGGCTGATGTTTTGGTCACTTTTGAATGTTGGTGGTGCTTTCACACTCGTGGTAGCATGAGACGGACTCTACAACCCACACAAGTGGCTCAGGTAATGCAGCTCATCCAGGATGGCACATCAATGCGAGCTGTGGCAAGAAGGTTTGCTGCGTCTGTCAGCGTAGTGTCCAGAGGCTGGAGGCGCTACCAGGAGACAGACCAGTACACCAGGAGACGTGGAGAAGGCCGTAGGAGGGCAACAACCCAGCAGCAGGACCGCTACCACCGCCTTTGTGCAAGGAGGAACAGGAGGAGCACTGCCAGAGCCCTGCAAAATGACCTCCAGCAGGCCATAAATGTGCATGTGTCTGCACAAACTGTTAGAAACCGACTCCATGAGGATGGTATGAGGGCCCAACGTCCTCAGATGGGGGTTGTGCTCACAGCCCAACACCGTGCAGGACGCTTGGAATTTGCCAGAGAACACCAGGATTGGCAAATTCGCCACTGGCACCCTGTGCTCTTCACAGATGAAAGCAGGTTCACACTGAGCACATGTGACAGACGTGACAGAGTACTGGAGACGCCGTGGAGAGCGATCTGCTGCCTGCAAGATCCTTCAGCATGACCGGTTTGGCAGTGGGTCAGTAATGGTGTGGGGTGGCATTTCTTTGGAGGGCCGCACAGCCCTCCATGTGCTCGCCAGAGGTAGCATGACTGCCATTAGGTACCGAGATGAGATCCTCAGACCCCTTGTGTAGACCATATGCTGGTGCGGTTGGCCCTGGGTTCCTCCTAATGCAGGACAATGCTAGACCTCATGTGGCTGGAGTGTGTCAGCAGTTCCTGCAAGATGAAGGCATTGAAGCTATGGACTGGCCCAGCCCGTTCCCCAGACCTGAATCCGATTGAGCACATCTGGGACATCATGTCTCGCTCCATCCACCAACGTCACGTTGCACCACAGGCTGTCCAGGAGTTGGCGGATGCTTTAGTCCAGGTCTGGGAGGAGATCCCTCAGGAGACCATCCGCCACCTCATCGGGAGCATGCCCAGGCGTTGTAGGGAGGTCATACAGGCACGTGGAGGCCACACACAATACTGAGCCTCATTTTGACTTGTTTTAAGGACATTATATCAAAGTTGGATCAGCCTGTAGTGTGTTTTTCCACTTTAATTTTGTGTGTGACTCCAAATCCAGGCCTCCATTGGTTAATAAATTTGATTTCCATTGATGATTTTTGTGTGATTTTGTTGTCAGCACATTCAACTTTGTACAGAACAAAGTATTCAATGAGAATATTTCATTCATTCAGATCTAGGATGTGTTATTTGAGTGTTCCTTTTATTTTTTTGAGCAGTGTACTTACACCTTTATATTACTTTGACATAAGTGCCTGGGGTTGTTTGTTTTTATCTTAATTACCAGGTGCCGTTTTTATGGCACTTGCAGATAGATCACACACACACACAGACAAACATAAACACATACACATATACCAGCGTGTTGCGTGCCTTATGTTTTTGGGTCACTGAGGTGGGGACAGGACCTGTGTGATCAGATTTGTGTGTTTGGGGACTTTGAAGAGTTGCAGACCTGAGCACTCTCTTACTAGACACTTGTACCTTACTGTCATGTACGGCAGATGCACCTCCCAAAAAAGGGAGTTCTGTGGGCCTCTCACAGTTTTCAGCCGAAAAGGGAGGAAGGAATAGAAAACCTGGCCAAGTGGGGGCCTGGATATCTTATCGTAACAGATGTTTGAGTAGAAAAGGTCATCATTGGTGACATGTGGACTGTACCTCGACCAGACCCAACAGCAGAAACATCTTACATTGCAGACGACACTACAATCATTGGATTAATCCAGGATGGATGGTGAGCCTGCATATCAGCAGGAGATTGATTGGCTGGTGCTCTGGTGCGGTCAGAGCAGCCTAGAGCTGAACATCCAAAAGACTGAGGATGAGAGTGGATTTTAAAAGGAAACCCTCGACACTGCTCCCCATCACCATATTCAACAGCACCGTGTCTACCGTGGAGACCTTTAGGTTCTTGGGAACTATTATATGAACTTTTGAGTAAATGTAGTAATGAGTGGAGCTGTGAGGAGGCAGCTGCTGTGGGCTATGAGGCCTCGGCCTGCAGCGGCTCAAATGTGTTTGTGTGTTAGAAGCAGAGATTGCCTGCTTGTTTGTGCAACTGGTGAATGAAAGTTTGCATAAAATTGGGAGCAATAAGCGTAAACTAGGAGAATTAATCATTTGGGTTTAAGTTAATATTGAGTGTGTAAAAGTTTGAACTTAGATCATTTGGAGGGTTAGAAGTGTTAAATTAGAGATCAAAAAGGGAAAGCAGGAATAGGTCAATTAAATTTGAATAAAAGAATAACCCATTTAAATGTGATGAACCCCTGATAAAATAGCTGGATTGATTTAAAAATGATAATAAAGTAACATTAATTAAAGAGGGAGTCAAATTAAACTAAAACTTTAAGAGAATGGGTAAGAATAAATTCTAAAACTGGATGAATAAGGGGAATAAAGTTGAAAATGCTTGGGAGAATAAGGGTATAAAGAGAACTAAATAAAATAGTTATAGTGACAACAATAGTAAAAATAAATAATAACAAACTACTAATTGTAATGGAAAATTAGTTTTTCAACTCTAATAACCTCTGTATGTCTCTATATCCTTTGGTATGTAATTGTAATTTTTTAGTACAAAGACCAAGTGTGCGAAGTAGAAAACAAACTTCTTTCTAGGTTGTGTCCAAGGCCATGACGCACTCATAATCAGACTGAAGTTACATGGTGGTGGCAAACTGACCTCTCCCACAGCTGATAGAACAAGACTGTATCAACACAATGACTATAAAGGACCTGGGATTATTTTGCTCTTTGGTCAATGCCAGTGCGGAGACTATTCATGCTGTATTGACCCCTTTGCAAAGGTTATTTTCTGACTCTCAATAAATCATCATAAAATCAGTTTTGTTTCAGGGCTCAACTTTTTTTAACAGAAGCCAGATAACGTAAAGATAGTAAAGGTCTCAGTTGTTTACAATGATTAACCATTTAAAAAAAAGAATAGCAACAAATAAATAAATAAGGCAACAAAAAAAATGTACAGAGTTCCAATTTTTATCTTTTAAAATTGGAACTGCTCAGGTGGGAGCACTATGAATGTCTATCTAATAAAAATATTTAGCTTCAAAGAACCAAGTGCTGTTTGCTGCACTCGTGATCAAGTACATGAAAAAAGAATCTTACCTTTGGAGTAGCAGCTAGATTCTCCCTATCTTCTAATGCACAATCATTTAAAAGAAAAAAAAAGAAAAAAAAAGCAGATTGCACTAGGTCAAGATTTTATAAAACAATCAGTTATCTAAGTATCTGAGTTACTTTTATGATGCAGTTACAGATGTAGTGTCACGGTCCTGGGCTGGTGGCCCAGTGTTTTGAGTTCCTTTTTGTTTAGCTCTGTTTTGTTGTATTTTTCAGGCTGTGTTTCTTTTAGTTTAGATCCTCAGTTAGTTGTGGTTAGGTGTTTTGTGTTAGTTATTTGTATGCTATTCAGGTTTCCCTTTGTTATGTTCTTGTGTCTGTTTTGTTCCCGTGTCTTGGCCCCTCTGTGTTTAGTTTCCCTTCCTGTTTGTTTGTGTAATGTTTCCCTTTGTCAAGTTTTCTATGTTAAGGTCTGCCTGTGTTATGCTGGTCACTTCCTGTTTTATTTTGATAGTCTCGTGCTCAGCTTTTGTGTTCAGATTTGCTTCCTGTATTAAGTTCATTCATTTCACCTGTTTTGTCCCGCTGTTTCCACTCACCCCTTGTTCCCCCTGTGTATTAAGGTCTCAGTGTTTAGTTCTTTGTTTGGGTCCTCGTCATTGTAACGCCTAAGTTGACGTCAGCTGTGTGTTTTGTGTTGTTGAGTTTCAAGTTTTGAGTCTTCATGTTTCGAGTTTTCAGTTTTCGAGTTCTTGGTGTAGCTGGCTCCTGACCAGCCAGTTTTGAGTTTAAGCACTTTTCAATAAAAGCTAAGTCTAATTGAAGCTCTCGCCTTGCGCATTGCATTGGGGTCCTCCCTGCCTTGCCTGCACCCGCTGTGACATGTAGTGTGCCTGAAATTTGGATCAAGTCCTCATAAAATACTGAAAAATAACAACATACTGAAGTAATTGTTGTAAAACAAAAAGATAAGCATTTTCACCAATTTTGTGAGATCAGTAGAAGACATGCATAAATTAAATATACTGTAGTAGGGTTTTAATACTCCAGTCTCTTTAGTTTATAGTTTTTGAAGTTGTGTAGCAAAGTTAAATGCAGTTAATCCATTGTGCTATACTACCATGTGAGATTTTAAGTAATGGTGCATATAATTGATTAACATTGGTTTCAGTGACTTATAAGTTCCAGTAATTATTTTTTCTGTTTTTCTTGAGTTACCTGTCTACTGCTCCAGTTCCTCCTTGTTTAAAGTAGAAGAGGAGGTGGAGGCTGAAGCTGGTTTAAGTACAGAGGCCAGTTAAATGGACTTAACCATCTGTTGTGACCACATGGAGGTCAAATATATTCAAATATAGTTACACTCTAGCTCCCCCTGTGGCATTTAAATTGGTTTACTCATTTACTATATATGTTGAGCTGTCTCTCATTTGGGCAGGTCAGTTTGAGTTGCGTTATTTTGTTAAAGTTTTGTGTAAAGTTTTGTTCAGTTGACCTCTTTTATGGGCCCGTTGATTTCTTAGAAAAGTTTCTTTCGTGAGTTTGTATTTATATTACTTTTTGTCTTTTTGGGGGTATAATATAACCCAGGTTGAAAATACACCTGTGCCAGTTTGTTCTTGGCAGCTTGATCCCTGATATATATATATATATATATATATATATATATATATATATATATATATATATATATATATATATATATATATATATCATATTAGCAGTTCTAGCTCATCAACATGGTGAAGGGCCAAATGACTCAGTAAACAGTGAGTACCACTTAGAGTCATCATAGGAAGGGCTAGAATTACATCTAAGACCATGCAGCTGCCTCATTAGGTTACAATAGCATCTTATGAGATATATGCTACATATTCTACAATCTGGAAGACAGTTAACAGAAAAACCAAAAAATAAATAAATAAATACTACCTCATAATAGTAAGCAAGTCCTGTAATTCTTCACTGAGATGTTACCTCTCTCCTCAGTTTCAGCTGGTACAGGCTTGTGTCCACCTTCTCCTCCTGTGCTGTCATCATTCTTCTGTGACTGTTCAGCAACACGCAGGCCCATTCAATGGCTCACACTATGAAAAACATCATCATCTTTAGTTCATCTAAGATAAGCTAAATATACCATAGCCTGTAGCAGTCACACAGTCGGGAAATTCACATTATCATGGCAGCAGAGTGGACAGAGCAGGAATAAACAGATGCAGCAAAACCCAAGAACAATGCCAAATAACAAACATGTACAGATGCTAGTGTGTGCATGTGTGTATTCACATGTGTGCATCTAGTTTAAGTGTTTAGGATCAACAGTATAGTAAGAAGCAATGGAAACAAAAGAAAAATACAGCAGTCAAGAACAGTTTTGAAAAATACAAAAACAAAAAAAGGAAAAATATGTAGTTCCACTTTTTATCTTTTAAAACAGGAACTTTTCAGTGAGAATAAATTTAAACTGAAAACAAAGTTTTAAAAAATAAAGTGCTTATTGCTGTACCGATGATCAAGTACATCAAAAAAGAATCTTGCCTTTTCCCTTTCAGCTGTATTCTTCATCACTTCTAATGCAGGATCATGTAAGAAGAAGAGAATTGCACCATGTCATGGTTTATGAGGCAATAGTCACCTAAGCATCCTACTATATATTCATTATATGTGTAAATTTTACTTCTTCATCTTGTGTGTATATATATATATATATATATAAATATATATCAACAACAACAAGTGGGACACAATCGTGAAGTGGAATGAAATTTATTGGATGTGTCAAACTTTTTTAACAAATAAAAAACTGAAAAGTGGGGCGTGCAATATTATTCGGCCCCCTTGCGTTAATACTTTGTAGCGCCACCTTTTGCTGCAATTACAGCTGCAAGTCTCTTGGGGTATGTCTCTATCAGTTTTGCACATCGAGAGACTGAAATTCTTGCCCATTCTTTCTTGCAAAACAGCTCGAGCTCAGTGAGGTTGGATGGAGAGCGTTTGTGAACAGCAGTCTTCAGCTCTTTCCACAGATTCTCCATTGGATTCAGGTCTGGACTTTGACTTGGCCATTCCAACACCTGGATACGTTTATTTGAGACCCAGTCCATTGTAGATTTGGCTTTATGTTTTGGATCATTGTCTTGTTGGAAGATAACTCTCCGTCCCAGTCTCAGGTCTCTTGCAGACTCCAACAGGTTTTCTTCCAGAATGATCCTGTATTTGGCCCCATCCATCTTCCCATCTATTCTGACCATCTTCCCTGTCCCTGCTGATGAAAAGCAGGCCCAAACCATGATGCTGCCACCACCATGTTTGACAGTGGGGATGGTGTGTTCAGGGTGATGAGCTGTGTTGCTTTTACACCAAACATATCGTTTTGCATTGTGGCCAAACAGTTCGATTTTGGTTTCATCTGACCAGAGCACCTTCTTCCACATGTTTGGTGTGTCTCCCAGGTGGCTTGTGGCAAACAATAACATCCTCCATGTTTTTTCTTTAAAAACAAAACAAAACATTGTTTCTGCAGACCGTAGGGTAATTTTTGATCTTAAGTTTGGAGCTGCTTGAAAAATGCAAGGGTTCAGCAAAATGCTATCGGGGATGCCCCAACTTGCTCACTCGACCTCCTGGTCAAGACCCTGGGCCCTATTAGGTTCTCAGACTATTAAGCCCCCTGATGTTCCTTCCTGAGTGAGCAGAGTGTGATGACCTTCTTGCCAGGAACTGTGATTCTGCTCGCTGAAATAGAACACTTAAGCTCTGGGCAGAGCCTCTATCCCCTTTATTCTTAAAGTGGAGCAGAGAGAGCAGTTCTTCTTCTTCCCAGAGCTGTGGCTGAAGGTACCCCTTTCAATCTCTCACCCTCGACTATCACAGGACCACAAGAAACCAGCAGGAGTAACTCAACACACCAAAAGAGGCCTTTTAGAGAGCTAATTCCTCAATTATTTATTAATGGAAAAAGATAACAAGCTTACAATGAAAGATGCACTTATTATGAAGAAGACTTCACAGTCACTCGTACAATGTTCCAAAAAGGGAAACAGAGTAAATCCAATGGAACTTCTGTTCTAACTAATACACTCTTCTCTGGCTGACTCAACCAACTCTCTCTTCAAGTCCTCACACACCCAACAACCCCTTTCATCTTCAGCATCAATTGTCTTTACAGGGAGAAATCTTCCTCCTTTGCGTCAGTACATATGTAAAAAGATTCCATGGGATATATGTATATAAAATATTAAAAAAAAAATTCTCATATTACATATAGATAAAATAATGATTACAATGATAAAAATAAGAGAAAAAACAATAAACCAGAAGAATAAACCAATACATCAGCACAGTATGAGTCTCCTTTTTTTTTCTTCTGCTCAGCAACTTTCTGCATCTTGCTGCCTCTGACTTCCTGTGAAACTTCCACACTTTTCGTGGTTAAGACACACACAGAGAAGGTGCAAAGTGCTGCAGCACGTATATCTCCCCTCATCTCTCCCTATTCTGCTTCTGAACAACTCTGCATGCTTTAAAACAATGGGTTACGCACATAGATACTTCATAGAAAAACAGATACAAGTATATCAAAACTTTTTTTCCCTCTAAAATATGATGATTACTACTACAAATAAAACAAACTTAAAAAGCTCAAAAAGGATTACTTAAGGCTGAGATTATAAAAAAATATTAGATATAAATATTAGAGAAATAACAACACTTTTATACTCTAGTACTGCTCTTGAATTTCTTCTTTTATTTGCTTTGCAAAATGTGGATGTCTGTTATTATGCTTTTATGTATTTGGTTTTTGACATGCAAAACCTCCAACAGTTTCCTCTAATCATAAACTTTGTTGATGACAGTAACATTAACATATTTGCTTTTATTTCTCACTACATTCTCAAAATTATTGTTTCTATGAGCTCTCCTCTGTGAGTGTTCATTAAAGCAGCTTTCTGTTTACCAGTGTATTCACCTATTCATTCTCCACATTCAAATGTTTAAACAAGTAATAAATGTGACTGTTATTTTATTTGCAAATAATCACATGAAAACAGCTACTGTGATTTTCAGCAGAGTTGAAACTATGTTGGCTCACTCACAGTTTGTACATTTCATCCAGACTTTGAATAGCCTTACCCTTGCCTACCTTCCAACCTTCAAGAATCTCACAATCCCATGTGAATTTTAAATTATAGTATTTTTCCAGGTCCTTCTGAAATTGATAAACAAACCATTTCCAATACTCTGACCTATACGTATCAGGTGTAATACTCCAGTTAGCAAACCTTGGCCCAGCTTTTTTGTACTCTTTATAAAAAAAGAGCTCTGTTGAAACTCCATCTGGGTAAAATTTGGCGTCACTTGCAACTTTTGTTGTGCAGAACTCAACAGACATTTCCTTAGTGTTTCTGTAGTGCAGACCATTGACTGCGTTAGAGCGATGAAAGGGACAGCTGTGATCAATCTCGTGCTTAATCACGTGATCTTTGATAGTGTTGGTACAAACAGCTGCACAGAACGGACACTTTTCCCAGCAGCAGTCACACAGCTGATCGATGAGGATTTGATCGGGTTTCAGTCTGAATTCCTTCATCTTATCCAGAGAAAGTTGGTTCATTTCCTTTGTAATGGATACAAGGCCTCTCTCAATCTCTTCTTTAAGAAAGTCAAAATTGTTTATGTCACTGAAGTTTTGACAAGAGATGGCATCAATAGTCAGCTTATCTTTAAGGAAACTGAAAAACCTTTCTGTCCACATGTCTATGTCTCCACTCTGGGCTTTGACTTCTTTGGTTGCATTAAATAACGCTTGATTGACAACCTCCTTAATTTCAGCCACATTTTTCAAAAGTATATTCATTGCTTTATCTTTGTGTTCTTTAGACATGAAAGTGTTCACATTCTCTTTTATAAAAGCCTCTACTTGCTTCCTTGGATTTCGGATGTAGGTGATGAAAGCATCAAAGTCCTCTTTCTCCTGCGAGTGATCTCAACAAATGTTTCTCTAAGTTCAGTCTGTTTTCATTGAATGCTGGGTAACTGCACTGCATCTCTCCAGCAAGATCAATGGCAGTCTTATTACAGACAGCCTCAACAGTGGAAACCTTTAGTTTTCCACAGATCATTTCTCCAAACACAACAGCAGATGAGCTTCCTTTGCAGAAGCTTATGAAAATGTCATAGTATTGTGTTTTCTTGTTTTCCAAGTAAGTGCGTGCATCGTTGTTCACTGTGAATGTTTTATGAGACTGTGAAAGCCAACTGCCTGCCTGGTCAAATACATACAGTAACAGATCAACTGTGAACTCCTTCTTGAAAGTATATTTCTTGTTTTTTTCAAACTCTGTCACTGTCTCCTGAACTTTTTTGGCCACTTCTTGTAAGTAAGTTGGACTGTAGCCTCTTGTTGTTACAGGTTTTTTCTTAATTTCATTAAGAGACTTTTTCTCAACATCATTTATTAGTGATCTGATCAGTTCCTGGTCCCCATGTTCAAGAGATCCCTTAAAGTGATGTATTACTTTTGTAACCATTTGGCTGACTATGTTTTGCTGCTTGCGGTGGACTACATACTCTGAGTAATCACCAATTTTAGTTATTATTTTGTGCCTGCTGTTATCTTTGGATTCAATTATAAAACTCCATTCAAAACCAAGGATATGAAGAATATTTGCCTGATCATCTTCCAGATTGATATCTTTGATGGGTTGTGTATCTGCAGTTAATTCTTTAACCCAATGACTCCAAACACTGTTGAACTGTTTTTTAAGTTCATCTTCATCTTTTGCTTTGTCTTTTAACTGATGAGCGAGTTCTTTGCTCTTTTGCAGCAGGTTATTCTCAAACTCTGTCTTCTTATCATCCAGCTTTTTACAAGCTTTCTTCTGCTGGATAACTTCATCCACTTTTCTTTCAACTCCTTTCACCAGTTCTTCTTGGAAGTCTTCTATTTTGTTTTCAAATCGGCCTTTCCACTGAACCAACATTTCTTTGTCTTTGTCGTCCTCAAAGTACTTTGTCATATCTTCTTTGATTTCTTTAGATTTTTCACTCATAGCTTTAAAAAGATCACTGCGCTCAACCTTGTCAAGGTTTCCATTTTCAATTCTGGTATGAAGCTGGTTTTCAATGGTCAGCATGTTGCTTCTCAGGGCCCAGGTCCAGTTCCCATATTGAACCTCAAGTTGTCTGTAAACTGCAATTTCCAGTGTGTTTTTGAAGCTAAAAACAAAGTGTTCATTCATCAGGGCATTCCACAGGTCATGAATTTTACTTTTGAAATGGGAGAGGTTGGTCCCAGTGGATTCTTTAGCCTTAGACAGGATGATGTTCTTCAGCTCTTGGATGCTCTCGCTGTAGCCTGGATTTGGAGGAGCCATTGGTGGACTTCCCTCCCATAGCTGGGCAAAGTATTTCACATCTTTTTGTATATCAAAGGCAATGATGTCACTAAAGCACTCAGCTTCACATGCCTCTTCTTTGGCAGCTAGCTGAGCCATCTGGTCCAGTCTTTCTTGCAGGCGTCTTTTCCCGTCCATGTTTTGCTCAGTTGCTGAAATATCTGTAACATTCTGGTGAACAAACACACAACTCGGAGAAAGATTAACTTTCTTCATCCTCATGAAAGCCTGAATAACAATTTGCAGGACATCTTGCATGTCAGCTGGATTCTCACCAAAGATGTTGATCAGTGTCAAGTTTCCCAGACCAACAACAAATGTTGCCAGTTCATTGTCATGATGAAGAGTAGCGTTACCTTGCAGCTCAAGAGCACGCAGTCCCTCAGTGTCCACCACTAGAAGATAGTCAGACTGGATGTCTTTCTTGAGTTCCTCTGACACTTTGACCAGCTGCATGTAGGCACCTTTGGTGCACCTGCCAGCACTCACTGCAAATTGCAATCCAAACATGGCATTCAGCATTGTTGATTTTCCACTGCTTTGTATGCCCAAAACTGACAACACAAAAACTCTCTGGTCACCTAGTTTCTTGATTACTTCATCTAAAAGACCAGAGATCCATGTTAAAGGAACCTGACCTGCATCACCATCCATCAGCTCCACTGGGTGTCCTGCTATAATCAGATCTGCAGCCAGTTCAGGGTATTTAGCCCAGTCAGTCTCTCTGCTCTTTTCTGCTCTATGGGCTTCATAGATCTGTCCCATTTCTCTGAAGATGTGCTCCAAGCCAAAGGTTGCTGACTGCAGCTTTTTGGACAGTTTTTCAAGTTCATTTTGTTTTCTTATTAACTTATCTGATTTGTCATGTTTCTTCTTTAAAGCCAACACCTCAGTCCACTTTTCATCATAGTGTTGGAGAATTGAAGAGAGATCGTCTGTGGATAGGGCATCTATTAAGGTCTTAGTCCACTTCAGGAAGTACTCCTTCTCTTTTGGTGGCAAAGACAAGAGGGTTTTAGTGAATGACTGCATTAGTTCACTGTTTGAAGTTTTGCATTGTTTTTGTCGTATTTTCATCAGTTGATCTTGTTTCTGTTTTTTGTCCGTCTCAAGTTTTCCTTTAAGGTGATACAGTTCTTTATTTATTTTGCACCACTCATGCCACAGATCACCTTGGCAAGGGAGAAATTTATCTTTGATTTTGGAAATTTCCATCCCCTGAAGCATATCAACTGTTTTCACTGCAGCAGATTTCCCTCTTAGGCAAACTGCATCATCTTCATCCACTCTGACTCCAGAGACCTTGGCCATGGATTCAAGCTGGAAAGATGTTTGAGATCCAGATAAAACCTTTCTAATGATTCCTTTAAGTTCTTCAGAAACATCTGACTGGCTTCTGTCTTTCAAACCCATTTTGTATTTTCCATCTTTCACCTGGACTGCACCACAATCATTATCAGCAATGAGAATAATTAGAGGCTTTGGTGACTTGTAAAGAGGTTGGATGGCTGTGGTACTTTGCTGGCCTTTTTCCAGAGTTAGTACAAAAACAACATTTACTGAAGATTTTTCAGTCAGTATCTCGTATTGTTTTTCAAACTCCAGAGCATCACCATGAAGATTACAGAAAGCAATGCATTCAGTGAAGGAGTCATTGGGTTTTCCAGCAGGGCAGTACCAGGCAATCTCTGCCACACCATCCATCAGATGGCGAGATTTGGTGCTACCTGGGCAGTTCCTGTGGAAGAAGGTGCTGTGACGGTCATTGATCAAAGTGTTCATGAGCTGAGATTTAGACACCGACAGTGAACCCAGGCGGAAGAATGACACCATGGGTGTCTCAGCTTTGCAGATTGGCATACTCTTCATGGTGACAACATTTGAATTATCCTTGTTTTGAATGATCTTCCATGTTTTTGTTATCTGCCTGAATGTCCACAGAGGACATTCAATATCCATTGTGACTGGGTCAGGAACAAGCAAAGGTAAGGCATACTGACACTGTGACAATTTTGTAACCATGTTCTGCTTCAGGAAACTGTCTGAGCAGTGAAATACTGCCATTTGAACATCCATTGGATGCACATGAGACTGTTTTAATTTATCAGAGTCTACACTGTCGCTAAATAGATCATCAAAGTCATCACTGTCAGACACTGGAACATTCTGTGAACAGCTCACATCAGAGTTGTCTTGCCTTAGAGGAATATATCTGGCTCTGTAGTCTAGCGCCATCAACCTCTGAAGAAAAGTATGAGCTAGATCTTCCTCAGATGAGTCATGGCTTTGTGTCACAGGAGGACCTACTTTAAGAAAGTCTGCTGTTGACATCTTCTGTTGATATTTGTCATGAAGATGAAGTCTTCTGAGTAGTGTTTCAGTTTCTCTTTGAAATTGTTTACTTTTGCTGTCTTCAGAAATATTCAAAGTCTGTTGTAAAAAAAATCAATTTACTAATTGGAAATCATTGTAACAATGTATTCTTTAGACAAATTGAAATAGGTTTAAGTTTCTGACCTTATCATTGCTTCCAATCACGTCCTCACTGAAGGTACCTGCACAATGAAATTGATTTAATTATGAGATGGGGAGCAATAGATTAATTCACCACGGAAGTATTAACAGTACAAAGTGCAAATATACCTAAGATTTTGTTTCATTTTTCCTACTTAATGTAATAGACCATTAGTTGTGCCTTAGTTCTTCTGAGCATACTGCATGAATCATGCTCCAGGACAGAACTGCTAAACAGAAACTCTGAGTGGGCCCAGAAACAAAGGGAAATAAGATTTCATCAATGTAACCAAATCTGGCCTGTTTAAAGAAGATAACATAGTTGATAGTCAGATTGTGATGTTGTGAGGTGGGTTTGTATACCATCCCCTTTCCTTTTTGCACTAAATAAAACTCAAGCAGATCCCAAGTTACAGTGGTAAGAAATAAGCTTTTGAGTGACTGATAGCAGTCATGTCAAGTCATTGCTCAGCTTAAAGAAAGAACAAAACTGTTACAGCCTGCATATGTGTTATTCTAGGTCTTGCTAATATTTCATGTTTTGTGGGCTAGGTGCCACAGGCCTTGGAGGTGCCACAGTCACAAAACCATTACTGTCTTAGCTAATTATAGGCCAATCTCCAACCATGCTTTCATCTCAAAAATTCCTGAAAGAGTAGTTGTAAAACAGCTAACTGGTTATCTGCAGAGGAATGGTTTACTTGAAGAGTTTCACTCAGATTTCAGAATTCATCACAGTACAGAAACATCATTAGTGAAGGTGATGTCGAGGTGGTATACAAAACAGAACCAGCTTTACCCCAGATTAGATTTTTACACTGTTGGACCTCTGCCTTACCACAACATATTTCAAATACAACAACAGTGTCTACAGACAAAAGCATGGATGTGCCATGGGCTCCCCAGTGTCACCCATTGTAGCCAACCTTTCCATAGATGAAGTGGAAATTAAAGCTCTCTGGTTCTTTCAAAGGGATGGCACCTAGCCACTGCTACAGTAATGTGGAAGACACCTGGGTAAAAATCAAAACCCATGAAGTAGAAGTCTTCTCTCACCACATTAACTCAGTGGATAAATACATAAGGTTTTCCAGGGAGGATACCAGGAATAATAGGTTCCTGGACTTAGTGAGGAATATGGAAACCTCAACATTGAAGTTTACCAGAAGCCCACACACGGACCAGTACCTACTTCCGCTTCCCTCGTTACCTCGTAACGCAGTATATTGCAGAGTGGCACTTACTGTTGTCACAATGTGGACAAAAACAAAGAGGGAGGCTTGTCCTGTAATTCTTCACTGAGATGTTACCTCTCTCCTCAGTTTCAGCTGGTACAGGCTTGTGTCCACCTTCTCCTCCTGTGCTGTCATCATTCTTCTGTGACTGTTCAGCAACACCAGGCCCATTCAATGGCTCACACTATGAAAAACATCATCATCTTTAGTTCATCCAAGATAAGCTAAATATACCATAGCCTGTAGCAGTCACACAGTTGGGAAATTCACATTATCATAGCAGCAGAGTGGACAGAGCAGGAATAAACAGATGCAGCAAAACCTAAGAACAATGCCAGATAACAAACATGTACAGATGCTAGTGTGTGCATGTGTGTATTCACATGTGTGCATCTAGTTAAAGTGTTTAGGATCAACAGTATAGTGAGAAGCAATGGAAACAAAAGAAAAATACAGCAGTCAAGAACAGTTATTGAAAAATACAAAAACAAAAAAAGGAAAAATTTGTTTTTATCTTTTAAAACAGGAACTTTTCAGTGAGAATAAATTTCAACTGAAAACATAAAGTTTTAAAAAATAAAGTGCTTATTGCTGTACAGATGATCAAGTACATCAAAAAGAATCTTGCCTTTTCCCTTTCAGCTGTATTCTTCATCACTTCTAATGCAGGATCATGTAAGAAGAAGAGAATTGCGCCATGTCATGGTTTATGAGGCAATAGTCACCTAAGCAACCTACTATATAGTATTCATTATATGTGTAAATTTTATTTCTTCATCTTCTAGTCTAAAAGAAAAATGACAGTGCATATTTTAAAAGACTCACTATTTTTATTGTTATTATTAATAATTCATTTTTGTCTTGGTTTATTTTGTAACTTATACTATATGATGTAATTTCAGATTCAATGTGCATTGTAAAAGGATAAATGGAAAATCAAGTCCTCATTTTATATATATATATATATAATTTCTCCAAAATGTTCAAATTAAGGTTTTAACATATTTTTCCAGTTATTGACATAAAATCTCACCATTTCCAATCCCTTTTTCCTTGTCGCATTTGTGGTCCGGGTATTCTCTCTGCTCTTCGTGTCTACTGTGGTGATTTTCTTCTGAGACCATGGCATCTATTTTCTCTAACAGATCTAATATCTCGTTTGCATCCGTCATGCTTCTGGTACATGTGTGGAATCTTTTATCAGAAAAACTGCTGTTAGCTTTCAGGTCTGCCAGTGCACTCTCACATTTTTCACCTGGCTCATAAGTCACAACCGTCATTACATAAGACAGATTTCCTTCTCCAAAAGCTGTTTCTAGCTGCTGCACTGCTGAGCTGTACTGGCTGTCATGCAGACCATATGGTAACAGTAAGAGAAAGACATGATTTCCCTCATTTAGTAAAATTTTGGCAGTGTTTTGGAGCCCAAGTAGGTTAATGACAGCAATGTGCCGACCACAGAAATCATAGATTTTTGATGAAAACTGTTCCACATTGGTTTGGTTTTCATGGTCAAGTAAGATGTTTTTTGGTACGATCTCGATGGAGTTTGTGTCACCAAGTAACACAAGTGTGAGCTCAGGCAGCCCTGAAACAAACACAAGAGCATCACTAGGTTATACTACAAAGTTGGCATTGTCAAAGCTGTATAAAGATAAAAAAAGAAAACTGAAGGATAAATTATAAAATCAGTGGTATCATTAATAATCTTAACAAAAGTTATATTTAGAATTTCAGATTACCTTTTATCTTAGTCACAGATTCAGTTTCAGATTCCCCTGCCCCTCCAGCTGCTGTGTCATCACTGTTTTCTTCCATCTTATCTTCTGTTCATCTTTACAGTCACAGAAAAATGCCTGAAAATGTAACTTCACATTTCACATTTGAAATAATCAAAGCACAACATGTAACAGTCCATGGAAAAAGTATTATGCATGAGAAATGCCAGTTTAGGGGGTGTTTCCTACTTTTTTTTATCCTACTTGAATGTGAAATGAAATTACAGTATATAGTAATGTGACTTCATTCTTCAGCAGCTGAGGCTGCCTGAATTGTGCAGAAACACTGTCTTGTTGTCAGTTTGGATAAAGACATGCACACAAATCAGTGCACAAAAGCACTAGCTTTAAAAAAAAACTTCTTACACAACTACACATCTTTAAACTACAACAGTTACATAAATAATTGCACAGAATTAAACTCTAAGTGCAAGTGGGTGTGTGCAGAAATAACAAAACAAAAAACTTCTTGCACAAGTCAGTTCAACCTGCAGAGGAAATGTCCCAGCATGAAGCACTGAGAGGTCATTGTCTCTGATATATAAATATTTGTATCCAACATGAGTTGCACCCCCAGCCAAACCCAGGTTACAGACTTAAGCTGCTGAATGTCTGAGTCATCTACATTCTCTCTTCTATCTGTACCTTTATATATATATGTATATATATATATATACATATATATATACTGCTCAAAAAATAAAGGGAACACTTAAACAACACAATGTAACTCCAAGTAAATAAAACCTCTGTGAAATCAAACTGTCCACTTAGGGTGCAACACTGATTGATAATCAATGTCACATGCTGTTGTGCAAATGGAATAGACAACAGGTGGAAATTATTGGCAATTAGCAAGACACACTCAATAAAGGAGTGGTTCTGCAGGTGGGGACCACAGACCACTTCTCAGTACCTATGCTTTCTGGCTGATGTTTTGGTCACTTTTGAATGTTGGTGGTGCTTTCACACTCGTGGTAGCATGAGACGGACTCTACAACCCACACAAGTGGCTCAGGAGTGTGTCAGCAGTGTGTCAGCAGTGCCTGCAAGATGAAGGCATTGAAGCTATGGACTGGCTCGCCCGTTCCCCAGACCTGAATCTGACTGAGCACATCTGGGACATCATGTCTCGCTCCATCCACCAACCACGTTGCACCACAGGCTGTCCAGGAGTTGGCGGATGCTTTAGTCCAGGTCTGGGAGGAGAGCCCTCAGGAGACCATCCGCCACCTCATCAGGAGCATGCCCAGGCATTGTAGGGAGGTCATACAG
>JAMQGT020011669.1:0-191429 GCA_024447675.2 Pterophyllum scalare
AAATATGGGTTTACCAAGTATGGTTTGAGTTTACAATAATACAAGGGAGCACTTTAAGTTTCTTTTTATTGCACTCATTGATTTGGTTGGATGTAATGTTAAAGGTAAATGTATTTTTTTACGAGTTATAAGGAGAAAGTTACAGGACATTTGTGAGGATGAACCCAGTAGCCCAGAGAGGGTTTAACTGATTCAGAGGATAACTAAAGAAGAACATTGAAGCTAGGAATACTACATGCTCTTTCATGGAGTGAAAAATTAATTGTATTTCATGTCCTGATTTGCAAAAGCTTAAAACATGATTTAAGAATCAGTTATTCAATTGGTTAAAATTTTTTAAATAAAAATAATTGTAATTTCATGGTTAACAAAAGAATTTCATTTAATTGTTTGCGTGGTTGGAGATAATTTCATGACTACCAAGATATTTTGAAGAAGAAAAGAAGAACGTGCATGTAAAATATTACTGTGATAATAAGAGAAACTAAGCTATAGCTGTAAGAATAGATAGGAAATTAGGTTTTATTTAGCTGTATGCAATAATATCATTGTTGTGTGTAGGCTAGGTTTGATTTGCCGATTAAGAAGTTGGATTGGATGGCCGGATCACATCCTTTGATTCTCTCCGGACGGAGATGGCGAGCCTATGCCCAGAGCAGAACTGAACATTCGTTGAGGAGCCTCACCCTTCTCTTCTGTGTGAACATCCACGTGGTAACAATACAAGCCACTGACAGGAAAAGGAACTGAACTTGAAAGACAAAACACATTTTGACTTGACTAATGACCAAAAGGACAAACTGAAATATTGAGCTCAGTAAGACTGGTGTTTTGATTTTGATATGCCGGCTTGTTATTATTTTTGTTCTGATTAAGTTGTGTTTTTATTTTATTTCTTTGCTCAAAATAATAACTATCTTTTGCTCATTTCCTGCCTCCAGCCAATGCATTTTGTACTCACCTTGGTTCCTGTTGTACTCCTGCCGAACCTAGCAACTGGTCTAAGATATTTAAGCTCTTATGAATTACTAAGTCAGGGGTTACATGTAGTTGGACCATTTCGGTTAGCAATGACTCAGAAATAAATGCGTACTTCCCAGTGAATTAGGCAACAAATTCTTGAAAAGCTTTCATCTGTAATTCACAATTTCATCAAATATTTTTTGACAAAAGTTTGTCTGTAGCAGACCCAACATAACTGTGACCTAACCATGAATAACAGTACTTTCCATTAAATTACTTTTATAATAAACATGTTGCTCTTTACGCTGCCTTTGTTAGATTTGGCCTAAAAATATACCGGACCATACATACATACATATATATACAGTCATAGCCGAAAATTTTGGCATCCCTGAAAAACAAGTATTTCTCCCAGAAAATTATTGCAATTACACATCTTTTGTCATGCACATGTTTATTTCCTTTGTGTGTTTAAAAAAAAACAAAAAAGGGAGGGTGAAATATGCCAAAATGTATATAATTCTACACAAAACTCCAAAAATGGGCCGGACAAAATTAATGGCACCCTCAACTTAATATTTAGTTGCACAACCTTTGGAAAAATATTGCTTCTGATAACCATCAACAACCTTCTTACACCTCTCAACTGGAATTTTGGACCACTCTTCTTTTGCAAACTGCTCCAGGCCTCTCTTATTTTAAGGGTTCCTTCGCCCAACAGCAATTTTAAGATCTCTCCACAGGGATCTAGATCCGGACTCATTGCTGGCCACTTCAAAATGCTCCATCTCTGTGTTTTCATCCATTTCTTTGTGCTTTTTGAAGTATGTTTGGGGTCATTGTCCTGCCAGCTTTCTGACACTGGGCCCTACACTTCGACCCATAATCCTTTGGTAAGCTTCAGATTTCATGATGCCTTGCACACAGTCAAGGAATCCAGTGCCAGAGGCAGCAAAACAACCCCAAAACATCTTTGAACGTCCACCGTATTTGACTACAGGTGCTGTGTTCTTTTCTATGTAGGCCTCGTTCTGTTTTCAGTAAACAGTAGAATGACGTGCTTTACCAAAAAGCTCTTTCTTGGTCTCATCTGTCCACAGGACATTGTCCCAGAAGGACTGCTTACTCGCGTACATTTTGGCAAACTGCAGTCTAGCTTTTTTATCTCTCTGTCAGCAGTGGGTGCTCCTGGGTCTCCTGCCACAGCGTTTCCTTTCATTCAAATGTCGATGGATAGTTGGCGCTGACACTGATGCACCCTGAGCCTGCAGGACAGCTTGAAGTTCTTCAGAACTTGATTGGGGCTCCTTATCCGCCATCCGGAGTATGCTGCGTTGCAACCTTTCAACAATTTTTCTCTTCCGTTCATGTCCAGGGAGATTTGCCACAGTGCCATGGGCTGTAAACTTCTCGATTATGTTGTGCACTGTGGACAAAGGAGCATCAAGATCTCTGGAAATGTACTTGTTACCTTGTTGATGATTTTCCACAATTTTGGTTCTCAAGTCCTCAGACAGTTCTCTTCTCCTCTTTCTGTTCTCCATGTTTAGTGTGGCACACACAGACACACAATACAAAGAGTGACTCAACTTCTCTCCTTTTTATGTGGTTTCAGGTATGATTTTTATATTGCCCGCACCTGTTACTTGCAACAGGTGAGTTTAAACGAGCATCACATGCTTGAAACAAAGTTTGTTTTTTTTTTACCCACAGTTTTGAAAAGGTGCCAACAATTCTGTCTGGTCCATTTTTGAGTTTAGTATGAAATTACATGGATTTTGGCTTTTTTTTCTCCCTCTTTTTTTTGAGTTGTTCCAATACACACAAAGGAAATGAACATGTGTATAACAAAATGTGTGATTGCAAGAATTTTCTGGGAGAAATACTTCATTTTCTGGAAATATTTCAGGGGTGTCAACATTTTCGGCCATGACTGTATATAGATACATACAGTGGTGTGAAAAAGTGTTTGCCCCCTTCCTCATTTCCTGTTTTTTTGCATGTTTGTCACACTTAAGTCTTTCGGAACATCAAACCAATTTAAACAATAGTCAAGGACAACACAAGTAAACACAAAATGCAATTTGTAAATGAAGGTGTTTATTATTAAAGGTGAAAAAAAATCCAAACCATCATGGCCCTGTGTGAAAAAGTGATTGCCCCCTAAACCTAATAACTGGTTGGGCCACCCTTAGCAGCAACAACTGCAACCAAGCGTTTGCGATAACTTGCAATGAGGCTTTTACAGCGTTCTGGAGGAATTTTGGCCCACTCATCTTTGCAGAATTGTCCTAATTCAGTTACATTAGAGGGTTTTCGAGCATGAACGGCCTTTTTAAGGTCATACCACAACATCTCAATAGGATTCAGGTCAGGACTTTGGCTAGGCCACTCCAAAGTCTTCATTTTGTTTTTCTTCAGCCATTCAGTGGTGGACTTGCTGGTGTGTTTAGGATCATTGTCCTGCTGCAGAACCCAAGTTCGTTTCAGCTCGAAGTACACTGAACAGATGGTCGGACATTCTCCTTCAGGATCTCTTGGTAGACAGCAGAATTCATAGTTGCATTTATCACAGCAAGTCTTCCAGGTCCTGACGCAGCAAAACAGCCCCAGACCATCACACTACCACCACCATATTTTACTGTTGGTATAATGTTCTTTTTCTGAAATGCAGTGTTCCTTTTACGCCAGATGTAATGGGACACACACCTTCCAAAGAGTTCCACTTTTGTCTCATCGGTCCACAGAATGTTTTCCCAAAAGTCTTGGGGATCATCAAGATGTGTTTTGGAAAAATTGAGACGAGCTTTAATGTTCTTTTTGCTCAGCAGTGGTTTTCTCCTTGAACTCTGCCATGCAGGCCATTTTTGCCCAGTCTTTTTCTGATGGTGGAGGCATGAACGCTGACCTTAACTGAGGCAAGTGAGGCCTGCAGTTCTTTGGACGTTGTTGTGGGGTCTTTTGTGACCTCTTGGATGAGTCGTCGCTGCGCTCTTGGGGTAATTTTGGGCGGCCGGCCACTCCTGGGAAGGTTCACCACTGTTCCATGTCTTCGCCATTTGTGGATAATGGCTCTCACTGTGGTTCGCTGGATTCCCAAAGCTTTGGAAATGGCTTTATAACCCTTTCCAGACTGATATATCTCAATTACTTTCTTTCTCAATTGTTCCTGAATTTCTTTGGATCTCGGCATGATGTGTAGCTTTTAAGGATCTTCTGGTGGACCTTACTGTGTCAGGCAGCTCCTATTTAAGTGATGTCTTGATTGAGAACAGGTGTGGCAATAATCAGGCCTGGGTGTGGCTAGAGAAATTGAACTCAGGTGTGAAAAACCACAGTTATAGTATGTTTTAACAAGGGGGGCAATCACTTTTTCACACAGGGCCATGATGGTTTGGATTTTTTTTCACCTTTAATAATAAACACCTTCATTTACAAATTGCATTTTGTGTTTACTTGTGTTGTCCTTGACTATTGTTTAAATTGGTTTGATGTTCCGAAACACTTAAGTGTGACAAACATGCAAAAAAACAGGAAATGAGGAAGGGGGCAAACACTTTTTCACACCACTGTATATAGATTACATACATAGATACATAGATAGGTGTTAGTGGTAGTTGGTACTGGGCACTTACCAGGTATACTGTGTCTTCTTGAGGCCATGGTGTTTTCTGGTCCAGAGATATCCTTAGTTTTCCCATATGGTCCATCATCTAAAGAGACACAGAATTCATCTTTTTAGTTTTTTTTCATTTGGACTAGTTTAAGCTTCAATATTTTGACAGTGACGAGGCAAATATGCGGCTCAATTATTAGGTTTTTCTTGAAGGTAAATTTTTTGACAAACATTGACCTTATGGCTGAGTCAACACATAGTCCTCACAAAACCATAAAGATGAGACAGTGAATAATTATAGTAATAACTTAAAAAAAAAAGTCACCTATTAACAGTGTTTACATACAACTTCAGTGGTGGTATTATTAAGCAATGGTCTCTGCTCCCAAATTCAGGTCACACTGGTCTGAACACATCTCATGCTAACGCTCAGAGGTGCAACTAAGATTTCTGAAAGCTGATCCCTGACAGAGAACGTAAAGACGAGCCTGCAGTGGTTCATCTGTTAGTTTTATCAATCTTTGTTTCCCTCGAGGATTAAAGAGGTTTCCTGCCCACCGAACAGATGCAAACACAGTTGACCCTCCTGCCTTTAGACCTGCAAAATGTTCTCTAAACACTTCTTCAAGGGAATTTTCTCCCTTGCAAGTGTACAAGAATAGCTGTGTAATGCTGAAAAACACCCCTCATATGTAATCTTCTTAGCAATACCACAGCTGCAATTGCATCAATTTTGCACACCACTGTGTGAAGATTACACATAAGGGAGATTTTCCAGTTACCTACACACTGTCACTTTAACTCATTATAAGTAGGTTGACACATTGGCAAATACCCTGAAGAGTTGATGAAGGGAGTCTCCTGCCAGGTTGGACGATGAAACAGAGGCCAAAACTATTATATGTCACATTTGGGGGAACAGATGTCCTGGTTTATAGTACAAGGGATTTAATATTTGATAAGTTATTATTCTCTTCTGCTCAGATCAGCTGCACTTTTTTACTGCTAAGTTAAATGCACAGGAGGGACTCTTGCATACAAACTTAAGCATCGCGACGCCTTCTCATCTGGGTATTTGCAGTAATCTCTTCACTTTGATTGGGAGGTCTCTGCCAATGAAGGAAGAGATTTTTGAATACAATCTCATGGATGTGAAAATGTGCTTCAGTTGCACAGCTGCAGCTGTAATTCCAGACCCGCTAACAAACACAGAAGTGTTTCTGCCTGTAGGTGGTGTCAGTGTGCTCCATCTGCAAGCGAGACTATGACTGCAACGTTTCTTTTTTATTTATATCTGCTAAACTGATTTGGCTCTGCATGAATTATGCAGGACCATCTTTCTGTTTTTTACAGAGAAGAATGACGAAGGATCCGAAGAATGAAAAAGAAACGATAATATAGCACAATAATGCACAAAAAAATAAATTGTGTGAACAGGTACAACATTGAAATTTGAATACTGTCGACTGTCAACATACACAATACATTGATTTAGATCAAAGCTGCTGTTTTGTTGTGTTGCTGTGTGTAGAATGAGTCTGGAGTTTTTGGATAAAGAATCATTCACTTGTTTGCAATAATTCTCCTTTTTCTTTTGCATTTGTTATTGAGTGCAATTATATTAATGCACATATTTTAAGGACTCATCTATGATATATTAAGGATATTAAGTATTTTGCTAACCCGCACTCTTTAACTTAGTTTGACAGCAGCTGTGACAGCAGAGCTGAGCTTGTTGTTGTTGTTGTGACTCTGAGGGGAGAGGATGTGTCCTCTTTTACAACCTCTGCTCCATCAGAGGGATGGGAAGTTTAACAATTCATAAACCACTTCCCAGCTACTTTCATACACAAAGTCATAAGTGTTGTTATGTTGCATTAAAACCAGGGACATTCATACCACAGCTTAAACATAAATGCCTCAGCTAATCTTCCAAAATAAATGCATGTTTGTAGTGCTTTTCAGCACCCAAAGCAACATTTTAAACCAGCTTACCACCATTAGCACAGTAAGCACTTGAAAAGGACTTGTGGTCGCACTAAAGGAACTGCAGTTCTGTTAGCCGGCCGAAATTCAGGATTGCGGGACCCGACTGGCCGAGATTAACCAGGCACTTTCATTCTATAGCTAACTAATAAGTCAAGAAATCTCTGTATGTTTCTCAGTCTTATCTAATGCCGAGTGTATCATATTTGATACAGGGCTCCAGCCAGAAAAAAATTTCACCCCGGGGCGCACGTGTGCTTTGGGAGCTAATGCTAAACGCTAAATGCCGTGCCAGCTTGCTAATTCTGTGACGTGAACAGTTGGATAATATTAGGTATGTAATATTCTCTGATAATGTTGGTCCTACGGGTCACTGAAGGCACCTAAATGTGCCAATAGGGAGTGTGGATCCTCTAGTCTAGGATGCTCTGAAAATAAGATGCACGTTTACCTGCAGCTATTGTTAATTAACATTCGTTAGTCTATGAAGACAAGAAACAAGACAAGCTCATGGGATTTTATGTGTAATAGGAAGCCCAAAATTGTCCTTTGAGCTCCCTTTTTCCTCTTCCGCCCCCCTCGGTTTCACGCTGGTCACTATTTTGCCCGCAAAATCAAGCATGAACAGGACCGTGTGAACGAAACTGGACGTGCCCAGGGATAAATTGCAAATTGCTGTGAAATAATACTATAGTGCAGCGATCTGGCAGGAGAGAAAAAAAATCAGTCTGGTATCGGCGACAGGGTGGCGTGCGCGCAGCGTGTGGGGTACGCACTGCTTGCTAATTGCAGCGATAGAACAGTTCCGATAGCGAACCGCTAAAAATTCTCAGCCCGGCGCAAGGCGACCTCAGCATGGGTGATCAACCGCTGGCTGGAACCCTGTGATAAATGAGTTTTTGACACTTCTACATCATCAGCCTAAATAAATTAAATAAATTGCACAATACATTTTAAAGCAATAACCTGCAAAAAGAAAAGAAAATGCTCAATGTAAAAAATATGATACAAAATAAAACTCGTGCAAATTTCTATTTAGTTTTTTTTTTTTTTTTTTAGCAGACCGTTCAATAAACACTCCATGTTAAAAAAAAAAAGGGGGGGGGATTTTTATGGCAAATATTTCATGGCTCAGGCTTTACAGGGTTCGCAACTGCTCATCTGATCCACTTCAGCTTTGGGAGGTGTAAGCTGGGGACCAGAGAACGAGCTCTTAGGTTCATTTTAAAAGCCATGAGAGGCAAAAAAAAAAAACACATCATGTTCAGACAATCCAGAAAGTATCGCACATTCAGTTCCACCATGACCAACACTTTATCTGCTGTTGTCATTACATGTCACTGAATTTTATTGGCATTCTGTGATCTCTGCTTTCCACATTGCTGCTAGTATCTTCCTGTGTGGTCGCCGTTTTCCTGCGACGTCTACCTTCCCCGATACTGACAGGACTAAAAATAGTAGAGCCAAGCAGGAGCAGATAAACAGATGAGGCAGAAGGATATAAAGTGCACATAAACCCTTTTTGTTCACCACTAGTGTATGCCTGTGACAGTGGGAACTGCATTAATATTAAAAGAATTCAGTCCTATGTATTGGCTCAGTGGCTTGCACTGTTGCCTCATGGCTCATTCAGTTCGCACCATGAAGGAGCCAAAGGGTAGGTCAACGTATGAGTGAAGGACTGAAATAAGTTTACCTAGCTATCCTTTTTCTGCATCTGAACATCATAATCAGTCATGATGTTTAGATATTTGATATATAAATAACTCCTTCACTGATGAGGCTCTAAAAAATATTTGGTGAAATTAAATTTATTGTATGCTTTCAGTACAGGTTTGGGTTTTTGTCAGCTTTGCTCCTCAGCTACCATTGTGAACTTCTCATTGCGCCTTTGAGACTTACATTTAATCACATCACCTGCACTGAGTAAATCACAATTAAATATGAAACAAAGCCAAAAAATAAAATAAAAATGGAAACTCTAAACATAAAGAACAAATCCTTTGACAAATCAAATCGAGCCTTTGATGTCAGGGTTCAGCAACTTTATCATATGACAAATTTGTCTGCGCCCTCGATATATAAAGTGATTTCCCTCTAACAGTTTCTATACATGACACATTTTTCTGCCTTCTAACAATTTGAAATATGCAGTGCTGTCCCACTGGAAATGCTTAGAAATCAGTTCTCTTCCCAGCAGTAACAGTGGAAAGGAGGCCATTGTTGTTGTGTCTCGGAGTTTAGAGATCTTCACAGAGGTGTAATAAGTTTAATAATTCATAAGTTTTGGATTCAATTTAGCTTTAAACTGCTCTCACAAGTTATCTGGCTGGCTGTTCCAGCCGTGGGGCTGTCACAAGGATAATGGACCCTAGAGGCTGCTCATCAACACACACAAATAAATAGAAACCTTTCCACAAACATGTGCAACCCTCTGCAGCAGAAAGTGATGCATACACAAAATGATTTCGCCACCAAATGTGCACCACATTTGCCTACATGCAAAATGTGTGAAAACAAAAGTCAAGTATGCATGAAAATACAAACAGTAACTTGCACACTTGCAAAGACATCAGGGATGCTTTCGGCCACTTGGCCGTCTCTGCCGCACGGACTGGATGGAAGACAAACCGAGTTTAGTCACAACCCCCCACCCCCCACCCCCAGCAATCTGCAGCTCTCATCCTCCAAACCCACATATCTCCAGTGCCAGAGTTTCTCTGACTGAGGTATCAGCTCACTGCAAACATGTTTGTCACAGCAGGCATTTGGAAGCACAGCACATGATCTGGTAGCAATACTAGTCTTCTTGAATGAATGGATACATATCATCTTCACACTGATGTGTTTTCTTTTTAAGGCCTCTTTTTCTCTGCCTCTCCTCTCGGTTGCCCAACACTTTCTGATAAATTAGTGTCTCCTAGTGAATAATTTGAATGTGATTAGGCTAATGACTGCTGGCGCTGTCAGCTCACTGAACAGGGTGAGTTATAAAAAAGGCGTCGGGCCCGATTTCCTCCTACAGCAGAAGCGCTGGCAGAATGTTTATAGCGTGAACATCTTTTCAAGCAGAGACAGTAATGACATTAGCATGTGCAGGGCAGCTTTTACAGAACAGGATGGATGTCATTGGATAAATACAGATCATTTTTGTACCACAGATTTTAAGTTCAGATTAATCGCTCTGTAACGAGAATGAAAAAACTGCTAAATGCGTGTTTTTACATACAAATGTTTTTAAAAGTTTATTATTTTCAAACATAACTAATCAGATGAAAAGAAATTACAATATTGGTATGTTGATTCTTTTAGTTTTTTGGGTTTTTTTTGTATGTTTAATTTTAATATACAGTTATAATAGTTGTAGTATGCCAACATTCCTTGTCAAAAATTATTCACAGGGAAAGGTTGGATTTTTGGAATGTTTAGAAATTTCCAGTTGCCCGTTGCAGTTGCTGCACTTCCCTTGGCTTTGATTAGTAGAATTTTAAAAGACGTGAGAAACCCGTCATGTGAGATTCACAGTGATGTGCTTTTAACGTGCGTGTTCACTCACTGTTGGCTGTGTGTGCAAATGAAAAAGTGAGTGACAAATATAGTGACAATACAGCCTTCAGCTCCGTGCTGTTAGGAAGGAAAACTGAGCAGGACACCGATTTTTGTGTCGCCCTAAATTCGATTGTTGCCTCGGCCTGGCCGCCCCTGCAGACACCCGTATCCTTCACTGCAAAGGAATGAATGAATAAAAATATGCAGCCAGGAAAATCTGTGAGCTTGAAGAAGTAACAGACAAAAATATGAATACATACACGGCACTTTACACACACACAGAATATACTGCATATGCAGTATATTCTGTGTGTTTTATGGGGTTGCAGGTCAAAAAAAGTCACCTGTCATATTTAAAGCATCCTCTTTAATACAGAAACACCTGCTAGGCTTTGCGGGTATTTATGTGTGTGAAAGTGTCGTTGTATGCATGCATGCATGCATGCATGAAGGGAATACTAACAGACACGTCTCTGTAGTAGCCAGCAGAACACCCTCAAGCTTTCACTTAGCCTCTACAGAAACATGCACATATGCACATATTTAGGTAACATTAGAATATCTTTTTTTCTACAGTGCATTAAAAAAATGCAAACTTTCAGATATCTATATTAATTAAGTGAAATATTTCAAGACTTTCTCTTTTGTTTTTCTTCATCTCAGCACATGACAGTGAGAAATACATATTTCAGATGATTAGAATGTGTCCTAAGATCAACGGTACGAGCCATATGTCCTGCTTCTGAGAAGTATGTTTGTCAGAATTAAATTTACGCTTCTAGATTTAATTGAGGCTCCTATACCTCAAATTATTGCGTTAGTGCAGCGTGGCACAGAGACGAGCAGCGTGTGGTGCTACTGAGGTGTTTTTGAAGCCCAGCATGCTTTGATAGGTGCCTTCAGCTCATCTGTACTTTTGAGTCGGGTGCTTCTCATCTTCCCCATGACAATCACCCCATAGACCGTCAATGGGGTTCAGGTCAGGCGTGCTAGTAGGCCATCCAAGCATAGTAATAACATGAAGTAGTTTTGGCACTGCAGGCAGGAGATAAGTCCTGTTGGAACAGCATCTCCATAAAACTTGTCAGCAGATGGAAGCACGAAGTGCTCTAAAATCTTCTAGTAGACGAACCACCACAAACACCACCAGATGAAAATCATCCCAGACTGAAAATTTCACACTGGATTTCAAACACTTTTGATTCTGCGCTCCTCGCCTCTTCCTCCAGACTTGAAGATCCTGATTTCTTAATGAAACACAAAATTTACTTTTATCTGTTCAAAAGACTTTGAACCACTCAACAACAGTCCAGATCTTCTTCCTGGTATGGTGACAGGTTCAGTCTCCGGTCCAGGGGAGGCTTTCAGGGACTGTGGATCAACAGAGATCTGATATGGAAATGCAGTTTCTGCCGAAATGACCCGCATGTGGATAAAGGTCTTGCCCAATGTTAAACTAGATGTCTGAAAGTCTCTTGATCTGCAAATCGCAGATATTTGCATTTCAAATGGTGACTCCTCATAACAGTCATGTGAGTCATCAGTGTCACATGAATCAAGATGTGAATGTGGGAAAACACTTTGGAATATGGTGTCAGGAGAACCCAAAAATGTGAATAGGAAGGCAGCACTGAGGTATTTATTCACGAGCCAGCACACTGTGCCAGTGTTTAGTTTACATGACAATTCCCAGAGTCCCATCTACTCTTCTCTCAACCACAGACGAAACGAACGTCAAGCTTCTAATTTGAAACTGATGAGTTGATATTTACTGACGTACACAACACTGACATGCGAATGTATCGTGTCAAGACCACCATCAACATTGGCAAATAACACCGACTACAGGCCTGAGAGGCAGAGGACGAGCCCGCGGCAGATTTACTCACACACAGCCGTCCCCTGTATGATCATAGCCTGACCTACCCGAGCCTTAGTTCAACCATTTCTTCATCAAACAACTGCACAAAAAGTCACAGGTGTAAAGCTCTACCCCAACAGCTTACTCACAAACATACATGTGCACATGCTGCAGCATACACATTGTGGAAGTGTGGGTGAACATATACACAGCAGTGTAAATTAATGTCATTCATTTTAAGGAAATCCTTTAAGGATCCATTGCTGAGCACAGGGAGACCAAAGGGTTTATAGCTGCAAGTATAAACTGAGAGTTTTCAGGTTTCACCCTGGCCTTTGTTTACAGCAATGAAAATATGACACAGTTTCAGAACCAGAGCAAATCTGCATGGGTAAAGGTTTTTGACCAGTTTCAGTGTGCCTTTGAAGAACAGCTGTGGTGAATAAAAATCTATTTGGAAGAACACATCAACACATCAAGAATGCAGCAGGACTGTACACAATAGTAAATATTAACATAATAACGTCCTTTTTTTTTAATCATATTTTGTTGCCTGGGCTAATATGCATACTGCACTTGAATGAGCTGAAACTACTGGAGTGCACGGTGACTGCAGTGAGCAGCTGCCAGGTACAATGTTTGAATGAAAGTGGAGGAAGGCTTCGTTTAAAAAGAATGCACCACTACCAAGTGAAGCTTCTCAAGGTACACAAAAGAGAACACAAGATGTAGCTGAAAGGAAGTGAATGGAGTACCTCAGCCCATTCATTTTGTTGAATAAGACATTTAAGCGAATACACTATTATAATCAACTGGATATTCACTAAACCACCAAGTAGGCGTCACAAAACAAAAGAATGCGTGTGGCGCTGGAGTGTTCAGGTAAAGACACACACCTGTTTGTTCAGTGCAGGAAGACTGAAAGAATAACACATCAGTATATTTTCAGACAGACCTACAGAAAACAACCAGGACACGATCAACTTTAGGCTTTGTGAGAAATGGAACTGATGTCCAGGAAATGGTTATTCACAACATCTACTGTACATATGTGTGCCATAAGTTTTTTTGTAGATGCATGAATGTAATTGACAGGTAACAACTGGAGCCTAACATAAGACATCTGTTATTAATCCCATAGAGAAATTAATTTTTCCCCATAAAGGCCCTGCCCTGGCATAAATTCAGAAGTGTCTTGCTGTGTAGCAACAATGAGTTATCATACATCTATAGAATAATTAAATAATTATAATAATCAATCTATGTACATAGAATTATTATTATAAGTATTTAATTATTCTATAGATGTATGATAACTCATTGTTGCTGTGTAGCAACAATGAGTTATCATACATCTATAGAATAATTAAATAATTATAATAATCAATCTATGTACATATATTTCTCAGGAGACCAATTCTGCTTGTGCAAAAACATTATGAAGCTGTTGCCACAAAACGTAGTAGGATGCCAAAGTTACTCACAGTATTAATACATGCCTTTGATATCAGCCATGGATTTCATTGAATAATGCAGGGAATACCTGTCTAAATGACAGTTGTTTTTTAACCTCCTGAAAATCAAACAAGCTGATCTGGGAGAGAGCTGTGCAGACTTTAGGTTATGTCGTTTTTCTTTAGTCCATTAATGGTACAGTTGGTAAATATTCTCAGCCCGTTTAGGCCAGCCTGCCTTGGAATTGTTACTGCCCTGTAAAGAAGCTCATTACAACAGCAAATGCCCATGTATCTGAAACTAAGTATATATTTCATTCCTCTGTTCTCCAGAGCTTCAGTGTCAGTGCAAAACACATCAGTGAACCTGTCACTGGTATACCTTCGTTTCACATGCACTGTAGTATGTTTTGATATTGTATAATGGACTCTGATTGACTTACTATAAAGGATTTAAAGAATGGAGCTGACCGGGAAGAGAAAGACAAAAACATCAGTAGTTCTGGTGTTTTCATGAGAATTGTTCACAAAAACACAGAATTCCATTTGTACAATTTATAGAAAATAATTTTGTGTATAATACTGACATCGGTTCCCATGTGCAATGTACGTGTTAAAGCAGCAGGTCTGAAAATGCTCAGAAAGCCTGTTTAAAATCAGGACTGTGTGTGCGTGTGTGTGTGTGCAAGCATGTGTGTGTCTGTCTGTGTGTACATGTGTGTTTATGACACGCATGCACACACACACAGGCTCCAGGTTATTGAATACTAAGGCGTCTGATTGCTGCCATTATGATGCTGAATGCAGTGAAGATGTGTAATTAGCTGCTGTTTGTGACAAAGCTGGCACACAGATGGATGAGAAAGACAGAAAAACAACAACAACGACAAAAAAAATGGACAAAATACCACACACGTGAACAGGAGCCCCCACCCCGCCCCCACTGCCCACCCACTCAGTGAATATGAAGCGGACACATGTGCAGTGCGCACACACAGTTATCCTGACCTGTACACATACAAGTTCTGTCACCTCTTGCAAAAATTTTTTACGCCCCCTCTTCCAACAGCTCGCTCACACACACACACACACTGTAGATCTCTCGCACCCACACATACTGAGTATCTGTGGAAGGAACAAGCAGTAATTAGGATGGTTAATAGCTTGTCTGTTGTGGTAATTGCAGCCTGTATGGATCTGGTTGGAGGGTAGAATGGGGGGCAGCAGAGGGGTCTCATCAACACTTTAGTTCTAATGATCTCATGTTTTTCTCTCTGTATCACCTCTTTATCTCTTTTTTGCCAAGCTAAACTCTTGTTAAAGTTTATCTGTGAAAAACTTTCTAAAGCAGATGACACGGAGCATTCACAGATCAGTAGATGATCGGTCTGAATCACACAGTTAACTGAAAGATGTTCTTTGTCACGTATTTGTATTTATAATAAAAACCTTAACTGTGCAAACCTCTCTAACGTATTTTGTTCCTGTAAAATTTCCTCAAAATGTTGTTTTGTTCTCCCACAGTGAAAGATTTCACTGCTCACAACAGTATCTGTCTTTTTGTCTCATCGCAAACAAAACATCTTCATGGTTATAAATTACTAAATTCTATCTAAGTCACACCATTCTCTCCAGTAACCTGAAAAACTCAACAAAAGTCTCGCTTTTTTTTTTTTTTTGGTTTTTAGTTTTTGGATCGTAGTGTCATCTCAAGAGCTTTTTTTTTTTTTTAGGATCTAAAGGGTGTATATGTTTTGTTTCATTAAAAATATGCTCCATAAAGATATTGACTGTTATGCTGAAATGCACGGTTTAATTTCATGGTCTCACTGTTAACAGCAGACTGAGACATTTTCATTTGCGAAATATGTTATCAAAATTATCTGTGCTCTATACTCTGAGCTTAATTTGTAACCCAGCTCACTTTATTATAACTAAAAGCCAAAGAGTCAAACTTCTGTTTTATGCCTGTGCTTAACTCAAGTGTAACAATGTTTCACTGCCCTCCTAGAAGTATTTGAACGGTGAGGCCAATCCCTTTATTTCTGCTGTAGACTGAGAGAGGTTTGACATTAAAACATAAATATGAAACAAAAGATCAACATCTCAGCTTTTATTTCCATCTGGATCTGATACACAGCTTGGATGATAGCACCGTTTGTCTGAAGCCACCCAAAAGTATTGGAACATGTGACTGACAGGTGTGTTTTGTTGCCCAGGTGTGTCCTGTTCATTATTAAAACAATAACTAGTGCTGAATGTCTGCGCTCAGTTTCAGGTTTGGATTCTGCCTGTGCAGACTGTGCATTTGTAGTTAGAGGAACCAACATGAAAACCAGAGAGCTGTCTGTGGGTGACAAACCAGCAGCTGTGAAGCTGAGATTGCACAAACATTAGCCATAATCAGTACGACTGTTTGGTTCGTCCTGAAGAAGAAAGTCGTGACTGGTGTACTAGGTAACAGATGTGGAAAAGGTAGACCGAGGAAACAACAGCAGCTGATGACTGAAATACCCTAAAACAGCTGTTAGTGACATAAACAATGACCTCCAGAGGGCAGGAGTGAATGAAGACTTCATGAACAAAAGTACAGAAGCTTCACCAGAAGATGCAAACCAGTAATTAGCAAGAAGTAAAGAGACAAGCCTCAGAAATTCTGGGACAATGCAGCCAAACTGACTGGGAGATCCTTCGTCCTGCAGCAAGATAATGACCTCAAACACACTGCCAGCACTACAAAGGAGCTCATCAGGGGCAGGAAGTGGAAGGTTTCAGACCGGCCTAGTCAGTCTCCAGCTTAAACACTATGGAGCATTTTACCCGCTAAAGAGGAGACTGAAGGGAGTAAGACCCAAGCCCACCCCCTCTAAAAAACAAAAAAACCCTGAAAGAGTGACATCAGTGGGTCACAGGTTGATCCAGATGTAAACACCTGGAAATAAAAGCTGAGATGTTGATCTCTATCATGGTGCACAGACCACAGTTACAGGTTGTGTGGTCCACTCATTCAGCAGTTATCCCCAACTGTTTAGAAGATGCGATCTTTGATCTCACTGCTTTCTTTACATTCCTTGGCCTTCCAGTTTTGTACGTGAACATTAGGCAGCTGCTGGACTGACAGTTTAACATATGAGCAAACCCTCTGAAGTCTACACATAATTTCACCACCCAGACGTCCACATGCTTGCCTCTTAACATAACACTATTGCATACACACTGGAAACTCTTAAAGCTTTATGGTCATTCACTCTGAAAAGCACTATTGAAATCCAAAAAAAAAATATTCCAGACCAATCCAGGTTATCTGACAACTGCAATAAAAACCCAAAACAAAAAGAAATTTTTTATTGAGTTTTGCATTTCAACTGTCAGGCGTATTACATGTCACCAAATCCTCCTTAACAGGAGGCAAACCTCCCTAAAAACATGACAAACAAAAGGAAGGCTGGATCTCAACAAAGAAAGAAAAATCTCACAGATGAAGAAACGGCACAGGCGAAAATCAGCTCGGCAGGTGTAGGACAGGAGAAATATGTCAAAGACTCCTTTGATGTTACACTTTAGTTTCTTTCTGCCAAAACATCCACGTAGCAGATTCGAAATGATGTTCAGTTAACTAAGTTGACAAGGTTTTATCAGACGAGCGGCAAAGGGAGACAAAGGGAAGCGTGATGAAAATGAGAGATAACGGAGTGTTGTGATGAGAAAGAACGTCCTTTCATTAATTAGTCACATAGTTTGATCCCCGCACGCGCTTCCATAATGTACCTGGAGTGCTTGTAAGCTGCTTGAGGTAAGAGCATTACCTAACTGTCTAAAAATGTAAATGATGGAGGAGAGCGCGGGGCGTTAAAGACAGCAGGAAATTTGTAGTCCTGTCACTGAACATATTCAAAACTAAGTTTCTGTTTTCTAAGACTATAAGAAATATTCAAGCACAAACTATACCTCGCATGGTTGATTAATTACAGTGTGCTCAATGTGAGCAATTATACGCTCACCGGCCACTTTGTTAAGGCTACCTTGTTAGTGCCAGGTTGGCCCCTTTTTCCTTCAGGACCACCTTAATTCTTTGTGGCATAGGTTCAACAAGTTGATGAAGACATTCCAACACCTTGTTCAGCACCACCATGAGGAGATTTTGGTCCATGTTGGCATGAGAGCATCACACAGCTGCTGCAGAAGTGCCATTCCACTACATCCCAAAAGAGCTCTATTGAAGTGAGATCTTGTGACTGTGGAGCCCATTCGAGTACATTAAACATGCTGTCATGTTCAAGAGCTTTGTGACATGGCACATTATCTTGCAGGAAGCAGCCATCAGAAGATGGGTACACTGGTCATAAAGGGGGTCAGCGGTAGTACTCAGGTAGACTGTGGCACTTAAGCAATCCTCAATAGTAGTAAAGGGGCCAAGAAAAAAAATCATTATACCGCCGCCAAAGGTGCCACCTGGTGTGGTCTTCTGCTGCTGTAGCACATCTGCTTCAAGGTTCAGTGTGCTGCATGTTCAGATATGCTTTTCTGCTCATCTTGGTTCAACCCCATTTTGATGCAGCAGGTCGTCTTGAACATGTCCACATGCCTAAATGCGCTGAGTTGATTCCATGTCACTGGATGATTAGATATTCGCATTATCTAATGCGAATATCTAATCATGGTCCTCACGGTTTAACAGGTGTACCTAACAATAGAGGCCAGTGAGTGTAGATTGGCACTGAGCTCTCGTGTCTGCATTCTGTTTAGCTGCATTATCTTCACACTAGTAGTCACAGAACAGACACCCTGCCAGAGGACTATAGTTACAACACGCTGAGCAAAATGCACTTTGTAGGAAACAGCACAGTTTTCCACATAATGTGTCTGCTAGTTCCATCTACTGCTACTGTAGAGGCCAGGAGAGGAAGGAGATAAATTATTTTTAAAGGTAAGGACTGCTCTCTGTACACTGCTGACATCTGATAAACTGAAAAATTAAAGCTTACATATAATTTCCCATTTAATTCAAATGTTTTTGAGCAGATATTGGATCTATACAGTGCAACAGATGTGTTGCTTCTGTGTATTCATGTTGTGAAACATGCTGTGAAACAAATTGAAGAATACTAACTCTGTTATTCAAAGGTTGCATAAAAATACTTGCCAGTTTAGTGCTGACGTGGTCAAAGTGTGGTGCTGTGGTAAAGGTTCTAGTAATACACTGAATTTAAGCTGATAATGCTTATTAGATTCACTTACTGGATTCTACCTGTACACTAACCTTAGTTTGCCCAGATATTTCATATAACATCTGCTTAGAGCTTGTTAAATTCGGCTAAGTCCACAAAGAGCAGTGAATTTTAGAGCAGCAGCAGCACATGTCAGCTGATCACAGCCAGCATATAAAATCTACCGGAGCTCACAACAGAAATTATTGTGACTTATTTCTAAGTGGTTTTTCCCCCACACTCCACCACAACAGCTGGTCTCAGGGTTCCCACACATGCCAAATCCCACTTTACCCCTGGCTATGCTCCTTCTCCTGTTTAAATACGAAGGGAAAATACCTACAACGTAGGCAACCTTTTTTCTTTTATTTCCTTTTTCACTTTTACTTGAGTAAAGAAGTCAAGTCAGTACTTCAATTTAGACCAGAGTATTTTTTAACACATGTATTTGTATTGCATTATCAGAATGGTCAGCTCATAAATGAAGTGGATCAACTCAAGCAGTCGGCAGAAAGCCAAGGTGGGGATAAACCGCTCTCTCATCATTCATTCAGTGTTCATTTTTACTTTATGCCCTCATCTCTTCAGCCATAATGAGATTAAATCAGCCGCCCAAAATGGTGAAAACAGCACAAGAAGTGACTATTTCTCTATTCGGGTAATATTCATATTCTGAAGAAAACACATTAAGGATAAGCAGAAGTGGAGGGATGGATAGATGGACGGATGGAAACGACTTAGTAAAATAGAATAAAGAAAACGTTTGAACCCACAGTCCTTTAAAATATGCAGCGTTTGTGAACTTAACTTTCCTTTTTAATCTTCCATAATAATGAGTCTAAATGACAGGGGCAGTTCAACAATGTATGCAGTGAAATGTGAAACCTCTACAGTGTCTGTATAAAACTAAAAGAAAATAAAAGCTGCTTTGTGGCTTTCTGACATCACAGCACTGTTATCATCTTGTTAGTCTCTGAGGCCATTTCACCGAGTATATCTCCCACTATGTTCATTTGTGCATGAAATAGGATGGTGCTCACCTTATTAATACCCCTGATGCATCTCGTTAACTTTACTACGCTAATGTACTGTATATTATAGAGGCAGAGAAATAAAATAGTTTTATGCATATACCATGTGTCCTAGCTTTGTTTGTTGGCTGGGATGCCATGTGGAATACTTCAGACTGAATCAATAGCATGTACTCTCAGACCCTAACAAGTTATGACACTTCAGTACTACAAATAATACTCAGCCTTCATTGTAGAATAAGTGTAAAATAATAATAAGCTTTCTTCACTTTTCCAAAAACATCTAAACCACCAATTAATGAGCAGTAATCTGCAAAAATATTCAATAGTCTTCAGTTGTCATACTGTAGGTGTGGATATGAGCATGAATAGTTGTCTGATGTGTTGGTCCTGCAATAGACTGAATACCTGTTTGGGGTGTACCCTGCCGCTCGCCCATAAGTGTAACGGGATCCAGCCCCCCTCCCCGACAACCATGAAGTAGAGAAAGGTTTAAAAAACGGATGCATGGATAGTTTCTCCTTTCATAGTAACTGGATTCACCGTTCTCTGTCAGCACTATCTCATGGCAGTTCTTTTCCCACCCTTTATGCTCATTCACATTTCAACCACATTAGCCCCATAGCTATTGATTTGTGTTCACGTACACAGATTTTTCTACTTTAAAGGGCAACAAAGTGCACATACAGTCTAGAAACCGGGGGGGGGGATCGTATACTGCAGCTAGCCAACATAAAGCACTCAGTTAGGTTTAGACGATAAAAACTACTTTATGTTTAGGCTATAAAAGTACTTGGACATGATTAGAAAAAGATCATGGTTCAATTCAATTCAATTTTATTTATATAGCACCAAGTGATAACAAACAGTTGCTTCAAAGCACTTTATATTGTAGGTAAAGACCCTACAATAATACAGAGAAAACCCAACAGTCAAAATGACCCCCTATGAGCAAGCATTTGGCGACAGTGGGAAGGAAAAACTCCCTTTTAACAGGAAGAAACCTCCAGCAGAACCAGGCTCAGGGAGGGGCAGTCATCTGCTGGGCCTGAGGGGAGGGAGACAGGACAAAAGACACACTGTGGAAGAGAGCCAGAGATTAATAATAACTAATAACTAACAGTTGCCACTTTTTTCAAAGCTCAGTTTTTTTGCTTTCCAGGGTGACAGAGTTTTGAAAATATACACACTGCAGATAGAACATTTATGTTACATACATAGATTGTTTATTTGTTTATTTAGGACGCTTTGCCAGGAGGCTCCGTTGCACCTGTTTAAATTGTACTAATTTATGTCTTTTAGCCTTGTTTTCGCTAGTCAATATGAAACATCTCATTTAATTGCATCAATATGACAGAAAGTTATGGCATCAACCTACTAACCAAGCTAGTTAACCATTGGTAGTGTTCACTGATAACTGCCTAGCTGTACGCGCTTCTCCAAATGCGGTCAAATCGGGTTTAAAACAGGACTATACTTTATTTTTTTTATTTATTTTTTTATTTTTTTAGGCCTGTCATGTCTGGCAGTTTTCGCAATCGGAATGATTATCCGAATGTGCGCTGATTGACCAAACATATTTATTTTTACAAAAACAGCTCTATAAGTTTCCTATAGGCTATTCTTGTTAATGTTTATATTTTTATTTATTTATTTAGTTATTCATGCTAGAGCTGACAGGCATTAAGGAAGGGGATAGGAAAGAGTGGAAAGAAAATAAAAAAAATAAAAAAATAAACAAATAAAAAATAAATAAATAAAAGGTGGGGGGAGTGAGACAAAGGGGAGAAAAGGGAAAAATATAATCCATAAAAGTAGATATACATACATATCTATATATACACAGGACTATACTTTATACTTCAAAACGATAGATCACAAACCAGCAGGTGATGTCGCCGTGGCTACAGCCATCTTACACAATCTATGGCTGACACACAATAACCATGATAGAGTTTCCTCTGCATCATGAAATTTGTGAACATCATTGTTTAAGGTACATAATAAATGCACAAAGTAACCCCAATAATAACATCCATTCGTGGTGAGAATACTGCAACACCGAACACAGAAGCACAAATCTGAGTCTTCTGTGAGAAAACGCTGACCAACAGAAGAGAAGAAAAATGAAAATCTCCTCTGGCATGTTGTAGAAATTGTTGTTTGGACTGAGAAAACAATACAACTTAAAAAACACACAAAACAATATAAACAGGGGGAAAAAAAGGTGAACAGAAAAGAGAAAAGAGAAAAGAGCGCCACCTACGGAAAACTGATTTTATTATTAGAATGTCCAAACAACAGGATGCTACACAGCATCCATGGAACTACTGAATGGGAGGCAATTCCTGGGAAACGTAATTCATAATCAGCACAACAATGAAACCAGTAAATAAATAATGAAGAATTAAAATTGAAAAAAACTGCTAAACACTCATAAAAAATAATCTCCCTCTTGGGCTCCACACTCACCGACACTGTTTGCCCCAACGTCCCTTCTCAAACCACAAAACATGACAGCAGACATTGAGTTTTCCTTATTAGTGCACCATCCACAGAAAAAAGCAGAAAGAGACAAACAGAAGCCAGAAGATAAGAGGACAGAGAAAGGAAGAGACAGAGGCAGAGATGTGGACTGCCGCGCGCTCGGGGAACACAGAGGCGATGATAAGAGATGACTAGCGCTTACGTTACGACCACTCAAGCCCCAAGAGAGAGGGGGGTGGGGGCGAGAGAGGTATACATTGTGAAGGGAGAAGAGAGAGAGAGAGAGAGTAGGATGAGCTTAGGGAAAACAGTGAGTGAGTATTAAGACGCAAAAAAAAAAGGAGATTTTGAGAGTCTATATAGGAGAGTGAGCGACAAAGAGATGAAATTAGGTGAGGCAGAAAGAGGGTGAAAAACAATTCATTTTTATTAGAGAAAAGGAGAAAATATGAGTTCAGTGACTTTGCCAATTCATCCATGTTTATCTTGAAAGATGGCTGAAATAAAATAAAACCTTGCTTTAAGCTTCTTTCTTGGATTAGCTTGGTTTCTAATTGTCTAATTTTACAGACCATGCCAAATTTTCTACGCAGTTTTGGGCAGTAACACGCTGTTTAGTATCATTTTAAAATTAGTTATGGTTCTTCTGGGACACTCATTAACATCTTTGCAAACCTGTAGCGCAGCTACAGGTCATCAGGCATGGGGCGGTAAATTGTGGGCTGCCGGTGCAGACTTATTTGTAGATGTTACTGGTCTGCCTCGGTCGTCCCTCTGGCCTTTCAGTACAGGCCGTTGTTGCGTAGCGGACAGGGATGACAGGTTGTGGGTGTGATTCTTCCAGGGAGGGCATCCAGCAGAGGGTCATTTAATATCCAAGATGCCGGCACAAGTTTGAATTTGGAGCTATTTTTGAACCACGACTACCAGAAAGCTTAATTTAACTAATTAAGTGTCTCAGTGTTTGTCATTAAATTGCTATCAACTCACATCTGTAAAATATTAATACCTGGGGTGAGCTGAGTAATTCTTTCAACATTTTACAGTTTTACAGTACCAGCACAAATGATCTTCTAGCAGCACAAAGGAAAGAGAACTGATTTCAAAGGCAATAATAAATCCTAATTATTTTTATTTTTAAAGGTGCTCAGTGAGCTAAAAATCTGTAGTGTCATGTTGAGTATTGAGTTGTATATGATATAATTGGTATGCTTCTTAATATTGTGAATTTACTTTGTGTTGACATAGACATGAAAACATGTGGCTGTAACAAAACTAGACCCAACATCCAACAGTTTAAACAGGTCGGAGGCCTCCAGAGTAACATGCTGCTGTAATCACATTACATTTTTCTGAACCTGTAACTCTATTACTGTATTTAGTAATCTCACTACAGTTACTTATCAAATAAATGTATCATGTTACATACGCTCTTCAATTATCTGCAAAATTGGGTGAAGCGCAATAAACAAAATGTTTGGGGTTTTTTTTTCCCCTGCGCTACGATTGCTTCAGTTCCTGTGGAGGTAGAATAAAAGTAATAAAGAAGTCCACAACTTTTAGGACTGGCGACATGAAAGGAACAGAATGTGATGTAGCACTGCGGGCAGGCCGGAAAGATTCATCTGCTGCTTTACGTCTCAACCCCACCAAACAGCAAATGCTGGATTTTTAGCAGGTAACAAAAGCGGTGATGTGCAGTCAGACACTGCAGCCTCCATTTCTAACTATTTTAGTTTTTACAGCAGAATCACTGTGGCCATAACATATTCTGTAATACTTAAATACCGCACGAGACATCGTGTGTTTTTCCTCATCGAGATCGAGAATCGTCTCAGCGTGTGGGACTATACGTGTTGAGGAATAATGCAAAGTAATTTAATGAGTGGTGTAACAAATTACTTTCTTAAGGGAGAAAATAGCTCATAGATAATGTAGTACTTAAAAAATGAATAATGTGAAATATGTAACTTTTTGCTTATGAGTGGGTAATAACTGGTGGTGCACCTTCCTCCAAATGCAGCAAGTGCTTTGATTTTCAAATATTTTGTATCACCTCAAACAACAATGACAACTAGCAGTTTGTACTGTTAATATACAGGAAAGTTTGCTGCAAAAATATTTGTTTTTAAGTTGAACAGATAACCGTGCACTGAAAGCAACAGTCAGAGTGTGCAGAGTGGAACAAAAGTTTGAGATACATAAAAGGAGGTGGATGTTTGAGAGCAGTGAGTTTGTGTGGAGGTATGAAAGGAGTGCGCAGCGATTAGAGAAACATGGCGAGAAAGAATGACTGCTTCCAGAAATCCCAGGTCTCCTTCTCCTTTATGCTTTCACATTCATATTCCGCTGATAAGTTTGTCCATGGCAGCTTCAAAAAAGGCGAAACACTTAAAAAGATTCAATTGTTAAATAACTTGAATTACAAAACATCCAAAATGTAAATGATGAGAACATGCCCTAAATCTGTGGATCTTGGGATTAGATGTTCAGGTATCGCATTCATGTTTGTGTTGGGTTGTAGAAAGACAACCACAAAACCACAAGATTTAAAAATGTATGCAGCTAATACAGGTCAATGTGTTTAATTTCCATATGAAGTAATGAAAAGTAATTGTGTAAATATGAAATGGAAACACCATACTGAAAAAAAGATATGCTAGTGAAATAATAAATTAAATATATAGAAACTCCCTTATCAGTGTATCACTGCCTTCCTTGCACGTGCACATAAAACTGTAAGCAAGGATTTTTCCTGCATACTTGCACTTTATTTCTTCTCTATTATATTCCTTTTTCTCAGATCATTTATTAAACTCTTTTTTTCCTCAAACCTTATCTTTTTCAGCTTTTCCTTCTTTTACTTTCTCCAGCTTTTTGCTTGAGGGCTCTTTCCTTTTCCCACTGTCAACATTCCTCAATGCACAGAAACACACACGCATACAGTAAATACACACATATTTGGCATGGTTGCACATGCATGCATTCACAAATGCTTTGAATGCACAAAAACATGGACTAATCTATTTGCTGGCTGGGTGAGGGGATAAACACTAATAACTGTAGTGATTGCTCTCTCTCTCTCCCTCCCCCTCATGGCTAGTTAGTTGTGAAGGTTGCACGCCCTGAACAGCATGACCTAGATTCATCCCAAACAGCTCAACCACACATCTTTACATCAGCAGAGGTTCTGAGTCACATTGCTCAGTCTAGTCTCGCTACACATCACTCAGAAGTCGATGCCAGCAACACACACAACTGTGCATATCTTTTGTTTGTTTCCTAGGACAGTTAACCTGGTGAAAAATATATAATCCTCAGTTCACAAAACATAATACAGAACTGTTCCAGGTCTGTTTCCATGACCAGGGACTGAAACTGCATTGCTCCTCCTGGATCGAAGTTTTAGCAGCTTTTTTCAAATCTCTCACACTAACTTCCATGAAGAAACACACACAGGGTCCTACAGGGTCTAGAAACTTCAGCATCTCAAGACAGCTCTCATCTTGCCACCGTGGAGCTTCTTAACTCTTAAGTACCCCAGAAAATTTAGTCAGGTGAATATGGCAGAATAGTTTTCACACTCTGTCCTCTCCAAAGACGATGTGCTGAATGCAGCTCCAGCAGAGCCCCGTTTTTCCGTCCTGATTTCTCTTTGGTTACCGCTGATGGTGGAGTCCTTCAAAAATGCATTGCTCCTCTCCAACCTAAGGAGACCTCTAGACCAACATCCAAGACTGAAAATTGGACATTGTGCTATTATGTGATTTTTTTTAATGTAGTCCCAAAAGTCAGAAGAAGAAGCTTTGATGAACAACTTCACCCTTACATTCTACAACACATAAATAAGTCCCATCTTTTTCCATTTGTATGAAGCAGAAACTCATAAAACCACATCATGGAGTTTGGCTTCATACAAGCTGTTAGACAAGCTTAAAATCACAGGGATAACACGATCGTGTTTTTATTTTCACAGTAGTTATTTGGTAGAGCAAGTGCTGTGAGGCTCTAAAGGTTTTGCAGTTGGTATGATTCACTGATTCGAAGATTACGTTTGGCACTTTTAGCGTTATTAGAGAGCTCAAAGACGGGATTGACATAAAATAAGTCCCGAAGTATAACCAAACTTCACACAAACACACACATAAACAAACATCATAAAAGTGAAGGAGTTTTTAAAAGCAGATGGACAGAAAAACACAATACTGTATGCTGGGGGAGACTAGCTTATGTTTCTGTGCTATGTTTGCATGTTTGTTCATCCTGGAAAGAGGTCCATCTACACGAGAATGCAAAAACATAAAGTACTGCCAGCAGCATCGAAACACCAAGAGGCAGTGATATTACTGTATCCTCTATAATCACAGATCAATCAGTAAGGGACCACGTTGGCTTGTAGTCAACTTTTATAATCCTGGTTGAGCTGGCTTGATTGGGATTGCATTTGTCAAAATGTGAAGTTTGATATTGATTTATTTTTTTCTTTAAGAAAGAAACTCTCCATTTGTAAACAGGTGATAGCTGAATGAACAGTGAGCCCGGGCCCAGATATCTGCCGTCTGATCAGGAAGACCGATGACTAGCAGATTAAAGTCTAAAGGTTCACTTCACACTAAACCCGGCTGCTTCGTAATGGACTTAAGCACAATCTCCACTGCTGGCCTGAACTCACGCTGCCATTAATGAACACATCAGTTTGTCTCAGCATCTCAACTCTTTCTGCTCTTACTCTCTCTTTCACACATGCTCTTGCAGAGCACAAGTTTCATGATTTTCTGTATATTGTGGAAGTGATGACACGCAGTCCTTTCACATGAAGCTTATGCATAAGTTCAGTAAGGAAGATCTGTAATCACTCATCTGCCCGAATTCTTCAAGCCAATCAGCCTCTGCTCTGCATACTTTTAATTCCATCACTGATTCTCCTTTGCAGGCTCATTTGTGCAGCCCACCTCCTCCCCATCTCCACCTTACCCAAGTCACTCAGTGCTTCATCCAAGCCTCCGTCTTTATCATCTTTATCTTCATCATCCACCAGGGTCTAGACTTCCCGGGGGGGGGAGGGGTTGCCCTAATTCCTATCATCACTCCATTCATCCATGATGGGCAATGGAGTCTAATTGCCAAAGAGCTTAATTGAATTCTGTATATTAATAAAACATATTCAATTCCTCCTAATGATCTCTCCCTATTGAAATATTTGTTAATTACTTAAAGTCACTTTTACAGACGCAGCTGTCACTAAGGAAAAACTGCAGATCTGTGTCGGGGCGCAGATAGTGATCACATGCATGCAGCAATCGCACTAGTTAAACAAACTGTTTAACTAGTGCAAACACGCTCGGGCACGATAGCCTGAGAGAACGACATTAAGCTGTGTTGGCTAGACAGAAGCTTAAAAACCATGAGATAATATCACACACACAAACACACACACACCACAAATCTATTTTTTCCATCTATATTACACTGGAAACAGTTATTAAATATCTACACCCTGGAGGAAGGTTTCCGAAAGGTCTGACTTAAATTGACCTGAACATGGGCAAAAGCAAAACACACAAAAAAGACTACATTTTAAAAAAAAATAATAGTGCATGCGCATGATTACGTGTCATACATGACACAATCTGTTTGTATTAGTTAATTTGCCATGCATGTGGATGAATCTTTGTAATGTATCAGTGAGTGAGGAGTTGGGCGTCCCTGTATATGGGATATAGTAAAGAAAGAGAGGTGGAGATAGAAGGAGGCAAAATAGTCAAGAATATGACTCATGTAATCTTGCTCCTTGACAGACACACACTATCCAGAGACTCTTGAGAACACACTTTATGTTGCACATGGTCAGAATTTTTCTCATCTTGTGTCTCACTCGCTCTCCTCTCTTGGTCTGCTTCTCCCGCCTTCTCTCTCGCTCTCAATCTGTGGGTTTCAAGTGCAAATGAATCCACACAGGATTATGCATAAGTACTTTGAAGTGGCAAATGATGTCCTCCTGTGGCTCAGTTCAGGAAACACACAAACTCACAGACACACATAACATGGACTCTACACACCCACATGTGATCGTACACACATGTACTTTATACGTGGAATGGACACTTTGTATCCACTCATGCAAACACACAGTCACAGTATTTGGTTAAGAAAATACATTTAACTCTGTGTCCAGATGAAGCCAGAGCATGCAAACATAAACACACAAAGGTCAGGGCTGGTGTTTATAGTATTCATGTCTTTGTTGTTTTACTCTAACTCATCTTGATAAGCCAGGATTGATAATATCTGGATTATCAATCCTATTGGTTAATTAATTTAACTTAAATTAGTATAACTGTTCTTTCAGAAAATAATGACCACCTAATGGGCCATCAATGCTATGAAGAACAAATACAGTATATGTTGGAGCACATTCAAAATAGATGATTTGAAATAAGATGATCAAATCTGACCAAAGGTTAGAGTACATTTTAAAGTAATTTCATTTATGCTGGATATTGCTTTGTATAATGCCTCAGTTTTTTTTCTTACAGTGTCAGCTAGAGGTGCACATAACTGAATTGAAAGCTTAGCAATTGGATTTGTCCTGCTGAAATGTACCTTGGGAATCATAACTTCAAAACCCGAAGGTTATTTTATGTACTGTGGTGCATGCTAAAGGAACAGTTCTCAGTAGTGGTGCAGTGCAAGCCGGAAGAATAACCTTCAGCATGCACTGTAAGTTTAGTTATCTTCTCTTTTTTTGTATAGTTCCAAGATAATATTGTGGTTTTTGTGTTTACTACGAGCATCAAATGTATCTGTCTGCTTAACATGTGCTCTCATTTGAACCTCTATTTAGCTCTACCACCATTTCGCTCTCTTTAATTCCCTTTTTGGTTCTCTCCGAGTCTACATCTCCCCCTGCTGTGCATCTCAATTCTATCACTCTAATAGCTCCCTACGCTGCAGGACACAAATGAGGACAGATGGAGACTAAAAATCTGTCTAAGAGCAACACTAGAGACGGAAACTGAAAAAAGAAAAAGAGGAACACAGAAGATTAATAAAGGAGGAGAGAAAGCAAGACGGCAGCGAGAGGTAGCAATTTGAAACATGAGTGAAATCAAGAAAAGAAGGTTGGGAAAGAGAGAGAAAAAGATATGAGAGGGAAAAAATGTGGCAGAAACTGAGAAAGTGTTAAAATGTGTATTTTAATGACTTTGAAGCATATTTTCAACTTTCAAAAATGACTTTGCTCATTTCTGTCACTTCATTTAGTTCAGTTAGTGACACTGCAGTTCATTTTCCTTAAGTTAACTGGTCACAGTATGCAGAATGGCTGAAAGGCACTTCAGTGCATAGCAATAAACAGATGCACCACACGTCTTATCTTCTATTCTGTTTACTGCTCATAAGAGTGGTTAAAAAAGGAGGACATGTATATCTGCCCCTGTTTGGACAGATTTTGCATGTAATCCCACTGATAAACATGTGGACAAACTAACTGTACTGTTTGTCCCAAGAATGGGCAACATATTTCTGTTCACCTCACTTACGCATTGGTGTCAGCCAACAGCTCTTCCAACAGCATTATGTAGAAGAAGGTAGGGCTTTACCAACACCCTACACATACAAACACAGTTAGTTTCTAAATCAAAGTATTACAAACCTCTCACTTTGTAGCAGATTTTAACAGTAATACTTTCAGCAGTGCGGACTGTGAACTATAAATGAGCTGTTAGAAGGGGACAACAGTGAGTCAGTGCAGTGAGTTCATTTTAAAAATCTGTTAACAAAGATACTTTTTTCCTTCGGGTATTGAACAACTCAGTAAGTGGTAATCACTTTAAATTAAGCAAGTGAAATTTCAACAAACTGCATTACTCTCACAGGTTCAGATCTGTCAAAAGAATCAGCTATTACAGCTTGTGACATAAGTGACAGTAAATCAGGAAAATAGAGAAAATTTAAGATGCAGATGAAAATGAGACAGCGAGATAGAAGAGAGGGGGAGAGTGCAAATCAGCAGATTTCTGGCATTGCAGCCGGGGAGTCGGGTGAGTCTGAAATGCAAATTAACCCCAAATCTGTTTTCTGCTCTTCCTCTGTGGAATCACAGCTTTCTGCCATGCCAGCTACCCTACCTGTCAGCCCTCTCATAATTCACTCTCACATTTCTCCCCCTGCTTATTCTTTTTTTTTTTTGCTTTTTTTTCTCTCCTTCCTTTTACAGTAGTCATGTTGCCAATTTGGATTAAACATAGAGGTAGCTGTGCTTTATTGCTTGTGTTTAAAAAGGATAGTCTATAGTAACTTGTCTTAAATTAATCTGAAGTATCTTTAAGTCTAGTTTGCCACCAATGCTAGCTCAAATGTTTACTATTGCTATGCTATATTAGTATTTTATTAAAACTTTATTACTATATCCCGCTCAAAAAATGCATTGTGCAAATTGTTAACCAAATCAAACTCGTTAACAGTCAACCACACAGATCCCCACGTGCTCAGATGTTTCAGCCTCTGTTCCTGTTGATTTACTGCATCCATGAAACCACATGCACCACGTCTCTGCAGAACTAAATCTGTTCAATACACTGTCATATTTAGCATCCCATGTACTTCATACCTTCACTATATAGTTCTGTCTTGCTTGTCCAAGTGCCCTGCTTGCCCAAGTGTATTAGCATTGCTTTGGGGACTCGACATGGGCGAGTACAAACAGTTCATGAAAGCTTAACAAAATAACAAGATTTGTTTTTATTTGTTCAAACAACCAAAATGTATTTCCATTTCACTTATAAAAAAACATTCTTGCACGGAAAGAAAAAAAGCATAACTTGTCACCCAAAAATGACCTATTTATAAGTTTGCTTGTGCAAACAGGTTATTGGGGACAGTCTCTAAGAGACACTGGATTAACCCCTCATGTTAACCATGAAAGGCTTCTCTGAATATGCACTAAACATATATTATCTTATTCATGCACAGTAAGATAAATGTCCCTGTCATTCTCTCTCTCTCTTTTTTATTTTCATGTGAAATATTCCTCTCCATGAGCTCTTACAAGCCTGCCTTGAAATAATGAGGTCATAGTATCAAAAGTGAGAAACCTCTGACTGTGTTTCCCTTTGTCTCGCTCTCTTGCTGTCTCTTCCTGTTTTTTGCTTTATTCGTAGGCTGTACTTTTTTTTTTTATTCTGTGGTGTTATTGTTGTCACTGGCAGCCAACTGAGGGAGCTGAGAAAGGCCAAACAACGGTTTTGAAAAGGTTTCTGAAAGTGCTTCTTGAGAACGTCAGCCAAGGCAGGCCCTTATCTGCCTTACACCACCGAACAACACTGGCACTTGTCAGCGCCTTCATTCTTTACCCTAACATGCAACACAACCTGCCATTGCTTCCTGGAATTCTCTCTCTCTCTGTCTCTACTTTCTCCCTCTCATTTCTGCCCCCCAAATCCCGCTTGCTTGTTTATCTTGCTCATCCTCATGTCCTCAAGACTATTTTTCCCCCGTAATTTTTCTGACACTTATTGCTGTTACCCCTCTGTTTTTCCCTCTGGTATTTCAGACCCCTTTATTCCTCGTCACCCATTCTCGTCCATTTTTCTCTCTGTTCTGCTTCCTTTGTGCCCTTCTTGCTGTTTAAATGTTCTTTTTCATCACTTTTATTTGCGTTATTGTGTCTCCCAACTCTCTTTTCTGGCTGCAGATTTATTACCTTAATGTTTGCAATCTATCGTGCTTTAGCTCATTTTTTTCTCAGGCTTTGTGTCCTGGCATCATGGAGTACAGACAGCAGCGCTGCTGTTGATGTGCATAAGAGATAGATACAGCTTTCCTTGTTTGTGCAACCTGATACCAGTTCTGTATTCTGTGTATGGCCTATATAAAAAAGGCTGATTTAATAGTTTATTTCAGTTTTGATTGAAACCAGTGTGAACACTGAGTTGACCACAGCCAAAGTGTTTCACAAATATTCTAACTTTGTATGCTTTCAAATTAAAATTTCCAAAAAGAGGATAGATATCTATCTTCAATGAGCTGATAACGCATACACCAGAGTCTGTATTAAATCGTGTTCAGTGTAGATATTTGACCTGAAATCTTTGTTCAGAATGATTTTAAATAAGCTCCCGTCCAGCTACACCTGGATGGGAGCTCCGGCTCCGCTGACCAGCACGATGCTGCTGCGAAAGCGCACCGAGCTGCAGGCAAGTGCTCAGTGGAGGGCTGCATCACTCCAGTTTCAACAGATTATCAACAATTTCTGAGCATGACATTACTGAGGGTATTCAGTTTTAAGAATACAAATTTACAACACAATTTTAACAGCTCCTCTGTTTTCTTAATAACACGTGGTCTGCTGTGCTGTAATGCTAAGCTTGTCTGACGCTGGGCTAAAGTCTGCATATGTGAACCACTTTCAACTAAAATTGATGTAAAAATGTTTGAAATCAGTGGTGGGCCTTTTCTGTTGCCTGGATGGCTTACATTGTACCTGTGCACTCATATTTTATTGATCACCAAATTAATATTAAAAGTTTCTCTTTATTTTGTCAGTTTTCTTACAGCTTACAGACATCTGCAGTAGAGATTTAAGAGTCGGACTGAGCTTAAATGTGCTCATTTTACGGTCTCACATATGCATCTTTTGTATTTGTGTTCTCGGTGCTCGCTATAGCTGAATATCATTTTACACTAAGCATCCTTTATTGCTCCCATTCACTCACTATTATCACCCTGTTCTCCATCTCTCCATGCTCTCTGTACCATTCACTTAATCTTCTCTCATTCCACCGGTGCCCTTCTTCCTCAGCATCACGGCCTTTTCCCCACCCATCTCCCCATCTCTCACCTTTAAGTCTGTCTTATATGATAAATTATCACTTGTTAGTTTCCCCTTCTCATTTCCATCTCATTCCCTTCTGTCTCTCCCACATTCTTCCACAAACATTCCTTAATGTCACTCTCTTTTCACACCTTACACCCTTTTTTCCCCTCTGTCCTAGACTCACAAGAAAATTAATTGCTTGTTCTAATACGCACATTAATCTACCAACCACAGACTGTCGCCATGCAACTCATTTGCATTCCCAAATACATTTTGTAGGAAATAATACTGTCTGGATTATATTTGTGGCAACATTTTTTTCTACTGTAAGAAGTGACTCATCTCACTGGGACAGCGGAGGTGGGGTTTCCATCCTGAGCCCTGTGTGTGACTAATGACCTATTTAGTTTGAAGGACTCGCTCTTGCTGTCTTTTATTGTGTCTTCCTTGTAGCTTTCTGTATTTCTTTCTGTCTCATTTCACTTCATTGTTACAAAGTCTTCGACCGCTTCCACTTCTGCACTTGCCTTTTTCTCCCTGCCTCCATTTTTTCCTGCGTGTTTCCTCATCTTTCCTCCTCCTCCGTTTCTCTTATGGCCTGTTTCTTTCTCAGTTTCCATCTTTTCTGCTATCTCACCATATTTGTCTTTTTGCGACTCATCTCTGCCTCAGTCTCTTCACTCCCATTTCACCCCTGCCTACTCTTCTCCTCATCGCTCGCTCTCTCATGCTTTTCTCTCCCCGCTGGAGGTATAAATAGGACTCCTAATAAAGTGCTAATTAATCTCTGGTGACAAAATCAAAGAAAGCACATCTGCATTGCTGAGAGGAGCGACGGAGGGAGAGAGGGGAAAGGAAAGGGGATAGACAGGAAGGAGGGGCAAGGCAGGAGAAAGGAGAGAAAACATGCAAATGATAAATTAGATGTGGAAAGAATGAGAAGACAAGGTGAGAGATTGAGCAACAGTTTTAGTCTTTCAAGGTTTAGAACAGCTTTTGGGAAGTTATAATTTAATCATGTGAATATAATATGCAGCCTTGAGAATTTTAACTTCTATATCCCTCAAAAAAGGAACAACCAATATCACGTGTTTCCATTGATTTTAGATCATTTTTATAGATTTTTTTAAAAGTATAATTCAGCTAAATCCTAAACTCTAACCTGCACTTTTGAGTTAATCGATCGATATGGTAACTGTCGACACATCATAGTCAGCAGGAGATTTTGATTCGCATTCCTGTAACCGTGTAATTTAAAGTTACAGTGTGTAAAATCTCACTGCTTAGACATCAGTAAATTGCAGACTGCAGTCAAATGAATTATGCTTTCTTACTGCTTCCAATTCAAGTGCATAATCCTAGCTATGGTGGCTGCTGTGGGACAAACATGTGAGTGAGTCAAAAACATTAAATTTAGACCCTTTAAAGGCTGCAGCCGGCCGCTTTGCATTTTCCCATAATTGCTACGCCCGCCTGATGTGTTTTGACTACAGTTTGTGAAAAAAAAAAAAATTCTACACATTATATTTTAACATATTTAAATAATGACAACACTTAGTGTAGCAGTAAAGCAGAGATATAAAAACAAATATGCATCAATGAAATATTTTGCAACATTTAACATTTTTACCCCTGAATCATCTAATCGGTACTGAGCGTGCCCAGATAACAAAGTGACCCGAGAGTGGATCCACTCTGGAGTCTTTTCCTATCTGGTAGGATGTCAGTCCACTGTTTACCTCGTGCTGGGTGAGGAGAGTCCTGTTTACTTGGGAGGCGGCCGTAAAACTTTGTGAAAGGCGTCTGATGTGGGTCAGTGAAGTTGTTAAGGATATCCTGACTTTTCTGTTAGCTGCTGTTAGCCGCTGTTAGCCAGTGTTAGTGAAACTTTCTTTTAGATGGATCTGACATTGTTGGACTCGGACACTTGGCAAATAAACTAGAATGTAATCAAACTGTCTATCAGAGGGAAAGTGTGATTTTTAGGACACCCAGGCTTAACATTAGCTGGCACGATGTTAGCTTTTAAACACGTAAATGCCTAACAGTTCTCTTCTCCTCTGCCTGTGGTGCACTACGTACTGTATGTGGCTGGTCTCTAGCCACGTACATGAAACACGATTAAGTGGCGTATTCAAGATGGCAACACAACATGGCGGCTTCAACAAACTGGTGCCCACTTCTGTGTATTTTTAATGAATTCATTCTAAGTTTATGACAGTGCATCTATATATTGGAACATGGAATTACTCACGAATTATCATATTTCTGTTGTCATTTCATTGCTTAATTATTCTAGGACTTTAATTGGCACTGCATATTATAGTCTGTATGTAATATCTGAGCAATGCAAAACTGTTTATCACCAAGGACTGAAGAACTTCATATCTTAAACATTACATGTGCTTGCAAAAATAACTGTATTGGCTTTAACCTGAATAATACCTGATTGGGGCTGTTCCAGAAGTCTTTGAAAGGTTTTTATAAAGAGTTTTTTTTTTTAATCACTACCACAAGTCGCTATCAGTTAACCATCTACACCAATGCTTTAGCCGTTTCTCCTCCTTCTGCTGGTGACAGGATGCAAAGTGCCCTCAAACCTTAAATAAATTTTTATATACATTCATTCAAGTGACATATTAAAGGAAAAACAAAGTCTCGATATGCCACCAGAACAGGTTCTTCCAAAAGGTATTGCCTCATTTGTTTTTGTTTTTTTATTTGTTTGTTTTTATGCTTTTGTTTGTTTTTTGTTTGGGTTTTTTTTTTTTAATATGGTGACAGAAATTACTGCCTAACAGCTCCAAATTCTCCAAAAGTTTTTCATTTGTGTTGAGATCCAGTGACTGCAAAATCTGCAGTACAGGAATCACATAATTTTCATACTTATAATATTTAGAGACCCCTTGTGCCACGCGGATAGGGACACTATCATCCTGGAAGAGACTACTTCCTATATATAAATGTTTCATGGCATGAAGTATAAGTTTGTATCATTTGCTTTTAATGAGATGGGTAAACTGTGCCAGCAAAATAACCTTAAATCCTTTAAAAATATAACCGATTCAACTAGCAAATTTCCTGTGGAAAACACGTTCCAAGAAAGCACATGATCAGATTATACTCAGTTACCCAGGCTGACATTTTTTGTATGTCCGATGTTCTTAGAATTTGTAAAGTTAAATACCAGTGTTGGTATCTCGTCATCAACTAGAGGTTTCCAGAAGAATGTCTGCCATTTATACATAGTAAACAATTTTTATGGTTTGATTACACTGACAATAAGTTCATCTGTGCAAAACTGAGAGTGCAGCCTTGTTTTTAGAGGTCTGTAAGCTTGAAGCTCTCTTTTAGCCTCCAGGATGAAGCTGTGCAATCAGCTGCTCTGCGGACAAAGTGAGTAATTTAGACATTTCATGGCAATTGTTATTTACACATATATATTTTTCCTTTTCGGACCAGAAATTTGAAACCTGCACTTAGTGACAACTAATGAAGGAAGAACCTAACAGGTGGAAAAATGTTGCGGGTATGGATATAACATCTTAAAAGCTTAAGGCTGTCATCACTTCCTGATGTTTAGAAAAAGAAAAGAAAAACTAAATAAACACAATTTAGACAAATATTTAGTCAACTATGACTCAGCCATGGCTGGCTGGTGCACAGGCCTGTGTAAAATTAGTGCAGGTCTGACGCTCAGGTGAATGTGGAAGTTTGGGTCAAATATAAGAAATACCTATGCTAATTTAAATGTCTAGATCATAAATTGAAAAGATGGCAACAGATGATCATTGTTTGGATGCTGATGGGAATAGGCAAAAAGGTGAAAATAAGAAAACAGCCTAATCAAAATATATAAAAATGCCAATTGTTTATTTCCAAAAGCAGACTATTTCAGAACAGGTTTAGTGGTGAACTACGCTGGGTCATAGAGTCTAAAAATCAAGTGAATTTATTCTTAAACTTTTTTTTTCCATTGCTTAAACACATCAGATTTTTAAAAATTTTCTCCACTTATGTATAAGTAATAGAAGATCTTTATAAGGGTGATATATTTCCCTTTGGAGCTTGCCGATATCCCGTAGAACCTTGGAGAAAAGGCAGGCGGCGCTGTAGCATGAAGTTCCCAGTGGATAGTCAGCTATCGGCTAAAAAACCATCAGCTGTCTGGAGAAAAGATCCTCCAATTTCAAAGCGACAGTTATCCTTACTTAGTTATTCCCGGAAGATCCTTGTGTAATAGGGTTGATACGACTTCAGAGGCAAAGCTGCAGGTCTCGGAATTACTAATCGTCAGTGAGACTTTGTGGAGAAAAGAAAAGAAAAATCACAGGCAACCTGTAGTCCCCGCAGCACTACAAAGCTGAGCTCTACTGTGGACGGACACCAGATTTTGCATCAGCAACTAGAGGATTTGTTTTTTTTTTTTGAGACTGAACAAAGGAACATTTCTTACTTGGAGCAACACGAAGAGGAAATGGGCACCTCGTTTTGGCAGGGATACACCTGGCTAATGTGCCACAACAGAGTACACAGAACATGATGATCAGATTTTAATTCAGACTTCACAAAAAAAATACAAATTTTATATTTTTAACTGAAGAACATAACATAAGTTAAAAAGTGTAAACAGCAGATGGTTGAATTTTTAGAACACATAATTGGTACTTTTTCAGCACGATTTTTTTTAATGTTTTCTAGTATAAGTTAAAAAAAAACAAAACAAATTAGGAATTAAACCATGCAATAGGCCTTTGCCCATGATGCTTGCTGTACTATAATAATAATTTTTTTTTTTTAAAAGTTGTCAGTTTTAAAATAATGAAAAGGCTTTTAGCAGAACCAGGAATGAAATGCTGTTACAAGAGGGTAGCAGAAAAAAAAAATCATCTTTAATGATGGAGACTTGGAGACTTTAAAGAGGGTAGGGTGGGGGTGGCAATAGGGGGTTGTTTACCAACTAATGATGTAATTGAACAGTTTACACTTATGATACCTTATTTTACTGGGCCATTATATTACTTCAGAAAATCTAATTAAGGTAATATCCAATTTAAACTTTCAGGAGTTACCCTGTATAAATCATAAGCAGGCCACAGATCATATATATATATATATAATATATATATATATATAAATTTCATATTCCTGTATAGCTTTGAGCAACAGTATGTGTCACTGATCTTTGGTGCTGCATTTTTCCACAGTGTAGATGAGCTTCTGCTGAATGTCACAAAACACAATCATACTGTATGTGCAGCACTGCATTCATTGTACTGATTAAAGTGAAGATATGGTGAGTGTGGAAGTCATAGTTTAGAATGCTGAGTGAACCACTGCAGTAAAATATCAGTTTTGTTTGCCTCAAGTGTCAGAGGCTAAATATGCTCTGAATTTTTTAATGCGCTGGTGATGAAATAATGACATTTCCGGAGATATCTCCGTGATAGACCCAGGGAATGTGACAGTAATTTATATTCAGCACTGCGTGGCAGTAAGAGCAACTTTGTCTCTCACTTCCGCTGGGTATTCGGATTGTTGTTATTGTCATAATAACCCCAGGGCGAGCTGCAGTGCGCCCTGACAGGCCAATAGGCGGCGTTTTGTCCCCATTTGCTTCCCTCTCCACTGCGTCTTCAGACTTCACTTCAAAGCATTAGATTTCCAAATTCATAAATAAATCAGCAGTACAGGGAGAAAAACTGCACGCCTCTCTCCTGCCAGCACAGAGAGAAGCGACTGGAGGAGCGTCACATGCACACCACAAAAATCAAGACAGAAATCAGTGACAAACATAATAATGTCGCTGCATCGGTGCAGAAACTGAGGAAGCAGCAGGAGAAAACATCCCACGAGGCCGCATTTAAATGAACTTTCAATGCCACGAGGTGACTGCTTGTGCAGATCACAGAAATATTATAGAAGCTTCAAATCCGCCAAGTTAAGGTCACTTCAAACTCATCACTGACTTATGATTTACGGAGTCATTATAGATCCATATAGACACACTGTAGCTTCGACATAACTTGGAATACTGCATTAGATTAATTAGATGAGAGCTACATAAATAAATAGATAAATAAATAAATAAAATAGGCTACTATAAGTCTGTTATTATGTATCAAACTCGTATAGCTGCCATAATGCGCCATTACCTAATATTAACAACCCTAATGAATAAATTAAAAATCTCTTAGTGAGGAAATCACAGGAACACTGAACAGCAGTCAGTCACTTTAAGTTCGTATTGCAATACAAACCAACAGTGATATTCCGCATAATAAAAGTCCGCAAAGCAGGAAAAATACATTAGCATATATCCTCGCTCTAAACTCTATTAAAGACTGTGGAAATGTGCGTCGTATCAATATTAGAATTTAAAAAGAAAATCGCACACGATACCAAACTCCCGGTAAATTATCGGTATCTCAACACTTAAAGTAGTGTGTCTTGGTTGCCTATGTCTGTGTGAGGTGGAGAAGACGGACTGTTTTCATCTAATCAGTAACCCACAAAGATAAAAGACCGCACTCCCAGATTCAAAATATTATTAATAACAATACTATATATGTTTCCTGTCTATGATAGCCGAAAAAACAACCACTATCGCCCATATGAAGTGAGAAATGCGCGCCCAGTAGGGGAATATTGCGCTACTTGCGTCAAGTAGCCTTCAAGTCAAAGCAATCAAAATGTGATCGATGGAAACAGACGTGCGAAGAGAAAGTAGCCTCGGGCGGTCTGAGATCGTCAAGTTTGCAGAAAGCGCAGAACAGTGAACAAAAAAGTCAAATAATGAAGAGAATTTTTTTTTCCTTTCCTTTTTACCTTTTTGCAGCAGCCTTCTCTTCAATATAGCCTGAAGAAAAAGCATTTTTCCCCACACCGGTTCCAGGCTGGATGGCTAATTCTCGCCTCATGGAAGAGCGGAGGAGGAAGAGGAAGAAGGAGGCAGAACTTCAGTCTGTATGCACCCCTCCTCTCTTTTTTTCTTATCCTCCTCCTCTATCTCAAAGGGACCCCCTCCCTATTGACACCAGCTGAACTGTAGGCAGTGCGTGTGTTTTTAAATACTCCGCAGAAGAAAGGAGGAATTAAAAAGCCCTCTCAGTAATCGACTTTAATCATGAGTGTTCTCATTCTGGTGCTTCCAGTCTGGTTCTGTTCTGACAGAGATGATTCGTGTTTTCCCATGTTCTCCTCCTCGTTTTCTTTATGCACTAATTTAATTACAGCATTCTCTCTATATTCTCCTCTCCCTCTCCCAGTTTCTTCCCTGATTATGCAAAAAAAAAATTGTAGCTCAAAGCCTTCGGGACTTTTGATGCCCTAGTTTTTTTTTCTTTCTTCTTCTTTTTCCCCCAAAATGTGTCTAGTGGGCCTGTATGTACAGCAGGTCTCTCTCTTTCTTGCTCTCTCTCTGGAGCAAGAGAGGTGGTATGGAAAGCGTGGCCAAAAGATGAAAGCTTCTGCCACTGGAACCCACCAGATCATGACTTATTTCTTGGCTCTCCTGTCGTCAGTGATCATAAGTTGGCCAGTGTCGCCTGAAGTGAAATGAAACCAAGGAACACTCTGCCCTTCTGTACGTAAACCTGTCCTCTGTATCCTTCTAGGTAATCATGTGCAGCGTTTCACTGCGTGCATAGAGCAGAGAAACATCCTGCACGGAACCAATACAGCAGGACTACAATCAAGTTTTTCATGGAGTTTAGCTGAGCATCAATATTTTCATCAATCTGCAATTAACACTGAGTTACACATCTGAGACAGAATGTAAACTTGCAGCTTTATTGTGAAGGCATTTATCCACATTTATTTTCCATGTTTAAAAGCTGCAACACTTCTTTTACAGAGTCTCAAGGTTTGAACACTTCCTAACTACCCTAAATGTGAAGGTCGGAATTTAGCTTTTACTGTGTGTCCATTTAGATCATGGAGTGCTGGACTAGAGGCATTGAAAAACAACCCCCCACCACCACCACCAAAAAAAAAAACAAAAAAAACTTATATTTCCTGTAGTAGTGGGGTTTTCAAAACATTTTGAAATATAGAAATTGCAGTGACATTGATCTGATGTGGATTACTTTAAACAAAGTTGCACAAAAACTGCACCGTGTCCCCTTTTTTACACAGAGATTTTAGACTCACACCTGCAGAGCAGACATGAGAACCTGTAACAACTTTCACAGCTGTATTCAGTCTCTGAGGCCTCTTACTGTGAGGCACAAGTTGATGTAGCTTCGACATACAAAGTGACAGTTAATACACGGGCTGACAAACAGCTTTTGCATCTAGTTTAGATCAATGTCTTATTTCTGCGAGCAAACCACAGAGCGGTATATTAATATGTGAAATGAGACACCAAAAAATGTTAGCAGCTTGGAAAAGTCTGGGTTCTGAGAACAAAGAAACAAAGACAGGAACAGATTAGACAGGGCCTTAAAACAGAACTTCAGAACCATGGACAGCGACTAACTTGGAACTGTTTACAGTCACAGTCTGACATTTTTCTCACCTTCGCATCACAAAGGGCTGAAACTTCTATATCCCATCATATACTGGACTCTAAGCAGCAGGCACACACACACACACACTCACACACAGAGAGCTTGGAAAGTTTACAGATTCAAAAACTCCTGCTGAGTCCACAAGAGCTTACAGTATAAATTACATAAAGCATGTACACTTTTGGCAAAGAGTTCACAACAATGCACATTTATTAAATGCGGTTAACCAGAACACTAGAAAAAATTAAATCCTCCAAGCAGCTGAACAGCAGAAGGATGCACCGCCATGCTACTGCCAAACAGGGCATTGCTTAAAACAAACAAATATTAAGCAAGTCAAATGAAAAGGCAAAAATAAAACTGTAGCCAACAGGATTCTGCCTCTCATACACAGAGCCGCAGCCTTGTCTAAAAACTGTCAAAGAAAAAGGTTTCACAAGTTTCTGTCTCGGGAAGGAATCCTTTTCATGTTTTCATATGTCAGGAGTGTACCCCAGAATGTTTTGAGTAGATATACAGAACTGCATATAAAAATAAGATGTGTTAAAGGAATGTGGGTCTTTGGCTGCAAAATGGTAATCCCACAGATCCACAAATTAAAAATGTCAAACAGCAAACTTTATTTCTATAACAATGAGCTTAAAGAAGCACAGATGCTGTTACAGTGTCACAGCCACTGACACTGGTTCTAGCTGCTTCCAAATTATTGCATGCTGTCAGCTGTTATGTGTTTCAGGAGTGAAACAGAAAGAAAATTCCCTTTGTACCACAGAAATATACAGAAAGTATAATAATATTAAAATATTACATACAGAAATGAGAGGGTGGAGGCTGGTAGGCAAGAAGAGTCTTAGAAGAAGCTCCTAGGCACCGCAGTTAGTTGTCCTTATATATTAAATTGATTGAAGTAGCAGTTAAACTGCTACCTCACAGTCAAATCAGGACATTTTAACAATACTGTAACGTTCAGCAATACCACTGTAAACTTCACATAGATAGTGTTAGTTGCAGTGATGTTGCATTAAGTTACATTATACTGCCTGAGATATTAATGTTGTTGTGTCCATCCCCTGCAGTCTGACGATATTTTTGGAAGACAGACTAAATGAGATCATCACATTCATTCTGTATGATGCAATCATTTCTTTTAGTCAGTGGTATACAGCTAGCTTTTTTTTTTTTTTTAACTTGCAGTGACACTGTACCCAGGATTTCTTTTTTACTATCTGAGGGGGAAGGTCGTTTCATCTTTTCCTTGGTTAACAGTGAACCATCTGACATGAGAGGTCCTTCGAGAGGCAAGGAAAGGATGTAGAAGTCTGCTGGCGCTTGTTCTTTCTGTACTTTCCACCCTCTCATCTGTAAGAGGAGAGCATGACCTAAAGCTTCATGCTAAAAACAGTTTTTACAGAAACCCGAGATCTTTAGCAGCACTTTAACCCAAGACTTGACCAGAAGAACCTTGATCTAAACCTAAGGGAGGTACTCCAAAGTGAGATTAATGGGTTACAGAGGCCTGCTGAGCATAAAATGGCTCTCTTTGTAGCTCACAATAGGAACTTGTGCTTAACACAAGTTAAGTTAGCAAGTTAAGATTTCTGGATTTAAGTGGCACATATTTACTGATGCTTTTCCCAGCTATATGCTACAGGGGTTGGACAATGAAACTGAAACACCTGGTTTTAGACCACAATAATTTATTAGTATGGTGTAGGGGCTCCTTTTGCGGCCAATACAGCGTCAATTCGTCTTGGGAATGACATATACAAGTCCTGCACAGTGGTCAGAGGGATTTTAAGCCATTCTTCTTGCAGGATAGTGGCCAGGTCACGACGTGATGCTGGTGGAGGAAAACATTTCCTGACTCGCTCCTCCAAAACACCCCAAAGTGGCTCAATAATATTTAGATCTTGTGACTGTGCAGGCCATGGGAGATGTTGAACTTCACTTTCATGTTCATCAAACCAATCTTTCACCAGTCTTGCTGTGTGTATCTGTGCATTGTCATCCTGATACACGGCACCGCCTTCAGGATACAATGTTTGAACCATTGGATGCACATGGTCCTCCAGAATGGTTCAGTAGTCCTTGGCAGTGATGCGCCCATCTAGCACAAGTATTGGGCCAAGGGAATGCCATGATATGGCAGCCCAAACCATCACTGATCCACCCCCATGCTTCACTCTGGACATGCAACTGTCTGGGTGGTACGCTTCTTTGGAGCTTCTCCACACCGTAACTCTCCCGGATGTGGGGAAAACAGTAAAGGTGGACTCATCAGAGAACAATACATGTTTCACATTGTCCACAGCCCACGATTTGCGCTCCTTGCACCATTGAAACCGACGTTTGGCATTGGCACGAGTGACCAAAGGTTTGGCTATAGCAGCCCGGCCGTGTATATTGACCCTGTGGAGCTCCCGACGGACAGTTTTGGTGGAAACAGGAGAGTTGAGGTGCACATTTAATTCTGCCGTGATTTGGGCAGCCGTGGTTTTATGTTTTTTGGATACAATCCGGGTTAGCACCCGAACATCCCTTTTAGACAGCTTCCTCTTGCGTCCACAGTTAATCCTGTTGGATGTGGTTGGTCCTTCTTGGTGGTATGCTGACATTACCCTGGATACCGTGGCTCTTGATACATCACAAAGACTTGCTGTCTTGGTCACAGATGCGCCAGCAAGACGTGCACCAACAATTTGTCCTCTTTTGAACTCTGGCATGTCACCCATAATGTTGTGTGCATTGCAATATTTTGAGCAAAACTGTGCTCTTACCCTGCTAATTGAACCTTCACACTCTGCTCTTACTGGTGCAATTAATGAAGATTGGCCACCAGGCTGCTCCAATTTATCCATGAAACCTCCCACACTAAAATGACAGGTGTTTCACTTTCATTGTCCAATCCCTGTATATAATATAGATAAACTATATAATTTCTCTGCTGAAGGAATGTGTTTATACATGCAAGCTCAAGAGCCATACCTCACTAATACCAACAAAGAAAGCTATACAGTAAAGTTACAGTCACAGGAATTTGCATTCACTTGGCTATGCAGGAAATTCATTTCACTTTTATCTGGACATAAAACAAATTGATTTCTACATGTCTTTGATTATGCTTTGGACAAACACACAGATTTTTTAATGTATCAGTTTTAAAGTTTCGACTTGTTAATGTGAAGCTGTTTTTGGCACTGAGGGGTAAACTGAATATATTTACTCGTGAACTGAAATTTTTCTGCCAGCAGTGCTGTTTTGCCTTATTCACAACAACAAAATTACAATTTGCCAACATATTCTTATAACCTAGTCTTCATAGATGTCTTTCACTTGTTCCTTTAATAATGTCCCACTGAAGTTGGCAGCACTTTTGTGATACTCATTATCTCACGTAAAAAAAGAAAATCCTGGCTATGCTGAACATGCTTCCTCTAGTTTTAATTTGTGTTCCCCTTAAAGGTTTTGAAGAACAACGATGACAGAAACACACACACACACACACACACATTTCATTTTGCACTTCCCTCCTGGGGTCTATCTTCCAGTGTACATTCAGCCATGACACTTCAGTCCTAGAAGTCACATTTGAAATCATTTATTACAGCAAAACATATTTAGAACCTGGCATCTGGTCTCTGAGCTCATCATTCCTCATGTATATATTACATATAGAAATTGGGGCGTAATGGTAGGTGTTCCTGGAGACTAGAGATGGAGTGGTGGAGATGGTGGAGGAACGGAAACAACAGGGACCAGTGCAACAGCAGCAACACTGACATGCCAGAGGGTGAGACGGGAAGTTCTGCAGCATAAATAGAACACCAAATTGGTAGGGTGTGATTGATTCATGATGCAGGGAGAAATGCATCATTACATGTGTAGGATGGAGTGGGTTAGGGTTTGGGAAATAGCTCACAGGATTCACTATTTGTGAAGCAGCATATCACAAAATTATAATCAATAAAGCTGGCCAAAAATGTGTATTTGAATCTGCTCATTCATCCTCAAAACATTTCATACAATACCCACATTGCAACTCAAAGCTTGAGGATTTTGGTGTTTATTATTTTAGTAACACTCCAACATATTTTACTAGATTTAACTGATGGTGACTCAAGTGACATCACTTTATCAGCTCCGCCTGGAGCTACAGGACGTATGCAAAAGGCCGACAGGAAGCTGCTAAAGAGAGCTGATTTAGGCTGTTTGGTTTAGCTTGTTTCTGTAACGACTGAATCAAAAATGGACAATTAGCTCCACACTCATACGGAGCAAATGACCTGTTTTACATTTCAGACTATAGTTTAGCTTCAGTGAAGCAGCATATGGCTCATTTACACTTTGGGATTCACTTCTCACATTTTTGGATGGTTGAAACACAAACACATGCACACACCTTCTGTTTCACCCAATTATGATCAGCCTTGAACATTTAGACTGGCAGCAGACTGAGAAGCCAGCTAAACTGTCATGTTGCAGCGTCATTCGTGCCCACATTATTATCATGCCCAATATTCTCTGTCATCATGACAATTATTAACATACGACATAAACCAAGAGTAAGAAAAACAAATAACTGCTACAGCTGTTGTCAAGAATTAGAGCTTTTTTTTTTTTATCTTCATGTCATTACCACTCACACAGTCACAATTAGAAGCTGTTTTCAAACTTTTAACAATGTCCCAAAGTTTCTGTTTCTGTTGTGCCAACATTTTCTCCCACAGAGGAATGTTTCTGGGCTATCCTGCCACTGACCCATTTTTTGAGACAAGGCTCAAACCCAGTTTGATATGGCTGACACATTAGATCCAAGATGATGTATAAAACAAGTGTTCCTCATGTTTATTTCATCCAGTCAAGCACGCTTGTCTTTCCGCAAGGTTTTTCACACCAAGGCAAAGTGAATAAGCTACAGACTGTCCTGAGGGTTGGTCTAAAATTGTTTCTTATAGTTCACTGATTGAACACTATGATTGAACTTATAGCAAAAATGCATTAAAAATGCATTAAAACTCAACTGCTAGATAATTCTTACTGAGGATGAAAGTTACTAAATGTCTTTCTTGTGTGACCAGAAACTGAATCAAATAATCTTACAGGGGCTCCCAGCTGCAGACCAGTGGTATATAAGTTACAAACCTTCAGTCTGTGCGAAACACCATTCCTAGGTTTACAAATCATGCAACTGGACCTCAGTGACATTTATATTTATCCTCTTTACCTAATGGCTTTTTAACCTTGACAGGAATGCACACATTCTTTGGCATTTATGGTGCTGGCTGCCTTTACCTTTGATGGTGAACAAGTGCTGAACTCTTGCTGTTCCTGCTTTTTTGTATCCACTGAATCACACAGGGCCATTGGATGAGTCATGACATGATTCAGGATAAATGAGCAGCTGATGTGGAGGCAGCATTTCTTTTTTTTACTTGCAAAGTTGCAAAGTTAACCTGTGAGAACGTCCTCTGGAGCTTCCACGTCAATGGTATTTCTGCACGATATAATCTGGTATTTCTTCATTCTATTTCTTTATCAACCTGGGAAATTTTACGGCATGACAAACTCAAAGCAAATCTAACCATAGAACAGCTTCTTTTCCTCCAGCTCAGGCCAGCGTTATTAACTCCATCCCACCTGGTATGCCAGGCTGATTAAATCAAATGGCAGCTTCTGCTGGAGATAGGTGTTGACAGGAGCAAAGTGTTTATCCTAACACACACACACACACACACACACACACACACACACACACACACACACACACACACCAAGAGTTAAGGTAAACAGGGCTAACTTATACTGACAGGTCCCAGCTACTGACAACTTCCTGCACAGCCACTCGGTCTGGCAGGAGTTTTAATTTATTCGACAATCAAGAACCGCTGCTGTAATCCAACAGGACAAGTGGGACTGAACTTCTAATCTAATTGGGCAGCTTCTTGTTAGCAAATCCAAATGTAGCTCAGAACAGTGTTTGTCAACGTTTGCTTTAGGATACATCAGACAGATTCTGATGGATTGGAATGGCATTTCTGAAATATGCTCCAGGGATTAATACTTTTTAACCACTTGGTATATGTCAAATAATAAATATTAAAAGTGGAACTTAGGTGAAAATGTCCTCTCTTTTCCCTTTTGCAATCATGAGCCTATACACATTTTTATTAAACAGGTTTGGTTTTACATACATGCCATATCAGTAGGAGGTATTGGCTGTATGGTTTTCACCTAAGTTAGCAATTTTATTTCATTAATCAATCTCCCACATTTTCCGGATTCGTCACCATGGATGATGAACTCTTTCTGGAAGCAAACTGTCCTTCACAATTGCAATGCATATGGGAACAACAAGTGTAACATGTGGGGTGCAGCACTGGATGGCTGTGCAAATGATTTTTTTTCAAAACCAATGATTTTAATATTTTTCCCTTGTGCTTTGTGTGGAAAAAGATGACTATAGTTAAATTATACCAATCTGGCTACGCTACATTCAGCTAAGGTTGGAGAAATATTTCTTTTTGATACATACAGGCCGATCTATGTCCTCGATGCCACTCAGTGTGAAATCATCCAATATAGATGTAATTCCTGGGTATACTTGGCTCCAACTTTAAGCAACGCTTTAAAGTGTGCACAACTCTGTAGTATGATTCCTGCTGTGATACATTCATTAACCTGACCAGAAGTATAGCATCATGTTTTGGAAAATGCAACGTGCCTCTGCATCAGTATCTGTACACCAATTCTGGATGTAGGTCAAATGCACTCCTTAACTCTTGATGTGACAGCTTTATGAATATTCCAAACAATTTCTATTCCAGCTAAATAGATGTACACTTACGAGTCCCCGTGAGTGAACATGTGGATGCTTAGTATCGTACCGAAAGCCTCAAAGACACTGATGGACAGACTGAGTGATACAAGGTTCCATATCCCTTCAACATCAGCCCTCAAAGGCTTTAAAGACCACATGCTGCCTTTAAACAGCTACTGTAACATGCGAAAGATGTTCGAGCTGCAGCAAAGACTTCAGAAGACTCTGATTAACTCACAGGGTACATGAAAGATTAAGGACTTTAAATTATTCTTTCCCTCATTATTTTCTTATGTTCTTTGCGCTTCTCTTTCTCCTTTTGTTTCGTCCATTATCTTTTTCATTTTTCTGATTGGTTTTCAGTTGGAAATAATCACCCACGCTTTTCAAAATGGGTAAAATGTCAGTTTTGCCGGGTAATCTGTATTTTAGAGAAATTTGAATTGTTATTGTCGCTTAACTAGAAAGGCTTGCAGTGGCATGTGTCTAAAATGTCAGAGTTTTTTTTAAAAAGTTACATGTTAAAATGAGATGTCTGCTGTCTACCCGTGTGAATAATGGATTAAAGATTTGCTGACTTAAAGGTGTGATGCTGCAGAAGAGATGAGTACTCTGACTACAGCTAAGCTGCGGTGTATCATGAATAATTTGAATAATTTTACTTTGCCTGTTCAAATTTTAAGTTAAGTTTCTTTAATCTACTTCCTCTTCTGCCCATTTTCTGCCTCTGTTTCAAGAACAAAATACATACATATGTGTTATAAAAATAATACTAATAATACTACTACTACTGATAAGAATAAGGATGACAATAATGGTAAGAATAAGAAATACTCATCCCATATTAGGGAAAGTCTTTTGTTACAGTAGATGAAGTAATAATAAAAGTATTATAAAAAGTCCTTTGGCAGCAGAACTGAATCATTCTGTTAGAGAAGCTGCTCTTTAGCCTGTCCAGTAAGTGGTGCAGAGGGTGGTTCGGATTATCAGTGACAGATAACAGTTCTTTCTTCAGTAAGCGCTTCACCGCCACAGCTTCAGAGATGAAAGGTTTACAGCCAATCGGTTTACTGAGTCTGCTCATGTGACTTAAATCTGATGCTGCTCCACCAGCGGACCACAGCAAACTATACTGAGGTCTCCACAACTGACTGAGAGAAAGTCTCCAACATTTTGATACACATATGGTAGAATCTCAGCTTCCTTATGAAATAAGCCTGCTCATCCCCTTCTTGTGTACAGCCTCTGTGTTCCAGTTCAGCCTGTTGTTGATGTGGATGCACAGGTACACATTCTCCACATCAACGTCCTCTCCCAGGATAGGCACGGGCCATGCTGCTGTGCTCTTCCTTCTGAAGTCAGTCACCATATCTCTGGTCTTATTCACATCCACAAGCAGATGAGTCCTCCCAGACCATGCCAGACCATGCCACAAAATCATCCACTAGCGCTCTATACTGCTCCTCCTGCCCATCTCTAATACATGCAATCACTGCAGAGCAGGTGGGATGACACGCAAGTGTACTGAAAGTCTGAGGTGTGCAAGCTGAACAGGAATGGATACAGAACAGTCCCCTGTGGAGCTCCCGTACTGCACTGAATCAGACCCAGTGCTGCCCAATCTCACATACTGTGGCCTGTCTGTCAGGGAGTCAGTAATCCATCAGTGACATGTTTACTGGCATTTCCTGTAGCTTCTCTCTCAATAGTAGCATTTAAATTGTGTTGCATGCGCTTGAGAAATCAAAGAAGCTGTAACAATCCAGATGTGAGTATTCACTCTGCAGTATGTAGATGATTGTGTCACCAACTTTCAAACTGCAGAGGGTGAAGTAATGTTTTCACCTGCAGCCGCAAGTGGAGCAAGATACTCTCCAGAACCTTCATCACATGTGGGGTGAGGGCAAATATCCATCGTGGTCCATCTTATTACCCGAGGACGTCTCATTCGCCATGATGATAGCAGTAAAGGATGCTTTATCTTTCCTGCTTTGGCTCTTTATTTAGCTCCAGCTCCTCTGGGATAACAGGTTACTAGACTCCACCAGCTGGTCTCATTGGTAAACACCATGACCAAAACCCCCCAAAACTCTTAAAAACTGTTACTAGTACAAAAATATCCTTTGCAAAGCTTTATAGTGAGCATTATAATATAATAATATAATATATAATATAATGATATAATTGCTAAGGTTTCTTTTTCTAGGTTTCTAGGATTTAGCACTATAAAACATGATCATAAAGCATAAAAGAGGTCTGTTATTTTCCTTGATTATGTCTTGATTTTGGTCTGTGTATAACCAGCTATGTTTTCTTGTCTTCTGCTGTGCATATGTACACATTTCTTTTGCTATGCATATATACGTATTTATAGGTACAAATTTATATTTGCATGCAAGGAAAAGTGCTGCCATAATTAATTAGGATCCCAGATATGAAAACACACACATGCGCGCACCCCCCCCCCCACACACACACAGAAACATAAAAATCATTGTGAGTTCTGTTAGATTTAACTTGAATCACACTCTATGTCACACTGGATGAAGGATACTGGATGTGAACCATGGGGTTCTTTAGTTTTTTAGTTTTTTTGTTTGAGAAAAAAAGCTTTAAAAAATCATTTTTGAAAAATAACAATCTGCAAAAGGTTTTTGTGCCACTGATCATTGCTGCGTGGACCTGAATGGTTCTCTTTGACTTTTGTGTCCACAGCATCAGAGAACCTCTTCTGGCATTACAAATTGCAGCTGTTAATAAACTCAGCTTTATGAGTTTACCAAGTTAATATTTTTCTTACGTTCGACAAATATCGGTTAAAATAGGTAAAAATTGTATATTGCGATTAAAAATCATGCTCTGCCGTTTTGACAAAAGTAATATGTGCATACGTACATTCTTACTCTTCTGCATGAATTACTTTAGTATAAATATAAATACTGAAAAACTTAAACTTTTCCGCAGATCTAAAGTAAAAATAAATTAGTGGGTAATTTCACTGAAACATCTAATTACTGATCACCTTTCAACTGAAAGACATATATATTCTATATTTGCTCAGAAGCAGAAGTAATCGCATAATAAGATAATAGTATTTTTTGTTGCTCCTTCAAGATGATTAAAAAGTCTCAAACCGCACATCCCATCTTCTCTATGTTCTGCAGTGTAACAAACGGGCAGCATTAGACTGCACACACCTTTATCAGAAGTCCTGAGCTCACAGTGAAGCTTTGGGTTTTGCACAGCTTCAAACACTGAATGTAGGTTTGCCAGCAGTTAACTGGTCATCAAAGAAACCACAATGTGTAACTAAGTGAGACAAATTTGAATTGCAGAGAGAGCATTCTTTGCTTTTGATGGTATTCTACCTCCACCACCATCTTCAAATGCAGCCAAACAGTCAATATAATGAATACACAAACCAAGACAAAAGCTGATTTCAGCTGCTTAACCGCTTCCTTGTAGAAAAGTAAATATACTTGTAGAGCCACAGGACTCAGCAAGACAAAACATTTCTTACACCAACTAGATGCCTTTCTGAGAAACAACCTTAAAATAAGCATACTTGCTTACTATATTCTATTTTTTTTCTTTTCTGTCTTACCTTTCTTGTTTCTTTACTGGTTGGCTTGAAAGGTTATTTGTTTGTGAGGCGGAGAATGTGAAGGCGCTATGTTAGATCAGAGCTGGGAGAGCTGAGGCTACAGAATCAGCGACATAGTGTAATGAACCAGAGCGAGAGCGATATGAGGAGGAAACAAAGACTGCTGAAGAGTTTGGTGTTGTTGTCTTTCTTTCCCTACTTTCATTCATCTTAAGTGCATTTGCTTTTATCACTGAATGTCTCTGTTGTACTGTGCAAATGACCTGAACAGGCAAGTTGCAGTTTTGTAAAATAAAAGGTCTTGAATAATCAGGCCCCATCTTATCTTAAAGACCTCATAGTACCGTATCACTCTGGCTCTCTTCCACAGCATGTCTTTTCTCCTGTCTCTCTCCCCTCAGTCCCACCCAGTCGTGGCAGATGACTGCCCCTCCCTGAGCCTGGTTCTGCTGGAGGTTTCTTCCTGTTAAAAGGGAGTTTTTCCTTCACACTGTTGCCAAGTGCTTGCTCATAAGAGGTCATTTTGACTGTTGGGTTTTCTCTGTAATTACTGTAGGGTCTTTACCCACAATACAAAGCGCCTTGAGGCGACTCTTTGTTGTGATTTGGCGCTATATAAATAAAATTGAATTGAATTGAATCTAAAAAGAAGGTGTGAAATAATTGCAATAAATACATAAATAAAAATAAAATTCCTAATTAAGTTGATTGTATTATTTGTACTCTATATGCATATGATACATACATATCCTGGCAATTTTAATAGTGTCCTTGTCCCAAACCATCGCTGTAATAGAACCTATAAAACCCTAGATGACTTTCTTTATGAGACTATAAAGGCTACATTAAACTATATTAACTAATGTTTAGTGAAGTTTCAAATTACAGTATTCTGTGTTGCACTTTAAGCAACACAGGATGCATCAGCTCGACAAATTCTGCGAGCTGAAACAAACAAGGCTTTTCCACAGCGTTAACGGCTTCATCCATAATAGGCCATGAAGGGAAGCCATGCATGGCTGATCTCAGATGGTGGGCACATCCATTTATTAAGCTAATATGGGGTGAGTGCATTCACCTACATACGTCTGTAAAGTTAAAACTGTTTTTATAATCAACATCACTGTTGCCCTTGTCTCATCTAAGCAATAGTGTGAGAGAGCACAATCATATCTGCAACTATTCTAAAATGCACTTTTTTGACCTTCAAATGACAAAGTGGAGCTCAGAATGAAAAGTGCAAAGGAGGAAAGTGAGGAAATATTTATATATTATTGTTACAGCTGCAATGAGAAGAGGTCGACAGATGGGTCAACAAAACAGTGGGTGCTTTTTTTCCTATCTAAAACCCAAAGTCTGCATTATTATTGCAACAATGAACACCACAGGCCTCCAGTTTTAATGAAGTGCCAGATTCTTCCTTCCCATTTTGAAACATTATCTAATGACCGAAGTGTGAGTTTCAAGAGGCTAAACATTAAGTTTTAAAGCTATTAAAAGGACAGTACATTCTTGTCTATCACTTTTTAAATTGAAGCTTATTCTTAGTCGGACATGTGCTGAACAAAATTATGTAATTAAGTCAGATGGAGTAAGAACACTTTATTCTTAGATGGCACATTCTAAGTATAAGTGTGATCTTTAAAGTGTAAGCTATTTATATGAAAATTTGATTTGTTCTCAGTGAAGTGTGATTAAAAGAAGAGAGAGTGCACTTAGTCAACTTGAATGGATCAGTAGTCAGTTAGGGACATGTCAGAAAGCCGTTTTAAGAAGACTGCATTACAGGCTTATTTGTTGATGTTTAGCTCTACTTGGACGGACAGAATATGAATTCAGTCGGATTTTTCACTCTTTTAAAAGTTGATTATATTCACTTTTGTTCTTGTGGAAAATGTTTCTTATGTACTTAATCAACAATGAATATATATATATTTATATGTGTGTGTGCGTGTGTGTGCGTGCGTGCACGTGTGATGTTCTTTGGGTAAGTAAAGATTTACAGCCACTTTAACAATAATGTAAAATGCCTGGCTGGATAAGGTTGTGTTCACAGTCAGCTGTCCCAGTTCAGAAGAGAATGTCTACTTAGTAAAGATGTAAAGCTGCTTTGGGAAGCAAATTAGACCTCCTGAAATATCAAACAAGTCTTTCATAGCGTCTTAGTGCTGAATAAGTAAAGTGTCCACACAGAGAAATTGGATCTGCTGGAGTATGTTTGAAGTTCTGAAGTCACAGCGTGGCCCCCACGATTTTCCTCTCCCAATACAAAGGAGCAGGCTTACTGTTGGCTCAGCTCCGTTCACGAGCCACAGAATCTGCAAACGAACGCTTGTGACTCAGAGCTGCTTCCCCTAAAATACATCATGCATCTTTAAGGAAGGAGGGTATGAAACATTTTGTGAAATTCTGGCAGCTCTATGTTGTTTCTCCTGACTGTTTTCCAAAATCATTTCATAGCAGCAAGCCCATAATTCCCAAATTATCATAATTATACCAGTTGTAATCACTGTAATTATAGAATTATTGTAACTATTATTAGATTGAACATTTCCCCCTTTACATAAAGATTTTGTTAGTACTTGATTCAAGGACTGACAGCAAGTTAATTGCTGCTGCTTGTCTTCCTCCTCTCTTGTCCATGTCGTTTTTCATGTGCGGAAATATCCATAACTCCTTAATTATCTTTCTTTCCTCACCCCTTTTCGCAAACTTAATGATCCCCTCTTCGCTCCCTCTCTATCTTTAGGTTTGCAGAGCTCATCACGTTCTCCGTGGTGTTTCTTTCATTCTTATTTTTTTTTGTAATTATTTCTTGTCAAAACTATCTTTCCATCCATCCACGTGTCCTCCCCCTCGCTCTCTCATTCCTCATCCATCTCTCACCTTCCGTTTCCCCTAATGAGCAAAATGTCGTCTGTTTCTGCTCCAGATATGTCAGAAATCTCCCCTGACAGAATCAAACATTCATCACACACACACGGCAGACTGTGCTTCCCCTCAACTCTGAGGCTTCTGAGAATAGTTTGATCATCTGATCAGGACTAACATAAGAGTTTTTCTGCTTTCCTTGTCTACTTCCTTCCTTTCTGTCTGTATACACAGGTAATGATATGTTTAAAATAACATATTTCGACCTTACACTCCCTGAGGCAGTGTACCCACTGGGATTCAAACAAAAGAACCATTTGGATCCATTAGAAGCAAAATAATAGGAAGCACACTTGCTTATATAATCATCTAGAATATAAAAAAAAGACAAAAAAAAAGCTAAAGAGTACAAAGTCAATCAGTTCCAAAAATAAATTATTTCACTTACAATGTGAAATTCCAAGACTATAATATTGGAACAGGATTATAGGACACAGTTAGCCAACTTCCAGCACTATAATAACACTATATCCCTTTAGATCCTGAAAAGGGGTCAGGCTAAACCCTGCTAACTGACTAGCAATGGCAAAGGACTGTGGGTAATCCTCAGTAATGCAAATAGAAGTTGAGCTGGCTATTTTTCGTAAAATATTATGTGCTGTGGGTTATTTCGGTTATGCGTTTGTTGATTTGAATATAGATTTTCTATGTGATTTCTCTGCAAGTAACGATCTGTGGAGTGTAGCTAGCGGATTCTGATGTGATGCCGTCTTTTCACACAGAGCTCTCGCGGTTTGTCCTCAAGAAATAACCGCCCTACCTCGTTATCCATCTTTGTCATGAATGCAGGTTTGTAGCTGTGCACCGCCGTTCAGAGCATGAAAAGATTAAATGTTCCAGTAATCTTATTATGTGCGGTCGTTTTCTGCTTATTGTAATAATACTAAATAATGGCTCAGTATGCAACATGTACTGAAAAGTAGTTTAGTTAGAAATTTAAGGCACAGATTGACTGTTAAGTATCTAATTTTGTTGACATAAACTTTAACCACTATGCAGGTGCCGAATAAAGAGGCTGTTACTGACCTGCTCCAGATCATCTCTTTAAAGAGCCTAAGAAGACATCAGAGGTCACACATGGACTTACAAATAGCTTTATTTCCTCTTACTGAAAAGAAACTACTGTCTTGCAGTCCTTGTGTTTGGTTATTCATCTTTCACCTCAATAGAGAGGAAAAGTCCTAGTAAGCAAAAGGTTTGCATGAAACTAGCTTCTGTGGATGTCCTGAAAAAGGAGCAGTTGCAAAATCTTTGCTCAATGCGTGCTGCAGTATCAACAATGTTGACAAGCACTGGAAAATAAAAAGTGTCTAAGTTCATCAGTCACCCTTCTTGTGGTCCCCATCTGATGCCTCCATATGTGCTGTAGCCCTTACACTGCTGACCCACCCACAGTCAGAATTCATATGCTCTTTAGTTACAGCTGGATTTCTGCCTATGGGATGATTTGCTCAGCAGTAAGACCCTAGTCTTTGTGAGCCACACAAAAGGATTAGAAAGCGATTCATAGTCTTAGCAGCAACATGTGAGACTACAGTGTTTAGTTTGTCTTTCTCTGTAGTCTCGTTAAAGCATTTTGGTCCTAAAGACCGTCTTGATTAGGGATTTACGGTTTGATGAATTTCGTATATAGCAGTGTATGATTTACACCAAGGGCTCTCAAAATTTTGATGACTGCTTTAGGGAGTCAGCATATAATTAGGAAAGATGCACACACCAAAGACTTTGTTGGTGTTTCCAATTGTCTGTTCATAGGATTATGGTTTATTTTCATAATAACATTATTTGCGCTGATTTTTTTGTTTTGTTTTTGAACAGTTGTAACTATCAGTGTTTAGTTCATAAGGTTTAGTTTGGTATAATGGTTTGAGCAAGAGTTAAAAGAGTTCACTTCATGTATTAGATAATGTATCGATATGCCTGATGGTGCATGTAAGAGCCAATATGTTAACTGTCATTTGTTTCTCATTAATGGCACTTCTATAGACGGCTGCACAATGATGCGATGAACCTTGAATTAATATTTAATGGTTTAGAAACTGCACGCTACCATAAGTCAGTTTCACTTGGAAAACGGTTCTAAGCAATCCTCTGTGGGCTTCTAATTGTTGGATGGATTATAAAACTGGAAGGCAAAAATGATCACTTGGTGGAATTTAAGACTTTGCTAAAAGGCACCTGCTGAAAATTTACACAGAAGTGTAGAGAATGAGTGCTTAGCCTCTTTGTTGTGAAGCTGCCAACAATCAGCAGAGGGCACTGATGGTACAGAAAGTGGAAGGAGGAAGGAGACAAAAAGGTCTGCAGGAAATATTAGAGGGGTGAAATAGAAAGGAAAAGGAGAGGAGATGAAATGGGGAGGAGAGAGGTGGGTAGAAAGCAGTTAACGAGAACGGTAGGTGAAACGATGCAAAGAAGGACAAGACCTGGAATGGAATTAGAAAAGATTACACTGGAATATTAATTACACAGAATATGAGAAGTGGGCAGATAAAAAGAGGAGTGTAAGCTAGAAAAGGCAGTAAAAGAGGAGAGGATGAAAGCATAAGCATCGCCACATTGGACAAACTATCATTCTAGGTGACAATACAGTGGAATACTAACATTATTAATATAATTCACTCAAAAACATTAGCAAAATGTTGCCTCAAACAAAGTGGCACACTTACAGACAAAACAACTTTCCCATGCACAGGGTCAAATATGGGTGTGACTCGTTGAACAAATATGAAAAAGATTTAAGTATAAAGGTCAATTAATTAGGCCTGGAGCTCTAAGTTCAGTTCTAACGCAGTCTTGACACAACAAAGTTGGTTGTTTAAGCCCTTCAGTCATTGTTTCCAGTCCAACATGTCCTTAAGCTACATGGCAGAGAGGTCAGTTGTCAATCCCTCCGTAAATGACCTAAATAAATGTATGCAGAAATGACATTTTATTCAGACAACTTGCATTTCAAATTATGTACTACAACAGCCATTAACAAATATAGAAATTGTGCAGTAATGAGTAAATTGTGCATTTTGTAATAGTTTATCAAACTGAGCAGGGTGGGGGCAATTACACATGTATATGAAACAGTCAAGCTTGAATTGACTGAACTACTTTGAAGACATTTCCTCCGTATATTGTTCTTTTACTGCTCAGCCATTACTTTAGAGGTGATGGAAAACATCATTCTACAACACTATGCATGATGTACAGTTCAAAATAACTATTATTTATCCCATACTGGGCTTTGGTGCATCCGCCCAGTTCATTCACTGTCTGAAACAAGCTGCTTTAGGTCCTTTCCCTTTGAGGACACCCTCTGTTTAAGACCTGATTGGCTCCCCACTGCAAAGGGTAGGGGTTGCTGTACTCACAGAGCTGTGTGCTCGAGAAGACCATATAGAGCACATGTGTCAATCTCTCAAGCCTGTGAAATTATTTCATATAGCTAATATTAATGGGCCGTGAGTAAATAGCTCTCCCACCACTTATACTGCAAATCCCACAATGCACTGCACAGATGCCACGCAGGTGCTAACCCGTTTCCCAGTTGCCAATGACACATTGATCAGTGATCAGTGAATAATAACATCAGTCAGCTCTTTTTACAGTGACATCTAAGCTAGCCTGACCCCCAAAAATGGCCACATGGAAAGTGGAAAACAGGGATTTTTCCAAACAGGTGGGAGGCAGAGGACCTGCTCGCTGAGGTAAACCGCATGTCTCTTTTCCCCGCCTGTGATGTGCAGGGAAAAGAGCAGATTGGTGGGACGGATGCAGGAGAAGATGCAGAGGGAGACCTGCACAGGTGAGCTGACAGTGCATCACTGCCTCACACAGCAGGAAACGCTGCGCAGCAAAGTCGTGAAGACAGACCACTTCATAAGCACCGTAACACAGACAGTGAACTTTATAAGAGGCAAAAGTTTAAGTTTCAGTCTTTTCTGGAGGAAATAGCTTCTGAATGGTGACGTATGGTATCACATAGGTGCAATGAGCTGCCTGGGGAAATCTGTCAGTTCATAGAAAGTAAAGAAGACGACTCAGCAGGTGGCTGTGTGAGTCGGCCTTTCTCTGCGACATAATGAAACATCTTAATGCGTTAAACCTGCAGCTTCAGGGACAGGACGTGTGATTACGCACATGTATGATGCAGTGAAAGCTTTTCAAGTAAAGGTGCACCTCCGAGAGGTGCAGATGCAAAAAGAGATTTTATGCCACTTTCCACATTGCCAAAAAAAAAAACAGGTCTCCACCGCTGTTTTTGCAGCTGCACTTTTTGCTAAGAAACTGGACACACAGCGCAGTTTACACAGTGTTTTCGAGACTTTGACGTATAGAAATTCACATCACAGTTTTTACCTAAAAAAATTGCAAATTTTCACCAGTTTGAAATATTTTCATTTTCCCTGATGTTCTTTTTGAAGTAAAATATAATTTTATATTTTATTTAATGTGTTGAGGAAAACATTGCGGTTTCGTGGCCATTCAAATTCATATTGCTGTTTAAAATATTTTTAGTTTTAGATGTTCAATAAATGTTAATTCTGTTCGGCCTGCGACTTAGACTGTGTTTTCAATTTTGGCCCATGTTGTGACTGAGTCTGACACCCCTGATTTAGAGTATATCCCCTCTAAATAACCTCAGAGCATTTAGAGCAATCTGAACCCTGAGCTTTTAGTTCATGAGGGTTAATTCTACGTATCCTGAATGTATGAGCATCCACTATTTTAACAGAGAATAAGGAAAACCACATAAAAGATCAATTTTAACATGGATATTCTGCTCCTGCAATCAAGATGTAAAAGTGACCTTTGTTGATTTACTGGACATAAAATTAACTGCTGTTGTCAAACTAAAACTTAGTTGCCATTGGAGTGTGAGTGCATGTATGAACATCTGAATCACAGGCAAATCATAAAGCATTCAGCCCACTGTGAATGCTCTTCACCTATATTATGACTGACACAAATTCAAGCTGACAGATGCTATTCTCTACTCACCAGTCAAGCCTGCAAGGAGTCTTAGATACACCAAATTGCTTAAAAGACCAAAGAAAAAAAAACCCAAAAACAACAATAACAAAAAACTAGTGACCCTAAAAAATATAGTTATTTTTAACCTTAGAAAAACAAACAGATTAATTATGTAATTATGCAAAAAAAAAAAAGCAGGAAGAAATTTTTCATTGGTCTGCTGTGTTTCTCCTCAGTTCACAGTGGAACTACCCCCCCCCCCACAACCCAACCACCCACCCACCAACACCTCAAGCAAGTAAATAACAAATCTACAGTACACATTGTAAATGGTGATTATGCAAACATGCACAGACACAATATTGGCTGGCTGATTGCTTAACTGACTGTCTAACACTCAAATCAAGTCACAAAATGACTGAGTAAAATTAGCTGATTCTCAAAAATAAAAAAATAAAATAAAATACAGTGCTCCAAAAATTTATGGACCACTTTGAACACACATCTCATCTTAAAGTGAAAATATCATGCTGGATATCTATACTGATATGGACTGGGTTATGAATGAAAGGATGCCACATCGTTTGATGGAAATGGAAATCATCAACCTACAGAGGCTGAATTCAAAGACGACCCAAAAATCAAAGTGAAAAAATAATGTGTCAGGCTAGTCCATTTGCTGAAGTGTCACTGCAACTCAAATTGGTATTTTGTATGGCCCCCACGTGCTTGTATGCATACCTGATAGTCGGGGCACAATGGATGGTGGGGGAACTCCTCCCAGATCTGGACCAGGGCATCACTGAGCTCCTGGACAGTCTGAGGTGCAACCTGGCAGCATTGGATGGACCAAAACATAATATCTAGGAGGTGTTCTATTGGATTTATGTCAATTGAGTTTTGGGGGCAATCACTGGTATCAATTACTTCATCCTCCAGGAAATCCCTTTATACTTTTGCTACATGAGGCTGGACGTTGTCGTGCAAGAGAAGGAAACTCATGACTAACTGCACCAGTGTAGGGTCTCACAATGGATCCTAGGATTTCATCCCAATGCCTGATGGCAGTCAGGGTGCCGTTGCCTAGCCTGTAAACATAGGTGTGTCCCTCCATGGATATGCTTCCAGAGATCATCACTGACCCACCACAAACTGGTCATACAGGTAGCATAACATTCTCCACAGCTTTTCCAGAGCCTTTCACGTCTGTCACGTGTGCACAAGGCTCCAGTGTTGGACCAATTCTGGTATTCTCAAATGTCAGTCAGGCTCCACGGTGCCGGGCAGTGGGCACAGGGCCCACTAGAGGACGTTGGGCCCTCAGGCCACCCTTAAGAAGTCTGTTTCTGATTGTTTGGTCAGTGGCCTGCTGGAGGTCATTTTGTAGCTTTGGCAGTGCTCATCCTGTTCCTCCTTCCACAAAGGAGCAGCTTCTGGTCCTGCTGATGAGTTAAAGAACTTCTACAGCCCTGTCTAGCTCTCCTAGAGTAACTGCCTGTCTCCTGGAATTTCATCCATGCTCTTGAGACTGCACTGTGAGACACAGCAAACCTTCTGGCAGTAGCACATATTGATGTGCCATCCTGGAGGAGTTGGACTACCTGTGCAACCTCTGTAGGGTCCAGGTATGGCCCTGTGTTACCAGACAATACCGGACCCTAGCCCAGTGTTTCTCAAACTGTGGGGCACAAACGACCTGTGAGAAAAGTCATGCGGAATAAATGTTGAACATCTGATTAATTCTCACTGCGGAACAAGGAAAATATGTTAACAGGTACGTCAGCATAGCGACTTTCGTGCACATAGAGCCATCGTGGCGCTTTGCCACCAAGCGCACCCCCCACCCCCACCCCGACCTCGCTTTGGCACTTAAGTTAAACACAGTGTCATTTTTTACATGTAAAATTGAAGAAAAACAGCCTGATATTTTCTGGGTAGGATAGTTTCATAGACTCAGATGTGTTGTGACTAATGTGCAAGTAGTTGTATGCTATATCACTGAGATACAGGTAGTGGTTGTGCATCACATTGAAGCTTGGGAAGAGATGTGTTAGTAAAGATTGATTTCAACAGTCAAGATTTAGAATATTTACAAGATTGCTTTTGTAAATGTTTTCAAGGATGAAGATACATGTAACACCTTTGTTAGATCTCAAGGATACGGAGAGATTTGGTAACATAGAATAAAATTTTGTTTCCATGGCACCTTTAAGCCACAGGCACACAGATGGGATGTGATGCATTTATTGTTTACTGCTCATTATTCCTTTAGAAAAGCAAAGCTATAACAGTGGCTTGTGGTCGCAGCTGTAACTGGCTTGCCTAGTTGAGTCTGTGGATATGCCTATTTCTGACTCTGTAGCGACAGTTGTTCCTATTTCTGTAGTGCTTTGGCTGCAGTGGCTGTGTGTAGGAACTCTTTACAGCTCCTATTACCATTAGATGAGAAAGTACTGTATCACTTATCCAGGTGTTTCTGCCAGATATGACAGATGTGTCGTCACTCAACTATTAGGAGTTCACCATAATGCCCAGCCAGCATAACCCACAGGACACACTCGCACTCAAACTGCATGTAGCCAGTGTTAGCGCCTTTAAAAACAACTGTGACACAGATAACCATTCAAATCTAAGCCACACTCACAGCTGCAATCACAATCAAGACAACAACAGAGCCAAACCTTATAGACAGGAAATATTAGATATGGTAGATTCTTCCCAGAGGAAGACAGAATCAGAATGCTAAATAAGAAGAGAACACTAAGGTACTTCTATTTGCACATAAAATTTGTGAGATCTTAAGATAATGAGATTATGACACTGTGATCCTAAAAACAATGCCTGAAGATCTTTTTTTGCTTCAGATATTATAGACACTACACTCTTAAAACTTCAGACACCACGCAAATATTTCCTGATGTTATCTTTAGTATTAGCCTTCTTTGTATCCAGTGTTTTGTAAAGCAACCTCTGATGAACATTTGACATGTGCATCTGAGACACAGGAACCACAGTCACTGCTGCAGACAGCTCTCTTAAATATAGCTGAGATTAATGGACCCTTTTAGCCATTATCTGAGTACAAACTCATGTACCATTCAGGCATATTTGCTCCAATGTCTTTCACACTGGATATGGCTTGATCCCTAATGCTTGTGCATTTATCACTTATTATAACAACATTCTGAATCTGTGTGTGTGTGTGTGTGTGTGTGTGTGTGTGTGCGCGCGCGCGCACGCGTGCGTGTGTATGTGTGGAGTGCCAGATGTCATAATACTATGAATAATATACGATAGGACTTTCACACTGCAGTGACACTATAAATAATATATCTTGTGAATTGCTCAGGGTGTGTGTGTGTGTGTGTGTGTGTGTGTGTGTGCGCCAGCTGCTGATGTTAGGATCTTACTGAGCAGAAGCAGCAACAGTGAAAAGCCTCAAGAGCAGACTTAATACATTATGTCCTCACAGTTTAATAAGGATAAGCTCTGCTGACATTGTGTGGGCTACAACTTCAATGTTAAAACACAAAAGCATAATCAGTTCTTGAAAACATGCTGGAAATCATACCCCCAGTCATCCGTTTCATGCTGAAATGTCATCTCCTCACAGAAACTAAAATGAGTTCATAATAACCATCTTTCTTTATCTACTTGCTTAAATCTGCTCTTCTCTTATAAAAAGATGTTACTTAGCTTTCCCACACACTAATTCAGAGGTCACAGTTACATCTATTATTGTGTTGTTGTAGCTCTGACCTTTTCACATGTCTGAGATTGTCATTTATTTTCTACAATGTAAAAATCCTTCATGCAAAGGAGCACTCACACTTCATTCCACAAAATTCCAATGCATTAAACATGAGAAAATGCATAAATTAATAAGCCAATTCACGACAAAAAAAAATAAACACAACAACTACAACAAAAACATCATTATCATCTACTTCTTATTATAGACACTATAAGGTCCTTTCACACATCTCTGTTGACCACGACAGACAGGACGCGTATGCTCTGCAGTCCAACATCCTATCCGATCAGATTCTTAAGGGTCAGGAATGGTTGACCAAACTTCCTGTTTTCATCCAGCTCCCGCAGTTATCTTATTAATCACACGGACAACAAGAGCAAGATAGCGAATGTGGATGCCACTCAAGACCTCTGAGAGACTGCTGCAGATCTGCATGTTATTCATGTGACTCTTCCCGGAAACATTTATGGTGGCACGCAGCACGTCAGTGTAGTATAATTCAGTATTCAGTTTCTTGTAGGGCTGGGCGATATGGACCAAAAATAATATCTCAATATTTTTTAGCTGAATAGATGATATACGAAATATATTTTGATATTTTTTTCTTCCCAAAAGGTCTAAACAAAAAGGCACTTCTGAGTCAAAGCTACATGTCCCAAATGTCACACAGACACCTTTACTAACATTCAGCTGTAGATGTACATGAGAAATTGCTCAAAAATAAACCACTGGCATATTTAAATAATAATGCTCCTCAAATAAATGAATGCTTTTTTCATTCGTAACAAAAGACTCACAGCTGTGCTACTAAAATGTAAACAGAAAAGATCCAGAGCAAAAACAGAAAAAGGCTGACTGATTCTTAAAAAATCCAGTCTGCAGTGAAGTAGACTTCACAAAAGTGCTTCCTCCTGTGTAAGATAACAAAACATGTAAAAAAGACTGAATGAACAAACTTCCATCCTTCAGTCAGCAGGAAAGTCGCTAAATTTGTCGCTAGTTACTTTTTGGAAAAAAAGTTGCTAGGGGGGTCTGAAAAGCCGCTAAATCTAGCGACAAAGTGGCTAAGTTGGCAACACTGACCGCTCAATGCGGCGTCCAGCGGTATCAGCCGGCTGCATCACGAGGACACAAACAGACCCACTTCCGCTATTGAGGTCACATGACTTACAGTACAAACCAACAGCCAGGTACTCTTGGGGGGGCCGGGCAATGCCAAAGAGTACGAACGAACAGAGTACGAAGGCTGTATGTACCCAAAACACGGCGACAGCTGAGGATTTAAGCTTTCCAAAAGTCACAGACATCACCGGAAAAAGATGCTAAATTTGTTGCTAGTAGCTTTTTGGGAAAAAAAGTCACTAGGTGGGTCTGAAAAGCTGCTAAATCTAGCGACAAAGTCGCTAAATTGGCAACACTGCCATGCTGTCGCTTCTTGCATGAATTACGTGTGAAGCGGTGAGGGAGAGAGGCGGGTCAGTGTGAAGTTCTGCAGAGACAAACTGGGACAAGAGAAAGGTGAACTGGTGGATCTACAAATATGATTGTAATGCGACATAGAATATATTGATATAAATTATATTGTCTCATCTTATATTATGTATAAAAATATATCAGAATTTTGTTAAAACTTGATATATCGCCCAGCCCTAGTTTCTTGCTCAGCAATTTGGTCAGGGTCCATAATTCAGACCCATAGAGCAGGACTGCCTCAGCACATGACTTGACCACTTTAAGTTTGGTTAACTTTTGAACTAAAGTCTTCCACATGTTGGCAAGGGCATGAGAAGCTCCCCCAGCGTGGTCTATTTGGCAAGTGATATTGTAAGCAGTGTTCATGTAACTGCTTAGGTATTTAAAGTCTTCCATGTGTTCAGTGGTTGGGGCTTCCACGGTGAGTAGAACTGGGCAATCAGTCAGTGCACTGATATGCACTACCTTGGTCTTAGAGGTGTTAAGGTATGGACCAGTTCCCTGAGCAGCACTTTCCACTCAGTGCAGAAAGTCTTGTGTAGCTTCAGTTCATTACTCCTTTTGAAAGGCCCAACTGTAGTCTTTGCTCCCAGTATCAACAACCTCTTTTAAGAGGTGGTAGTGTTTTTCTTTGTGTGTGTGTGTGTGTGTGAGAGACAGTGTATACACCTATTTCTAGCACTGGAGTCACAGCTGTTGGTAATAATGTAGCTGCTGTAGACATGGATGGAGTAGTTGTAGTGCCAGTACTCTTTACTGCTCCTTTTAATATTACATGAGAAAGCCCTGTAAAGCCAGACACTTACAACATGGCTCTTCTGTCAGAGACAGAAGTTTTATCATGTGCCGCATGAATTTGCCAGAATGCTCAGCCACAGGACAGATTCATACCATGTAGTGTTATATCCTTTAAAACACCTTTGGGATAATAGTATCCTGCTTATTGAAGTGAGATCAAGAGGAGTGAGAAAACAATGTGATAATTAGCTATACGAATTTGAAACATAATAATAAAAAAAATGTGGATAACACACTTGAAAGGCCATGCCAGAAACCCCCGGTGAATTGTGGAGAAAAACTGAAATGCACCCCCTCCATTTTTCTGCTGACATTAATAGCACAACTTATGCATGACACTGTCAGCACTTCTGAGGTTTAACATGTTCCCCAAGTGTCAGGTAATAAGTGTGAGCGAGAGAGAAAAAGATAGATGTGAGAAAAGCTCAGGGCCAGTTTCCTTTTTGTCTGTCAGAGTGAACAAACTGCTCACAGTGCAGTTTGTTCACTCTGTTTCATGGATGTGAGAGAGTAAATACTGCAACCTAAGTTCAGTGAAGGTTGATAAGACTTTCCACTGTCCCCACAAAATCTAATTATGTAATATCCCCCCAAAAGTTGGAAAAAAAATCAAGAATACATTCTTATCAGTCTACACAGGGCATTTTTCACCCACAGCTATCCATCCATCCATCTTCTTCCGTTTTCCATTTATTGAAGAGCCATTTATGAGTCTTTTTACAAATCTAAAAGAGTTCCTAATGTTAACAACAGAAATTCACTTCCAGATTTGTTTTTTTAAATGGTCAAGTCAAGTAAGCTTCCCAGTCAGCTGTTTTAAAGCTCATATATGACATGTTTTGTAATACACATTCATTATGTTGGGTATTCATATGAGAAGGAATGATTAGTTTGTAAGAGCTGCAGCAGGATTCAAATGAAGTAACAAAATTCAAATGAAGCCAATCAAACTTTGTGCCTGCACATCAGCCCCAGCAAATTGATGGTGATTTTGTTACTTTTGCAAGTATTAAGGAAAAAAATGACCAAGTGATTCTACCTCAAGGAATCCCAGGGAGTCTCCAAAGTCATCAGAATTCATGTTGCATGGAAAATGAATCTCTGCTGCAAATTTCAATCCATTCAAGTGGTGATGAGACATTTCACTTCACCCAAACACTCAAATGTCAACCTAATGGTAATGGAAGAAGTCTGAGGAGGGGTGCCAGAGGTTACAGAATAAAATCATCTGGATAGAATTCATAAAACATGAGTAGTCATAAATGTCTGCAGGAAACTTCATAGAAATGCTAGGACTGAGATTAGAAAATATCCCTCAGGTTTCAAAACTCTATTCCTGACTCTCACTTTTATAGTGCCAGTTTAACATGTATATTGTTGACATGTGCATTCACTCATTTTTGTACACTAAACAGGAAGAAGCATGAGCTTTTGTATTTAATTTTAAAGGAGCTATGACAAACAGAGGTTCAACCTGTACCCAGCTAGCACCTTTTGTAGCCAACATGTGCATATGACTTATAGTAGGAATTCCCTAGCAAGTAAGTATATCAGTAAATGTAATCACTCTCCATTGCTACTATTGCTGGACTGGATAAATCAATTCTGTAATTCTTCATGGCATAGATTCAACAAGTTGTTGGAAACATTCCTCAGATTTTGATCTATGCTGACATGATAGCATCACACAGTGGCTGCACATTTGTCCACTGCTCATCCATGATGCAAATCTCCCATTCCACCACATCCCAAAGGTGCTCTATTGGATCACAATCTGGTGAATGTGGACAGTAAACTCATTGTCATGTTCAAGAAGCCAGTTAAAGATGATGTGACGAGATGATGGGTACATCATAATAAACAGATGGACATAGCCAGCCAAAATACTTAGGTAGGCTGTTTAAATGTTGCTCATTTGGCACTAAAGGGCCCAAAGTGCACCAAGAAAATATCTGCCACACCATTATGCCAAATTCTCATTCTACCATCCAAATGTCACAGCAGAAATCAAGACTCATCAGACCAGACAACATTTTTCCAATTTACTGTTGTCCAGTTTTGGTGAGTCTCCATCAGCTTTAACCCCACTATCCTGTTCTTAGCAGACACTTTTGGCATTCATTGTGGTGCTGCTGTAGCCTGTCTGCTTCAAGGCTGGATGTGTTGTACATTCAGAGATGCTCTTTTGCACACCTTCGTTAAAATGAGTAGTTATTAGAGTCACTGTTACCTTTCAATCACTTTGAAGGAGTCTGGCCATTCTCCTGTGATGTCTGATATCTACAACGCATTTTTGCCCAGACAACTGCCATTCACTGGATATTTTCTCTTTTGGGAAAAATCTCTGTAAACCCTAGAGATAGTTATGCAGGAAGCTTCTGATAGATTAGCAGTTTCTGAAATACTCAGACCAACCTGTTTTGTACTAAGAACCATGCTTGGTTTGAATTTTAGCAGGTTGTCTTGATCATATCTACATAACTAAATGCACTGAGTTGCTGCCATGTGATTGGCTGATTAGATATCTGAGTTAACAAGCAGTTTAATGGGTGTATGACAGAGGCTGGGAATATCTGCAGTAATATCTAATTTTCACTAACATCTTATGGTACTCAGTCCTAAAACTATTAAAAGCATGGTGTCTAACCAGATACTTACTCTAGATAGCATTATATTGACCGCCAGTAACACTGTGATGAATCTTGGAATAATTTTGAAAATTTGAAAAGCCTTCAGGTGATCCAAAATGCTGCTCCCTGACAGGGACTAGAAAGAGAGAGCATATTTCTCCCATACTGGCTTCTCTTCATTGGCTCCCTGTTAAATCCAGAATTGAATTTAAAATCCTTCTACTCACATACAAGGTCTTGAATAATCAGGTCCCATCTTATCTCAAAGACCTCATAACACTGTATCACCCCAACAGAATACTTCTTTCTCATTTACTTGTACTGTAGTCCCTTGGGTATTTCAAAGTAGAATGGGAGGCAGAGCGTTCGGCTTTCAGGCTCTTCTGTGGAACCAGCTCCCAGTTTGGAGTCAGGTGACAGACACCCTCTCTATTTTTAAGATTAGACTTAAAACTTTCCTTTTTAAGCCTGCTTTAGTTACACTGAAATAAGCCTAGGCTGCTGGGGGCTTCCCATGATATACTGCATGTTTCTTCTTCACTCACCTATTTTTATTCTCTATGTGTTTATACACCACTTTACATTTAATTATCAGTTATTATTAATCTCTAGCTCTCTTCCACAGTATGTCTTTTGTCTTGTCTCCTTCCTGTCACACACATGGCAGATTACTGTCCCTCCCTGAGCCTGGTTCTGCCGGAAGTTTATTTCTGTTAAAAGGTTTTTTTTCCCCTTTCTACTGTTGCCAGATGCTTGCTCATAGGGGTCACCTGATTGTTGGGGTTTGCTCTCTATTATTGTAGGGTCTTTACCATACAATATCAATCACCTTGAGGTTTCTGTTGTTGGTGCTATAGAAATAAAATTTTATTTTATTTAAAGTCTAATTAAAAAGTGACTAACTTGTACGTACGATGAATTAGAACAATTGGTAAGAATGCAATTAATATTTGAAGATTTTCTAGTTATTCTTCTAATCTGACTACACCACCGTGGGGTTTCTTACTGAATGCAGCATATCTGAATTTCTACACCAGTGGGAAGAGATATAAAATATATACACATGAAAACGTGATCATATCAAAAGTGAGCACATATATTATAAATGAGTCAGATGCTGCCTCAGTGACAAATCTAATCCAAGTTAGCTGCAGCTTAATGGGATTTTATGGATGGTTGTGAATTGGAATTTTTCTTTAATATTTTAGAGTTTCATTTCAAAATGATTTATCCCCTGTTTGAAAATTGGGCCACTTAGACTGACAAAATGACTGCTGACATCAACGTAAAATACACTACAGAGTAAAGTCATTTGGTATATTTCAGAGGATAAAATGCTTAGCTGAATTATTTTATGCAGAAACAGGCACAAAGTAATTTTCCCCACCAAATGATGCATTTGTAGAAGAATACAGCTCCAAATCTAGCTTTGGTAGTACTCATCAAAATTCAGTGTTGAGCATGCATTTGGACCTGCTGTTTTGAGTTTGAGATGTACTAATTTGGTAGATTTAGTACTTCTTCTACTACTGCTACTACTACTAATAATGATGATGATTATACATTTTTAATGTTCACGTAACACATTATGTTTTACAGTACATACTTTTATAATAAAAAATAGTGACAGATTGTTGTGTATTTTTAAAATGTCAGAGGAATAATTAATGAAAAATATGCAATATGATTCATTGTGTTGTATCAACTCATGAATACTTTGTAAAGTACAAGAAAATCCCTGTTGATGTATTGACACTACTGTTCTTTAGCTCAAATGTAAGAACATAATACAGTACACCTGCTGCAACAGTTTGGTAAAGGTGCCTTGGGCACACAGTCACTAAAAACGTCATTCAAGTACACTATTTTGTGAATAGCATTCACTTACCTACCCAAATCACTGGATCAGGTGTTCCAGTCACTTCCATGGCCACAGGTGTATAAACCAAGCACCTCGGCATGCAGACTGCTTCTACTAACATCAGTGAAAGAATGGGTCGCTCTCAGGAGCTCAGTGAACTCCAGCATGGTACCGTGATAGGATGATACCTGTGCAACAAGTCCAGACATGAAATTTCCTCACTACTAAATATTCCACAGCAAATCAGCCATGAAGTGGTAGACCCTGGGTTTGGTGGTTGCCAGGGAACGGTACCTGTCTGACTGTATTATGCCAAGTGTAAAGTTTGGTAGAGGGGGGGTTATGGTGTGGGTTTTTTTTTTCAGGAGTTGGGCTCGGCCCCTTAGTTCCAGTGAAAGGAACTCTTAATGCTTCAGCATACCAAGACATTTGGGACAATTTGATGCTCCCAAATCTGTAGGAACAGTTTGGGGATGGCCCCTTCCTGTTCCAACATGACTGCACACCAGTGCACAAAGCAGCTCCATAAAGACATGGATGAGCCAGTTTGGTGTGGAAGAACTTGACTGGCCTGCACAGAGTCCTGACCTCAGCCTGATAGGACACCTTTGGGATGGATTAGAGCAGAGACTGTGAGCCAGGCCTTCATCAATGTCTGACCTCACTAATGTGCTTCTGGAAGAATGGTCAAAACCATAAACACACAAACATTGTGCAAAGCTTTCCTAGAAGAGTTGAAGCTGACATCATATTAAACCCTATGGATTAAGCATGGGATGTCACTAAAGTTCATATGTGTGTGAAGACAGATGAGTGAATACTTTTCACTTTCACATTCTGAACTACACAATATTTAGTGTAGTTCAGAATGAAAAGCTTTAGCACCATTATTACAAGCGAGCAATTCCGTGTACATATGGAGTAACCTTTAGTCAGTTGGGGCCCTAGATAAAAATTCAAAGGGGGGCCCTTCCAAGCACTTAATTTATACAGTTTACAGTTTAATACAGCATAATATGGAAACAGGTAAGTCGTTGTCGGCGGTGTTACGAGAATTTGCATGCAAAAAGTTGTTAAGTTCAGTATGGAAGCATGCATGTTTACAAGTATAATATTCTTTTTGCGAAATATGGAGTGCAAATTGTGATAAACGGTTATTTTGAAGGGAGAAAATCTTTTAACATTGATCCTGCTCATGTGTTAGCAGTTGTCCAGAATGGGGAATCCCCCATCGTTGTGATCATAGTTTGCAATCCCACTGTCATGAAGACAAGTGGAGAAGGTCTGTCATCACTTTGAGATGTCTGCTAATAATACAGCTGAAACACTCAGTTTATGTACTTGCTGCCTTTTGCGATGGATGTAAGTGTGGGGTATGCTGGACAGATACTATCCTGGTGTTATAAATAATCTGACACCAACAAAGAAACTGCACACTCAGCCACATCAAAGCCAACTGAACTAAATCTCAAAGTAAACGAAGACATAATGTAATGCCAGTAAAAATGAGGTTTCTCCATGTTTCTCTCTCATAGTTAAAACTAGAATAGCAGAATTTAGCCAAGTAGCATTAAATTTAATCATTATTTATTCCACTCACCACTGTCTTGCCATTTTTTTTAATTTTTTTTTTTTGTTGCTTTTTCTTCTTTTTTCACTCCTATAAGAATAACTCATCATTGCCTTTGAGTGGCCTTGCAGTGGGAGTGGGTGGAGTTAGATGGGGGGGGGTCAGGGCTCTCCCACTGTCCTTGCAAACTTTGCCACTGACATAGTTCAAAAACTTCAGTTTGTTGTCCTTTTTTGTTTTGTTTTGTTTTGTTTTTGTTTTTGTTTTTTTTGGGGGGGGGGTTGTATATAGGGTGTTTATAATTTCTCTAAAAATGTATCTAATTGTTTCATCAAAGACAGAAAATTCCGTTCAATAGAAAGTATGATTAGCTGCTGACCCATTTTATATGCAGTTGTATTTTACTTGTGGAAACAGAAATATTAAAATGAATGCTCCACAAGTTTCATGTTGTGACCTCTGAAAAGGTTTGAGGATGGAATTAAAATGGGCCATGACAAATTAAATGAGCCTAGAATGAGAAGGCAATACAGTTTCCTTCAGGCAAACACAGACACATCAACGAATCTAAATATAATCCAAGCCTGAGAAACTGTAATATACTGAAAATGATTTACATATAAATCCAGAAGTTGTGAAAAATGTATGATTGCCAAACACATTGGAGTTATCAGTCTTCGTGCACTACAGAAACTATATTATGGTTTAGTCAGTGCTGAAGAGAAGACTTTGAGTTATCCTACTTCAGTCCCATTACAGCTGTGAGAATGTGTGATATGTGGTTACTTTATTTTCTTCCCTATTGAAGTTAAATTAACAGAAACCTGAAACTTATTTTCTATAATCAAATAACTGCTAATCAACAAAGACTTATTAAATTGGGAGGGGACAAGTATACTCTTCTTTATGTCCTGTAAATGTCTCAGCAAGATCAATAGCTCAACATATTGAAGATTGAATTATGAGCTTACTGATCTCTCCCCAAACCTCCATATTAGTATACACTATACACTGGTTTAGCTTGATAAACATGTAAGTCTATCTACCCAGAAGTCTCAAATGAAATCCATGCTATAAAATTCTGCAGAGCCTTTCCAAAGACACAGAGATGAGTTCTAGCTTACTGATAAAATCCTCGCAAATCAGAGAGCAAGCAGACCCAAAAATGTAACACTGAAGCTGCTTTATTAGAATCATGGTAATCCTACAGAGCAACTACACAAGATACCCTGTGGGCTCTGCTTCACAGTGCATGACTCTGTGCTTCCACTGCAGCTCAGTGGGTGGAAAAAAAAGCCCAACACCGAAAGGGTTAGGGGTCGAACTTCCGTCAGAGGTAGCTGAGGTAAACAAAGATAAAGTGCTTAGTGCAAACGCACCCACACTAATGATAAATAAAACCGATTTCTTTCTGTTAACAAGAAATAGGACATAGTCAGCAGTTACTACATGTGTCAGGCATTTTCTGAATGTGCTCTTTGTGGGAGTGACAAGTGTGGTTCACTCCCCTTAAGCCACAATCTGTCTCTTTTATTCATCATCTGTTTTCTTACATCAATAAAAAAAAAATGTGTGAAAGGATCTGTCATACTCACACTGCTCTAAGCAAAGATTCATCAGGAATATGACTATGAGTCTTATTCAAATTACATTATCAAACAAGCATCAAAGTTCACTTTTGTCTGCTGATTTTTATAGACTTAATACACTTAATTAAAGTAGTCATTTGCACTTAAATACACTCAGAATTCATTGTTCCTTTTAATCTTGCTTTCTTTGGCCCTTCTTTCTTTGCTGCATAGTTCAAACCCTGCTCTTTGCCACCAGTCACCAACACTTCAGTCAAGACCGAATGCCAAAACCGCCTGAAAATAACAGCAGGGAGTTTCAGATTTCATGTTGCTGACCATCTTTTTTAATTATCTGATGGCATCTATTGAAAGCTCACAATAGAAACTATACCTTCGCTTCTAATGTTAAAACTGGTTCATGGGTGACAGGAGTCTGAGAGACAGCAACAGAGAAAGTGAAGTAAAACCAGAGGTTTAAAAGAAGTTTCCGCGCCTTCAGCACTGACTGATTGTCTCATCCTCAAGTTAGATGACAGTTTACTCTGATGAGTGACTACTTCGAGGGTGAGACGCAGACTAACTGAAAGAGGAGAAACTGGGTTTTTGTGCCTCTGAGGTCTGCCGCTAAAGAACTAGAAACTCATTAAAGAGTTTTGATTGACAAAAGTCTTCAGGCAATTTCCTTTACAGGTGAGCACAAAAAGAGTGCATCGGATCCTGAAAGATCTCTCCTCTTCTCTCTGCATTAAATATGAAATACATTTATATTTTAATTAGTTAGGATATGAAGGTTGGAAACTTTGAATAAGTGCAAGCACCCTCATGCAAATTACCACCACAGTGTGCAGTTTCAGTGCATCACACCCATTTTCTTGTTTGCTCTCATCTCATTTAACCTCTGTGCTAATGTGCTCCAGGGGGAGCAGATGGCGGTGATGCATCAGGATGTCACTTGTACAGTCTGTTCAAGTGAGAGACTGGGGCTTGTGTATCTAATGCCTTCTCTCCATTAAGAAGCTCTGTTCGGAGCCTCGGGGCTTGCTCAAGGGTGCTATGGAATGGCAGAATTTGAGAAGTGCATTATGTGCACCTTAGATTAGAATGCACTTTGAACACAGCACCGAGGCAACAATGAAGACAGAAATACCAAAGTCAGTATAAGTCAGACACATCTTGGAAAAAAATAAAAACCAGATATATTTCAAAAAGGAATATTCATGAGTCTTTTCTGCCCATTCAACAATACACTGATGTCACGGCAGCTTTTTTTTCCTGCTAAACCAGAGAGCACTGCATTGTGAAGCACTTCTGTTGGAAGTGGGGCATATTAGGCATGCACACACTCTCTTTTTCAGGCTCTCATGTTCTCCAGACACAAAGGAAGTGGAAAAGGATGCTGTGAAAGAAACTTAAACGTGTTGTTCAGGCAGGTTCCAGGAGTTTCTGTCTGAGGCACTTCATCTGTCAACTGACTTTCATTTAAGCGAAGTGAAGGATTTTTTGCATATCATTTAAAAATGGCATAAAAAGAGAACTATTATTCAGAAGAAGAGCTCATAGGTAGGTATGAAATGAAAGATTTGCCAATAAAATAGACATTAAATATGAGCCATGTACAGTTCTTTATCACCAATGTATGAAGTTGACTGCTGAGCTGCAGCAAATGCACCATATACTGCAAGATGGAAAGTTACTGCATATGTTTCTCATCGAAAAAATTACGTGAAAGCAAGTTTTCTCTTTCAGGAGACACAGATACCAAATATAAATTTAGAGACATTCTTTATGGAAGTATTTCGTCACAGTAAGAGTGGCAGTTCATTTCTAAAGGAATCCTTCCACAGTTTGTGGGACACACGTCTGTGCCTTCTTTCCCTTCTAGACACAGCAAGGTTATATACTGTCTCTCCAGTTAGATTAATAAGCATCTAGGTTGTTTGTTATAATAGAAGACCCGCGGTCAAGACTTCACTGCGCACGACTTTCCAGATATCCTCAAAAATAATTAGACATTACCAATAAAAAATAAAAAAAATTCCTTGCCAGTGTGGGGTGGTGAGGCCAGAGTTTAGGTCTACTGCTGCTTTTAAAATGCACTGCTCAAAAACAAACTGAGGCCACTGTCAGTTACTTCCAATAATTCATCAGTGGCATTTTTAGTCACTAGCATAGTAATATAGTCAGTAATGTATTCCTTTTTTGACATATTATCCTGGCTGAGGTGAATAAACGTGTGCTCAGTATAGTGTTTCAAATGTATTTATTATTGATTTATTCACTTCCATTTGGCTAAGCGGATTAAGCTCTGGAAATTCACTAGGTCAGGTCCTTTAACGGGGTAAGTTATTAAAAAATAATAATAAAAAACTTTAACAAATTAAAAGATTCTTTTTTTCTCTCTTTTTTCTGTTTTGAAAAATGACCTCTTTTGTAGCATTTCCAGATTCCAGACTGAGCCCAGTTGGACTTATTCCACCACAGCTGTTCCTGGGGTTCATTAATCAGCAGAATGACTGAAATCTGTCCAATCAGGCCAGTTTACACATTTGGACTGGAAAGGCTCCTCTCAGCTGGTCTCCCTCCATCGAACTACATGAGTCCTCTGCATGACTAAAGGGGCTTTAGCGGTGCTAGTGGTTCCGATTCATTAAACCGACTCAGCATGTGAAAGAGGTGATTGAGGTGTTTTTGCTTTTAATCAGAGGAATTGGAGGAATGCTGTGCTTCATAAAAAAGTACATTTAAAACAGCCTACAGAGTGGAACTGTGAGAACTTTTATTTAGTTATAACTTAGTAGAAATAATAATAGATGAGACATGCAACAACCCCATCAGTCAGTCATGCACAATATGGTAAAATTTAGATTGCACAATAATACTCCCCCATCATTCAGTTATTCAGTTATTTTTTGATCATAAACGTTTGAGTTTAAGAACTAATTATCTTTAAATGGCTTGAACAGAAGATTTTGATCCTTTATTTACTTTATTTATTAATCTTACCATAACCACAGCACTTTGGACTGTTGTGTGCTCCATATGTGTGCCGTATCTTTGTTGGTATCCAGTATCTATACATACAGTACACATGTGGCTTTGAGGGAGAGAGAAAGTAAGACAGAAAGGGAGAAATCTGTGGGTGTCCCTTTAAGGAAAAGATGCACCCCTGCCTGGTTCTTTATCAGGTTTTTAAAGCTTTGATGCTTCTTCTGCCTTCTCATCTTATACCTGCTGCTAAACCCTCTGACACAGCTGGGAATAGACAGCGGTGGATTACATGTATGGCGATTTGACAAAATCATCTGAAGCCTTTGATGCTACGTTTCCAGGGCTCTCACACAAAGGGACACTATGATGAGTGAGCTGGCAGGGGGAAACACTGTCATGCCTGAGGACATTTTGTCAGCTGTTGTTTTGGTCAGTTTAACTGAGAGGCCAATCTGTTGCCACTTCTGTTTATACACGCAGTGTCAGCTATAACAAATGGTGTTGCGTAAGAATCGCAGTGAGTTAGCACCCAGGAGAATGGGTTTTTTCGGTCCAGCTACATCAGCTGTTTTCTTTCAGATTGGCTCTGATTTTTGCTGTGAGAGGTCGGAAATAACTCAGTAGTGTGTGTGTTTAAACATCTTGTAACGTGTACCTATTTATCTACATTTCTTTGTGAAGAAACACATCTATTCTTTGATGAGTGCTGAATATAATTTGATTTAAAAATTCAGATTCTCTTGAATCTCATCTGAGTGAAGCTGAATTGCAGTTCAACAGGGTACACAATTCCTTCTGGCTGCAGAAGCGATGCTCTTCTCATATTCTCTGTTCTAACTTTCCTTGATGGGCAAATAAAAGAACACTCCCCCAGAGGGATCTATAAGTTATCACAATATTATCACAGTAAGGTACAAACACGCCCATAAACAGGTTTACTAGAATGAAAGAACAATTCTGATATCTTGTCTTCTGTTGTGTTTCTTGGTTTGTTGATTATCACAAACTTAGTCATAGCAAAAGTATTTAAAAACAAAGAAACTGACTACAAATTGCATGTTACCTAGCAACTAAGAAGCAGGGTTGTTAGGCTGTGAATGCATATCCCCGATTCACCAGAAAGCAAGGAGGAGTTCACTCTTGATTAACAAAAGACCCACGAGGGCATCAAAACTGTGACCTTTCGACTGTATGAGGATCAAATGCCGCCGCTGCCATTAATCTGCTGTCACTCACGTCAGCTAGAAAGGCAACGACAGAAACCATAATTTTAATCAAAGTTAAAAAGAAATTCCATTTCGCTCTTTGTGCAAAGAGAGTGCATGAAAAAAAATCAAACATTTCTTTGGGTTGAAAAAAGTAACATATATTATTAATACATGCTATTGTTGAAAATAGTGAGGTTCAGGTTTCAGACCACTAGAGAATGGGTTCACCAAATGTATGTAACCCCCCAGTGTTTAAAGGTTTTGTGAAAATGTGAAATTCTGACTAAGATTCTAATTGTGTTATTTTCAGATTTTTCCCCTTTTCGTAGAAGGTGTCAATGTATAAAAATAAGTTGTAATATGCATACTGTCTGCAAGTATTTACTTTGTGATGGATTATGTGAAAGTTGGTGAAGTGTTTGGGGGTAATGCCGGAAATCGGCCCAAAGTTATACCTTGTGAACGCTGATTGGCTGGTCGGCAAGGGACCAGCTGTTGGGGGAAGGAGGGAGAGGGGGCGGAGCAAAGGGAGCCGGAGGAGAGGCAGCTCGCGTTCTCCGGCGGACATTAAGTGTCCTGCTGAGTGTTTCCTGATAGCGATTAGCTAACAGTTTGCCGAGAGACTGTTTCCAGTTGAGGACCGCACCTACAGTGGCCTCCCCTGTCAGTGAAGAGGCTGGGGCTGTTGGTTTGTTCGACAAAGAACTGGACTGTGTGTTTTTCCGGCGCGGAGTTGGATTTTTGTGTGTTTCGCCGACGCAGAGTTGGATTAAGTTTTGCCGCTTTGTACAGGACTGGACTTTTGTGGAGTTGCAGGGTTTTTTTTTCTCGCTACCAGGAGGCAACTACGTGGTCTGTGGGACTGCTAGCAGCAACAAGGGAGTACGGACTGCCGAGAGTGAGTAAGCCTGCTATCACTCACACCTGGCGCACACTAGCCAAGACTGTGAGCTCACTAACTCAGGCCTGCAACGGGTTAGTTTATGGTGCCGGCTTTTCCCGTTAATCTTTACTTTTGGTTTTTCACTTCATGTGGGCCCACACACAAATGTTTTGAAGCTTAATGAATATTTCCTGCTGTATTGAGTTTTCACCATTAGTTGGATTAAGTGGGTAGGTTTTCTTTTAATGTGCCGCTTTAGTTTTTAAATGCACTGCTCAAAAAAATAAAGGGAACACTTAAACAACACGATATAACTCCAAGTAAATCAAACTTCTGTGAAATCAAACTGTCCACTTAGGAAGCAACACTGATTGACAATCAATTTCACATGCTGTTGTGCAAATGGAATAGACAACAGGTGGAAATTATTGGCAATTAGCAAGACACACTCAATAAAGGAGTGGTTCTGCAGGTGGGGACCACAGACCACTTCTCAGTACCTATGCTTTCTGGCTGATGTTTTGGTCACTTTTGAATGTTGGTGGTGCTTTCACACTCGTGGTAGCATGAGACGGACTCTACAACCCACACAAGTGGCTCAGGTAGTGCAGCTCATCCAGGATGGCACATCAATGCGAGCTGTGGCAAGAAAGTTTGCTGTGTCTGTCAGCGTAGTGTCCAGAGGCTGGAGGCGCTACCAGGAGACAGACCAGTACACCAGGAGACGTGGAGGAGACTGTAGGAGGGCAACAACCCAGCAGCAGTACCGCTACCTCCGCCTTTGTGCAAGGAAGTACAGGAGGAACACTGCCAGAGCCCTGCAAAATGACCTCCAGCAGGCCACAAATGTGCATGTGTCTGCACAAACGGTTAGAAACCGACTCCATGAGGATGGTATGAGGGCCCGACGTCCACAGATTGGGGTTGTGCTCACAGCCCAACACCGTGCAGGATGCTTGGCATTTGCCAGAGAACACCAGGATTGGCAAATTGGCCACTGGCGCCCTGTGCTCTTCACAGATGAAAGCAGGGTCACACTGAGCACATGTGACAGACGTGACAGAGTCTGGAGACGCCGTGGAGAGCGATCTGCTGCCTGCAACATCCTTCAGCATGACCGGTTTGGCAGTGGGTCAGTAATGGTGTGGGGTGGCATTTCTTTGGAGGGCCGCACGGCCCTCCATGTGCTCGCCAGAGGAAGCATGACTGCCATTAGGTACCGAGATGAGCTCCTCAGACCCCTTGTGAGACCATATGCTGGTGCGGTTGGCCCTGGGCTCCTCCTAATGCAGGACAATGCTAGACCTCATGTGGCTGGAGTGTGTCATCAGTTCCTTCAAGATGAAGGCATTGAAGCTATGGACTGGCCCGCCCGTTCCCCAGACCTGAATCCGATTGAGCACATCTGGGACATCATGTCTCGCTTCATCCACCAACGTCACGTTGCACCACAGACTGTCCAGGAGTTGGCGGATGCTTTAGTCCAGGTCTGGGAGGAGATCCCTCAGGAGACCATGCGCCACCTCATCAGGAGCATGCCCAGGTATTGTAGGGAGGTCATACAGGCAGGTGGAGGCCACACACAATACTGAGCCTCATTTTGACTTGATTTAAGGACATTACATCAAAGTTGGATCAGCCTGTAGTGTGTTTTTAACCTTTAATTTTGTGTGTGAGTCCAAATCCAGGCTTCCATTGGTTAATAAATTTGATTTCCAGTGATGATTTTTGTGTGATTTTGTTGTTAGCACATTCAACTTTGTACAGAACAAAGTATTCAATGATAATATTTCATTCATTCAGCTCTAGGATGTGTTGTTTGAGTGTTCCCTTTATTTTTTAGAGCAGTGTAAATACTGTACTTTGGGCATTATTTTCCTCTTTGTGGTATTAACAAGTGGTTTATTTGAATGTAAGGGATTTACAGCATGAGAATTTTATGTTCAGTTGTTGGATTCAAGAGTAAAATTTTCCCTAGTTGTGTGTTGTTAAAGGGCACAGACCCAGGGTGCTGTATCTCAGTTCCGCGTATGTAGGAAGCGCTACATGTACATATAAAACAATAATAAGATCAGCACCAGGGACAGCAGCAGAGGCAGGAGACTGAGTCAAGTATGACAGAAAATCTATTTTCCAGTCCAGGTGCACTGGCCTATTGCATCAAGGACCTGGAGACAAAACTGACCACTCTGTAATCAGCAGTATCTTTTTTTAAATTTTATTTATTATATATATCCAGAAACCCTTACAGAGGAAGTCTCTGTTCTGAGAAAGAATTACAACAACAGGTGATTTTTTTTTTCTTTTTTCCAATTCATCAGGACAGAATCACAATCATACTCTGAAACCTCGACTTCTGACACATCCATTTCAGCCAACATTTCTAGAATACCCTGGAATTCTCCTCGAATAGATCCGGTACTTCAGAATTAGTTGTGAAAAGATCCAGTAGCGTTCACAGTGTAGCATCTCACTCTTCAAATACATAGCATATATACACTACAATAATCTACTGCATGACAGCTAGACAGTACAGTATACTGTTATATTTTTATTGTTCACTATTAAGAAAATTCTGACCTTTATTTAGATCATTTTTTATTTTATTTCTCTTCCAAGTTGAGATCTGAGGTGTGTAAATGTCTCTTTGCTGGTCTCTCTGTGAGCGAGATTATGCAAAACACCCGAGGGAAATTTCATGAAACCTGTGGACAGGTTGTTTGGATCCAAACCTTTGAATCCCTTCACTCCACTGGGTTGACTGACTCATCTAGTGCTAGCGATTAGCCGCGCTTTGTCATTTGTTACCAAGCCTCCTTTTTCTTCAGGCACCCTCGAGGCATGACTACTGAACTACAGATGCACGAATATACTGAAATGTTTTCACTTCACTGGACTGCACTCTTTAAAGGCCAGCAAATCCAGTACGTTGGCATGGTTACACATCAGTGTGGACTTAAAATGAAGTTTGAATCAGGAGAGAACTTTGCTCTCAAGTGATTGGTTAAAGGACATCAAATCCTCTCCCTCCTGAAGATTAGGGTTAGGGTGGAGGCAATACCAAACTGAAGATGGACGATGGAAGATGAAAGTGGAGTGTAACAATTTGACTATTTTATCTGGTAAGTATAGTGGAGGTGATGGAGTATGTGCCATATATTCATATATTCTAGCTTTATGCTTGCCTCAGTGACTAAAGTAACCCATAACATCGCAATTTTTTTTCCTATATTGATGACTATATGGTGTCTCACAAAGCACTGAAAACACTAAAGAAATAACTTTTACATTTTTACAACTTTCATTGTTGCCTTCTGGTGAAATCAAGAGCCTGTGGGATGCTTCCCTGTGGTTGTGTTAGCACTGTCATCTACAGTCTGCACACTTTGCTGGTATTTCTCATGTCCTGGGAAGATCACTGAGTGGCCAGTATCTCAAAAACAATTCATCCAGGTTCCATAAGAATACAGCAGTACATGGTTTTATGTGACAGCAGGCAGCAAATAAAAAGATGTCCTCAGATGTCTTTAGGTTATTGCTCTATATGCAATTAAAATCAACAAATTCTGTGATGGAACGCAGCATCTGATTAAGCTGAACTCCAGAAATATAGCAGAAGGTGATGTTGAACTTTCACAGTGTTATGAATCACTTTAGAACCCAATACAGCGTTTTATCCAAACAGAAACAGATATGTTTATGAAAACAAAGATAAAGACATCTTACATCCCCTCAACCCACAACTGGCTCCACATCAACTCAAGAGTTTATATGTAATGATGTCTTTCAAAGTTTAAAAAGTCTTAGAGTTCTACATAGATCTCCTGGGGGAATGATGATTGTTCTCTCTCTCTAAAATTCGATGACTCTGAGGAACCTTTTAAAGTCACCCAAAGAGAGATCTCCTTACTCGAGCATTTCAGTGATGTTTTGTGGCAGTTCTGCTTTAGTCCAGTGTACCTCTGTCTTTGATTCTTCTACTGCTATTAGATATAAATATATACTTTAGCTACATTTTAATAATTGTGGAGTTTTGTCTCTTTTAATTTTGTTTGGTCTTTTGTGTCCTTTACCGACTTTTTACATCTTGTAGTATCTCAGATTATTTTCTGTAAAGCATTGTGCGACTCCTGTATGTGAAAAGCACTCTATAAATAAATATTGCTCGCCTGCTCTCTCTTTATATTTAAAGCACAGTGTTCCAAATAAAACTAGAATCAATCACAAGCAGCTCTTGACAAACATGCAAAAATAATGTGTTACCAAACATTCCTGTAAGTGTGAACTGATCATACATGACACAGTTTTGCTGAATTAAGAAGCTGATCAGGATTCTCATTTAGATACATTGGGGAGCTCTAAACTGTGTGAACCTCTTATCGAACACAACCAGGGACTCCTCTGCTCCATTGATTTTTGCGCCTACTACTAAGTGATGAATCCTTCACATGGTAGTTTTTCCACACACGCCCGAAGCTGGCAGATGCTAGTGTGACAATAAATTTGTTGTACATACAAGTATTGCTGGAGTCTTGCCCTCTGCAGACACCACCCCACCCCCACCTCCAGTAATTGGAAATTTTTAAATTGTGCCCCCAGTCTGTGCTTTACCCAGAAAAAAAAAAAAAAGTTTGCTGAGCACAGCATTCTCATTTTCAGTGACTGCCTTTGGAGTCACACACAGTTACCCCTGTGAGAGGAAAGCAACACATTTCAAAGTCCACCAGTAAGTTAAAAGGCTGCTATGTGTAAATTGGTAAAAAGCCTTTCACTCTTTTTTACACTGCAGAATAACTTTTAGAGAGCAAAATTTAACTTTATAAAAGTTTAGCTTTAATACTGAAACAGGGTAATAGTTGAAACGAGAGCAGGAGCACTACACTGCAATTCCTAAAGAACGAGGAAGGAAAGCAAAAAACCCCCCAAAACAAACAAACAAAAAAATAAACGCCATTTTTGCTAGCTTAAGTGTGTGCAGCGGCCAGATTCCCACACCTTTAGAGAAAAACGCGAGTCTATATGATGAGCTAAGTTAGCTTTCAGCTGTGCTCAGATGTACATTTAATAAACAGTTATTAGAGGCTTTTACCCCCTCTTTGCAAATATGCAAATGAACTTGTTTTGAAAATGCTAATCTTTTCCTCTATTCAAAGAAGACACTGGTTACAATACGAGTTCATATATGGAGCAATTTTGTTTGCAGTAATTTGCCTGTTAGATTTTGTAATTGGATTTAAGGAAAATGCAAAGTAGTAGCTGAACAGTGCAGTGAAATGACTAATTAGCTGTATGAAGCCACATTCTCTGCTGCACGCGTTTCTCTCCATTCGTCAAAACACGCCAAAGCTGCCAGACAGACACTGCTGCACGACACGTGTCTCACACACACAAAGTGTGTCAAAACACACACGCAAATAAACTGTTACGTGTACATATTTCACACAGACCTCACATTATGTGCTCTTTCTGCTGCATAAAGCCTCTATCCAAACAACACAAACATACCTCATACTGGGAGCAGTGGCCTCATTTATAATGAAACTCCGTAAGCACAGACAGGGCGAAAGAGGGAAAAGGAGAGAGAGAGAGACTTTAGCGGTCCCAGCAGCTCACAGAGATTTGGAGATCAATCTTCACCACACAAAACAAACTGGGCCCGAGCTTCAAGAGCAGCCAACCATGCATCTCTTTCCCGCTCACACACAGGAGCACATGGGCATAAAAAAGGACAACATTCAGTTCCAACCTAAGTCTTGCACAAAACATCCAACAGCACACATATCAAGAGATCAACTTTTGCCCTCTTAACCGGTAAATAGTGAACACAGGATAAATAACTAGCTGAACAGATAGCAAAAAATATTATTTATATCACACTGAAATGGCAAAGACATGAATAAGACAGCATTAAAAATGGTGAGAGGTGGTGGAGAGATGTGAGCAACAATAGCTGCAGTCAGTGCAGAAAAAGCTGGAGGAGGGTCAGAGTCGTGTCACCCTGACAACAATCTTTTAGCACTACAAATTGTACTATTATATGTTCTGACTCTCAGCAGCGGTGGGACAAGACTCGGTTTGACTTGATTTAATCAGTTGTAGTGCTCAAATAATAACACTGAGTCGCCTGCGGACAGCTTTGTTAAACCTTTACTGGCTACAGGGAGACTGAAAGATGGTGGTTCAAAACCTAAAATGGGACACTCTGTTTCTACAAATATACATATAAAAATTTGAGTGTAGATTATATGATGAAGTTGCCTTTCATGCTTGCATGCATATTTTTTATCTGGAGTACTAAATTATACAACCTGATTTGTCTTTTTAGTTTAATGCTTTAGTCATGCACAGAAAGAGTCTCATAAGGATACAGTGCACGAGATTAAGAGACGAACTCATTTTCATCTTCAGTCAGCAGTGAGTATAGTGTAGTGTGTACCAGTGCTACAAAAAAAGGGTTACAGATACACAGACTAATGGCCACATACCCCCACATCCATCCCACAGACACACACACACACACACACACTTTCTCATTCAATTCCCAGATGATCACATTATCATTCATTTTGAATTCACTGGTGTAAAACTGTGATAAATTGTGATTAATAATAAAAACTCTAAATTGAGGGAATTTGTTGAATAAAACAAGACTCATGAACTTCATATACTTCAGTCATAAAAGTTTATGAATTGGCACTCATCCAGCAGTCTCACTCTTTCCTCTCTCTTCTCTCCCACTCACATTCACAAGCTGTAACCATTATGTCCATCACTTTCCATCACACACAGAAAAATATGCCAGTGTGCAGGACGTGTTTGGTAACTGCGGATATTACAGTGCACTGATATATAGAAAAAGTAAAAAGCAGAATAGATGAATTTATCACAAATATAAATACATCAGTACGCAGAAATGTTAACAAAAGCTAGTTCTGCTAACAGTCCGACTGGTAACAAAGACCTGATTCCTAACTAAACTTGGATTAAAAGGTCTCCACCTAGAAACTCAAATCAAACACAAACAAGCTCATCCTGGTCGATTTAAGCGGACGTCTAGAACACGAAAACGTTATTCTGTGCTAAAGACATCTGGGCAGAGCTCTTACCAGTTAGGCCAAACACAGAAAAGCAACCTGTTGAAGAGCCGGTTACACGACTCGGTGCAAAGAAGAAAAGTCTTTTCTCGCTCCCTGACACCAGCACAAAAAATCAGCACAGGTAGAACTTATTATGCCAGTTTAAGCACAAAGCTTATTCAGAATTTCTGTGGTTTTCTGCAGACATTCAGCGTTTAAAGCAGCAGGTCCAGAAGTAGCAAAGTGGAGCCTGAAAAGTGAAGTTGCAAAAAGAAGAGGAAGAAGAATGAGATTGAAAGGAGGAAAGATGGGGAAACTAAAATAATATAGCAGGAGGGAAGCATCATGTTTTTCTTTGAAGAAACACACAGAGATGCTGACATGCAAATTTACCAAATTCCCATACATTCGCGTGAACACAAAAGACTTGGACCTGCAAGGACTCAAACACACACAAGTGTTAAACACAAACGTCCCACATCTCCACATATAAAGATCCAAACTGCACATACTTGCAAATGAATGCATTAAAGATGACACACGTCAAAGTAATTATCAAACAAGCAGCAGCACCTCTTCCACACAGAGAGCAGCGTACAGCTGGCACACACAGTGGTAACATATTTGGCAGTAGCCTGCCCCCTGCCACACACATGTACACACCGTACCCTTTGTTCGGCGTCTGATGACCCCTAAGCGGCACTTAAGCGATACAGAGAACATCCTCTCTCTCTCTTTTTCAGTTAATCTTCTTCCTGCCTTCTCCCTCTATCCCCTCCTCCTCTTCCTCTTCCTCCTCAGTCAGACATAGTGTGAGCCGAGCGAAGGATGGAAAGTGAGAGAGAGTGGAAAGAGAGCAGTACTGAAGCTCTGGCCAGTCACATGGCAAAGAGAGGATGGAGAGAGGGAGTAGCTAGTCTGCCAGTCGTTTACCTCTGTCTCTCACTCTGCTATTCACTCGCTCTCTCTTTCTGTGTGGGAAGTAGTGTGAAATTAAGCTGCCTCCTTCCCTCTCTCCTCCTTCTCTCAATCACCCTCATATTCATACTCTGTGTTCCTTCCTTCCTCCTTTCCTTCCTTTCCTTTCCATGCTATCTTCTGTCTTTTGTGTGTTGTGTCTTCTTCTGGCTTTCTATTTTAAATTATTTAAAATGTTGAATACAGCAACATTCCTGTAACTGTACAAGGAGAAGGGGAATTGCAACAATGCTGTTACACTGTACGTCATATTCACCGATCAAGCATAACTTCATGACCATTTGCCGAATACTGTGTGGCCCAAACAGCCCTGACCCCTTGAGGCATGGACTCCACTAGACCCTTGAAGGTGTGCTGAGGTATCTGCACCAAGATGTTCGCAGCAGATCCTTTGACTCCTGTAAATTCTGAGTTGGGGCCTCCATGGGTCAGATTTGTTTGTCAAGCAAAAGCAGATGCTCGATGTAATTGAGATCTGGGGCATTTGGAGGCCAAGTCAACACTTCAAACTCATTATTGTGCTCCTCAAACCATTCCGAAACATTTTTGCTTTGTGGCACGGTGCATTATCCTGCTGAAAGAAGCCACAGCCATCAGAGAATACCGTTTCCATGAAAAAGTACACATGGTCTACAGCAATCAAAGTACCAGCCAGGTGTTCCCCAGGTACATGTGTGATGAAAAAGAAAGCATGACTCATCAGACCAGGCCACCTTCTTCCACTGCTCCATGGTCCAGTTCTGATGCTCATGTGCTCTTTCAGCAGCTAACTGGGGTCAGCTCGAGCACCCTGACTGGTCTGTAGCCATTCAGCCCCATGCTCAACAAATTGTGATGTACTGTGTATTCTGACACTTTTTATCAGAACCGGCATTTACTTTTTTGGCAGTTTGAGCTACGGTAGCTCGTCTGTTGGATTGAACCACACGGGGCAGCCTTCACTCCCCACATGCATCAGTGAGCCTTGGCCGCCCATGACTACTCTACTTAATCTTGTGACATCCAGCTCACAGTTATTTACTGAAATGAAAATGCATTACAGGGCGCCTACAACTAAGATAGATTGTGTCAGCATTTTTTTTCTCAATTAAAACTTCATTCCTCTGATCCGCTTCCTCTCACACTATCTTACCTGCACTCTATTAACTTTTGTCTGTCTTTTAGTGTCATGGTAACATGAGGAGTGGGGTTGGGGATTGGGGGGTGTTTAAACAGAAAGCTACACCGAAACAATGGCGAGCTCAAAGCTGCAAATGAAGAGAAGAATATAGAGAGGAAGACAGGAAGGAGGAGGATGAGAAGGTGGATGGGGTATTAGATGAGAAGTCGGAAGCTAAGGATGATAGCGAGAGGTGATGAGGAACGAGGCAAGAGTGGAACTGAGGGCAGAGTTGAGGGAGGAGGAGGAGAAGGGAGGTAAAGGAAGTGAACATCTGAGCAGTGATAAGGCAGGAAGTTGAGAAGACAGAAAAATATGAAGACTGGAGAGAAAAGCTGATATAATAAGGAGAGGGGAAAGTGAGCAAAGAGTAAAGCAGGTTAGTTGTGGTGTCATGCAAGAGGAGACAGAGATTACAGCCCACAGAAAAGAGGAGGATGAAAAGGGAAGTCATGAGAAGTAGCTTAGAGAGAGGTGGAAAAGAAGGTGTGACAGGTAACAGCTAATAAAGGAGTGAAGATGATGAGTGGGCAAGGAGGAAGAAAGAAAAGGAAGGTGAGAGGTGTTTGTTAACTTAGGCTTTGCAAATAAGGATCAGAATTCTACAAATTGATTGGCTAAGAGATTTTCTCAATTTTGAGGAAGTTTTGACGGGAACAAGCAGAAGTCTAAAGGAATGAGCTCACTCTTACAGTGATATACAGAGAAAACCTACAATCACATAGCAACAGTCTATTTTAGGTACATTATGCTGGTTTTCTGGTCTGGATATTTTATATATGGATAAGACAAGAAAAACTATTTCTATTTCAGTGCCCCTTCTTACTTTGCATCTGCATTTGAAGCCTTTTTAATCAGAACACATTCCAGCTGTAGGATTCATTTTGGTTTTAGTTTCGAAGATTCTAGAACAAAATTGTTTCCGTTAATTTCTTTCATTGATTATTTCTTAATCAACTATAGATCCTCGCTAACCAGAGCGAGAAGGACTGTCGTCTAGTTGGGAGGAACGTGTGCCCCTGATATTTTCTTCTTTTTTTCAGACTAAATAATAATAATACATTTACCTGAACATTCTCGTGTTTGATATTGTCTTCAAAGGTAAACATAAAGAAAAAGTGTTGACTCAGTGTTGCCATTTTGGAGATTCATTTTTTTGGTTTAGCTACTTAGCCTAGTCCTCTGATATAAACATGGTGAATTATAAGTAAATAATACATAAATACACCTGTTAGTATAATGTCATCTAATGGCACCATAAACTCTAAGCTCAAAATTGATTATGGAATTGAATTTCTCAGAAACATTTTCAACCCAAACTGGACTGCAATCTTTATGAAGGTAGGATTATTATAGTATTAGACTGTATTAACATTATGCCTGAACATAAGTTTATTCTACAAGTAAACTGGGCCATCTGAAAAGCTCCTGTGCAGATGCACTGCATTTTTGAATAAATGGAATACTGCATGCCCATAATGTTGTTTACATTGCAAATTTTGTATGGGACTATATGTATTCCCATACATAGGCAACAAAAAGCTGTTTTTGGTTTAACATTAACAAACACATTGTGTATCCTATTACTGTGGACTAAATTGGTAACCTTTAATTACTTTAGTCAAGTCCCTGTACAACAGCAGCAAGAGCTTTGTCCGTATTGCCGGGAATAGGTCGGACTCCTTTCCTGTGGGTGTTGGACTTTGCCAGGGCTACCCTTTGTCACACATTCGGCTCATAAGTTTTATGGACAGAATTTCTAGGTGTAGCCAAGTGACAGAAGGCTTCCACCTTTGTGGCCTCAGAATCTCAACTCTGCTTTTTGAGGATGATGCGGTCCTGTTGGCTTCATCAGGTGGTGGCCTCCAGCTCAAAGTGGAACAGTTGGCAGCTGAGTATAAAGCGGCTGGCATGAAAATTACCACCTCTAAATCTGAGGCCATGGTCCTCAGCTGAAGAAGGGAGGGGTGCCCACTCCAGCTCAGTGACGAGTTGCTGCCCCAGGTGGAGGAGTTCAAGTATCTTGGGGTCTTATTCACGAGTGACGAGAGAAGGGAGCGGGACATTGACAGACGGATCGGGGTTGTGTCTGCAGTGATGCGGACACTGCACCGGTCTGTCGTGGTGACGAGGGAGCTGAGTGTGAAAGGGAAGCTGTCGATTTACTGGTCGATCTACGCCCCTACCCTCACCTATGGTCATGAGCTTTGGGTGGTGACTGAAAGAATGAGATTGTGAATACAAGCGGCAGAAATGAGCTTTCTCCGAAGGGTGGCTGGCTTCTCCCTTAGAGATCGGGTGAGCAGTGCAGTCATTCGGGAGGGGCTCAAAGTAGAGCCACTGCTCCTCCTCATCGAAAGGAGCCAGTTGAGGTGGTTCGGGCATCTGACTAGGATGCCTCTTGGCTGTGTTGATCCGGGCATGTCCTACCAGAACGAGGCCCCGGGGCAGACCCAGGACACGCTGGGAGAGGTTCTATCTCTCGGCTGGCCTGGGAACGCCTTGGGGTCCCCCGGATGAGCTGGTGGAGGTGGCTGGAGAGAGGGAGGTCTGGGCTTCTCTGCTTAGGCTGCTTCCCTGCGACCCGGCCCCATATAAGCGGAAGAAGATGGATGGATGGGTTAGAGTATTAAGTTCCTTATTTAGACAGTTCCAGGTGGATGAGGCCTTGAGGATCTTAATTTCTTCAACAGACCATAATAAAGAATACAAATAATGCTGCTTGAAACGTGACTCATTTTCTGTTGGTTCCTCACAGAAACAGAAGTAGTATTGTTTGGTAGCAGTGGCCCTCAGCTCTCTTCTCCAGTGGTTTGAATATTAGTTGCTATTTGGCAATCATCCAAGTAAACACAATACATAGAACATAAAACAGGAAAAATCGGACCCAGAGGAAGTACCTGCTGTTCTCTGATGTTCCATCTTTTCACACACATTTCTTGGCATCATCCTCCCCTTATTTTTTTTTCCAGACATTCACATCTACTGTGCATATGCTGATTTACATATGAATATACATGTCTGTAGAGAGACGTGATCATATAGAAAGAAATAATTAAAATAAAGAAAACACTAAGTACACTATTTTTTTTTAAAGATTATCTACCAGTAGTATGCACATCCTCAGAAAATTGCAGGCAAAGAATTCACCCACACATCTGCCTACATAATGTCAACACACACATACACACACTGAATATTATATTGGCTAAAGAGACAAAAAAGAAAAAAGATATGACAAGTGGGAGATGCAAGAGAATAGACAAACTTCAATGAATCCACGATGGAATGGAATATAAATTCCATCGTCAAAGTCAGACTTTTAATACCCAAACACCAGTTTTTTTGGACCATTGCAGATATGCTTCTATTGATGTCTCTGACACCTTGTATGTGCCACTATTATTTTTTTTTTCTAGCTCTATTCTTTAATCCCCTCTGTGCTGTTTGCAGCTCATGTAGCAGAATACAAATCACATAGTAGAAGGTTTTCTGGAGTCAAGCGATGTCTTCACAGTAGGTTGCCACTTAGTTTGTGAAATACTGCTGAAACATTAACAAGCAAAAACCCCCATCATTTTTCCCTTATGTGTATGTGTATATGAAGAATATCCACAGAAATCAGTTGTCAATCAGGCTCTACCAAAAGGTGCTGAGTGATTCTATTTCAGTCATAAATGGCATAAAAGATGGCTGTATCTACCTTGACATCAACTGAAGCCTTGAATTGAGTGTTTCTACCATCTCTGTCTTGGCTGCAAAAACCTGGATCTGATGAGGAAGGGTGGGTCTGACTATGAAACCGCATGCTCATTGGCTAATGATTTATGATTGGCAATTCTTTAGCCAATGAACGTGCAGTTTCACACCACTGATAATCCTCCATTTTGAAATATAGCATAACCAAGATTTACAAAACAGACTTAATTTTTTGTTCAGTCTGAGACAAAACAAGCGAATGAGCTCATAGAGTCAGCAGGAAAGTGTTCACAGAGGTCAGAAAGCCATTTTCGCATAAACCTCTACAGGACCAGAAGTTCACACATATCACCATCTGTTAGTCTCCAGACAGAATGCAGATTTCTAGGGATTTCCGCATTGGCTTCATTTTTTCTGTCTCAGAAGCTATGCTCATGTGTTTAAATGAGAGATATGCAGTGTATAAAGGGTTTGCAAAATCCAACATTTTCTTGTTCTTATTAAAGGCTCTTCTGTTTGTGTGTTCAGCAGAGTTATTAATCACAGCATGGCTGCATAGTTAGTGTACTTTATCAGCTCTCAGCAGACTTTGCTGATGTGCAAATAAGCTACTGTAACAACACACTTGTTCAATTAATTGAACTGAAAAAAAAGAAAAAGTGTTTCACATACCAGGTACACACAGTTACTATGTGTCCCTTTCTTTTCAAAAAGAACAGTGCACTGAGATAAAGCCTCAAATCTTTGAGAACTCAAAAACAGTTTGTATTGATGAGCAATCAAATGAGCAAAGCAGGAACCAACAGTCTGGGTCTACTTTAACAAATCATTACAACAACACAGTCCACAGAGTAAAGCAAAGAGCAAATATGGCTGCTAAAAGCAGCACATACATGACTTTAGTGTGAAAATATGCAAGGAAAGCCACTTTAAATTCAACTTAACACAATGAAAAAAGATACAGTACCCTGCAGGAATTATGTGGCATCTCATCTGTAGCTCAACAGTCAAAACAATGCGTGCGTATTGCTATTTGTATAATCCTGGGGGGGAAAAAAAGTTCCTTTTCAATGCTGTTTAATAAAGCAGAAAGCAAACTTCCTCGTTCTTCTATAGTTGAATTTAAGATTATTCTGTTAATTCTCTCAGACAAGCACAGGGGAAAGAAACAGACCTCTATTGGTCTAATCTAGTGTGGCCCGGGGTCCACAGCATTTTTATGCATTAAAATGAGAAAGAGAAAATATGTTTTGATTTTTGCAGGGTTAAAAATGTCCTCCTGCAAGCACCCAAAGGCTGGATAATTCTGACAGTTAAACTGTGTAAGCGTCATTCTGGGAGCTAAAAGCTGCGAGTTCCTTTCCTATGCTTAAAGTAACGGCTGGTTCACAAATGTTTACGATGTGTGAATTTTCAAATCCGAAACCCAGCGGACGGAGAAACGTCGAGCTTTTGAAGTCCAAAAGCTGCCAAGACACTTAGAAGTATGTTTTCAGAAATGTGGTACAAATGAAAGTGCATTTATTTACCTGTGTATCTGCTTACTGTGTGCAGTAAATAGTATAAGAATCTACCGCTGAGGTGTTATTTTTACCTCCCACCATCCATTAATGAGCGTGACAGAAATGACCAATGCACTGAAACTAAAAGAAAGACACGTCAACAGCAGGCGGTCTGCTATAGGAACAGCAGTTAGCTCACTTGAGGTTGGCAAAGATGTTGAAAAGTGTGGAGCTTTAATGCAAGAACACAACAGTAATACTATAAGATATTGTAAAATCTGTAACAGACTGTTACACATTTTCAAAGTATGTTGTGTAGCGGTGCCCTGCAGGTGTGTTTGTGCGTATGAACAAGTCACACAACTGGTCAGAGAGAGGGAGGGGGGGTCCTTTTATGCCTCTCTCTCAGTGATCTGGTACCACTGCACATTCTCTTGCATACCCAGCAAACACACACACAAACCATTGTGTGAGGTCTGCATAAAGCATCGGGGAACGAACGCCGCAGCTGGATTAACTCTGCTCTGTTCTCATTAGCTTAATCTTCTACATGAAACACTCACACACAGGGCTGCAGGATCTGCACAGCGTGAGCAGCATTCTGGTACTGTACGTGTTTTGTTTTGTGTGTGTGTGTTTGTTTCCAAAGGCACACAAAAACAAATAACTCTCCACGTGTTTGAGCCACACAGTAGAATATTTATTTCTTTATAATATCTGCAAATTGTGCAGAATAGCTGTTCAGTCCCGGCTTTGTTGTACAGTTTTAAATTTAGAGGTAGTGAAGGCCAACTTGACTTTGACAGCTAACATGCATTTGTTTCAGCTAGAAGTCCAAAGTTAATGCACATTTAACAGTACCAAATATTTTTGGGGGATGACCGAATTTACTTTTGATCTTTTACTTATTCTGCCTTGTTATGAGCTATGACTTTTATAAGTGATTTTGCATCATCTCTATTTGTTGCAGCTTTTCCTTCTCTCCTCTTCCTCTTTACTGTCGGCAGAAATGCAAATCAGCGCTAATCTCAGTGCTCATATTCATGGAAATCCATGCTAAGCTCAGAGAGGCGTGTGCTGTCTGTTCATAGTCACAAACATAACGCATGCAGAAAAGGTATATGTTTGTGTACACGCTTTATCTATTACTTTGATTTTCTATGTGAGTCTGTGTGTTGTCATACATGCACAATAGTGTAGCTGATGATAATTTGTTTTGGGTTTGTGTATCTGTGATATACATTTTTGTACTTTATTTTGGATGTCAGATTTTTTTGGGTAGTCATCTGTGGTTATGTAAATGCAAGCATACGCTATAATTCAATTTCTTTGTGTGTGTACGTGTGTGTGTGTGAGTGTGTATATTGAATCTAGGTCACATCTACAGATCTTAACACTAATTTCATATTAGTGTTGCATATTTGGAATCTCAAAGCAGTTCAACAGCCAATCAGGAACAGTAACGATGAAAAAATGTCACCCTTCATTCAAACATCAGCTGAAGCTGAATTTGGAGCGCACAGAGCAGACCGAGGGACAGCTTCTTCCCCAGAGCTGTGAACTCCATCACACACACACACACACACACACACACACACACACACACACACATAATGTTTCCTCCTTGTGTGTTTTTATTTATTTTGTGTCTGTATTATAAACTGCAGCTGGTTTTAAGCTCAGAGCTACTACACAGATTTTTGTTACTGGATAATGACAATAAAGATTCTTTAATCTTTTGAATCTTCATATGAACAATAGATTTCACTGACTTGCTAGAACTGAAAAAAATTCCCATTACCATTTTTTGTTCCTCAACATTATACAAAAAAAAAATCTGTAACTTTGCATCTATGAATACATATTTTAATTTTTGTACAACATTAAATGCACGTTCTTGCTTTTCCAGATGATTATCAGTGTTTTTGCAATTCTATTTGCTATGGCTCATTTAAAGTAAACAACATGGCTTTCAAATTTCTGCTAGTCATAGCTTAATCCTGCTGAGTAGTTTAAGATTGATGCCATGCTCTGCTTACTGACACATCCCTGTCTATGTATTAAGGATTTCTTCCTAAGCCAAGGCTAGAGGCTTGTATATTAAATGCACAAGAGTAATAGAGACATAAGGATGGGTGTTAACCCTAAATATCCCAGTACTCACAATTAAAAATCTGTAGCAATGCAAAAAAAGGTCAAATTGTCCCATTACTAAATCAAATTAGTTAACTGTACTTTTCTACTAAAATATACAGTGTAATGAACTTGTTAAGTAGAGATTACTAAAGATTACTATCATGTTTTTGAATTGAAGAGGCGGGGCATATTCAAACTCAGTCCTGCTGCAACATGCACCCCGGCAAGTTCAACGGCTCTGGACTGGTAACCTGCATTATCTAATGCAGTTCAATGCAACAGCTCTGCCACAGCTTTTATTTCTTAAGAAAGTTTGTAATGTTCAGTTTACGATGTTATAAGAGACATCAGTGTCCAGCCACTTGTCCGGCCACGTGTTGCATTCAATATAACTTGAACATCAAAAGGGTGATTAATTACATCAGAGAAAATGTTATCACTTATATTAACAACAACACACCTCGGGGTGGCTGTAGCTCAGGAGGTAGAGCAGGTCACCCACCAGTCAGAAGGTTGGCGGCTCGATTCCTGGCTGCTCCAGGGTGCGTGCCAAAGTATCCTTGGGCAAGATACTGAACCCCAAGTTGCTCTCGGATGCAATGTCAGACAATAAAAGTGCTTAGCTTAGTTGCACATGGACGTGCTTGTGTGAACGGGTAAATGTAAACGTGTTGTATGAGTGCTCAGTGAGAGTAGTAAAGCGTTATATAAGAACTAGCCCATTTAACAAAATATAAATAGCTTTAAATGTTAAATTGATTATTTGCTTTACATGTAAGATTAGAAAAAATTAGTAGTATTTACTAAAAATGATTAGCTCACATAAATAGGAAGAAATTTATATGAGCTAATCAATTTTAGTAAAGACTACTAAACATGTTTGATACGTTGTACTAAGGTTCTAAGTTAACACAACTAAACATGTTTAGTTTCATCTTTGTGTAAAAATGAGAGTGGTTTAGGGCAGCGGGTTTCCACATGATTTTCTAGTAAACTCAACTAATTCAGGTTAAGAGTGAACATAACTCATCCTGTGAGTCTGTGGGGCCGTACAGCAGGGTATGTGTAGGGTTAAAAGGCCTTAAAAATCACTGTGCAGTAAATTGCAGTCAGGATAATGCTGAAAAAGAAGGGTGTTAAAAGAATTGGAATAGTGTGTGTGTGTGTGGCTGTGTGTGCGTGTGTGTGTGTGGGGGGGGTCTATGGTGATAAGTGACTCCAAAGCTGTTTACTAGTCCTGATTGTTAGCTTAAATACTAAAAAGGAAAGGAAACACAAAGGACAGCTGTTTCTCTCTCACACACCATCCAGTGGCAGTGGCAAAATTAATACAGCGGCACCTCTTGGAAGGTCCCACCTACATGTAGGCTGTGATCACTGACTTATACGTGTTAAACTGTGATGTAAATAAATACATTGCTGCTGGTGTTAATGACGTTTCAACCAAAATGATAAAAAAGTGAGATTGTGCAAGAGGAAAAATAGATTAACCTTGCTAAGGCAAAACAGCGAGACATTTGGAACTCCATTTGAGGCGACTGTGGCTCAGAGCAGGTCATCTACTGATCAGAATGTTGGTGGTTCAATTCCTGGCCGCTCCAGTCTGCATGCCAAAGTATCCTTGGGCAAGATACTGAACCCCAAGTTGCTCTCTGATGCAACTGTTGGAATGTGAATGTTAGATAGAAAGCACTTAGCTGCAGAAGGAAGTGCTTGTATGAACGGGTGAATGCAAACATTTTGTATAAAGTACTTTGAGTGCTCAGCTAGAGTAGCAAAGTGCTGTATAAGAAAAGACTGTTAAATATCCACTGATCAGGGGTGAGTGGTGCATGTCGTGCAGACTCTGCTTGAGTGACTGTGTACACTTGAGTGGTATATATTTGAAAATGACCCAGGTTAACACTCCATTTAATGATGTTATTTTGCTGTAGTGGTTAAATGATTTTCAATGTGGAAGCACTACTGTACTGATTATTTCCCTTCATGCCACAAATGGAAGGACAGCCCATTGATGGTGAGAGAGTGAGGGTTGGGAGGAGAGACAGAGAGAAAATAAAAGAGAGCGAGTGAGCTCTAGCTTCGGGCACTACCTGGGATGGAGTCAACAGCTTGAATTGATGCTCCTTGTGAACATCTCGGGTCTCCACCAAACAAAGGTCAGGAGAACCTGGAAGCGGAATATTCCTCCGCTTGTAAGAAACTCTGCGGCTGAGGTGAATTACTGTTGCTGTTAAGTGTTTGCACCATACTGTGGTGGCTTGAGGCAACTCCCGCCTTACACTTTCAAATCCCCACTTGGGTCGCTCCTGACCCCTCTGTCTGCTTTTTGGAGACTTATCCAGTGGGTGCAGTTAAGCTCTAAGTCAGGGGGTGAAGTTACACTTTGCTGGTGCTGCTTCAAAATGGCAACAAAAGTCTAATGAGGCTGGAGGCTTGGTGAAGGCAAACGTAAAAAGGGCCTGAGTTTATGTACATACATACAAGTTGTATCAAAAATTTGTGTCTAGCGTCTGTTAAATTCATGTGAAAAAGACACGTGTTGACAGCACAGTTATATTCAAGTTCCACTGCCGCTATTCAACCTTGTTTTTTTTTCTTTTCCCCGACATGCAGGCTATCCAGTTGTTGATGCAGTGATATATTAATGTCATTCAACAGCTTCCCCAGTGTCCTTTTTTTTTTTTTTTTTTTTTTACTTGTGCCATCAGATAATTTTAAAGGATCTAAGTGTGCTACAGAAAAACTGCTCCCAGTATCATACAGGCAGAAAAAAATCAAAGAGAAACAGAGAAGGACAAACACTGCACAAACTCATATATGAGTTACACTGGTACCCAAACATTTAGACAACGTGACTAACACAGAGACATGCCTGCAGGCAAATATTAGCTGAAAAAGATTACATCAAACAAGAAACATTCTATAAGCACACCAGTATAACACAGATAGATGGATGGATAGATTGATTGATAGATAGATGGATGTCATTTACAGCTAGAGAAAATTCTCTCAGGTCATATAAATCAAATGTCTTCCTTCATCTTCCTCTAGGCAGATAATTGATTTCTTTCCCTTTGTCCTCCATTATCTTCCCATCTTTCAATCAATTCTTTCCTCCTGTTGCTTCTGTACATCTCCAGTCTGTCATCTAAATGCCAGCTCCCTATTTTTCCTTCTTGTCCCTCATTAACTCATAAATTTTCCCTTTCTTCTTTTTCTAATACTTTCTTTTCTCAAGCTCCTTCTCCTTTTTATCTCTTCTCCCTGTTAGTCCATGATTTTTCCCTCTTAGTCATTTACCTGGCCTCCTGTTTCCTGCCATCTCATCTAATCTCTATCCATTCACCGAGATCACTTTGAAATTCTTCCGTCCTTTTTTATCCCTTATTTTTTCTGATGTTTCTCAAACTACCCCCCCCCACCAGCACCATTATTTTCCCCATTTTCCTTCCTTTTCCGCCCACACCTAACTTCTCCTTTTTTCCTCTATTCTCCAAACATGTCTTTGCTATTTAAGCATCTGATGCAACAGAAAGCAACAGCACCCACTGCTGCTTCAATCCTACAATACAACAACAAACCAGACTTCCTTGACATGTAATATCATGCAAAGAGGAAGGCAGCTGCTGTGTTGTTCCCTCAGAGGAAGGCTCATAATGAGAATTGCATAATATCTGTTTTAACTATCCCGATGAGTCTGAGACTCTTTGTCTCCAAGCATAAATGTGCATAAAACGAGTTCACCTGAGAGAGTGCAGTCATCCCAGATTATGTCTTCAGATTTTAATTTATGACTGCATATGAAAAGCCTCTCCAATCCAAAATAATGCTAACATATTTTTTTCTGATAGGGTCACATGATTTAAATGCTCAGATTAAAACCTTAACATTAAAAGTACAGCTTCTCTCACTGTTGGTGAAAGCGTTTTAATAGCCACACAAGTAATACACAGTGCAAACCACTGTTTTTAGATTTTAAATACCTTGTTTTTGGCAGAATTAGCATTAGCATTAGTAGTTTGTCATGACTTAAAAAACTAAAGAGTGCAGCTGACTGAAGTGAAGCTGATGCTGTCGATTCAAACCGCTCTGACAGCCATCGGTGCTCGACTGAGATGCACAACTTTGTCATTTGAAGCTTTGGAGGTTTTTCTATCCAGCAGTCAGTAATTGTACTTGAAATGCCTACAAAATTAAAAGTAAAAAAAATAGGATAAGATAGCAGTGCTAATAAAATGTTGAAGTTAAATCTGCTGAAACCAGCTGCTGTTATTATAATGATGACAGCTAAAAATAGCATAAATGACAGTGAGCTGAAAGAAATGGAGACATTTTAAATCACAAAAGGGAAAATGTTCTATAGAATGAGGCATTTTCTAATATTTCTTGTCTAACATGAACTAATTTTATGTGATGAAATGATAGATACAAAATGTGTTTCAGCAGCTGTCTCTATGCCAGCAGGGTTTCTCCAAACTCCAGAAAACTGAAATGAAACCAAGTGAAACCAACAGCTGGTGTAACAGCAATACCTGTCAGGAATCATCAAGTGAGAAATCAAACACTTACAAATCATCATCATTTTATGACATCACATTTAGCTGTTTAGTTATGTATTTAGCTACAGTATATATTTTGGCATCTGTAAAACAGATGTGAGCTCACATATTGAAGTGCTGTATTGTTATGAACATGGGCATTTGGTTTCAGTTAAGGGAACATCCTGGTATATAAATGGACATGTTACATTTACTGACAGTGGCACCGTATTATACAGATAACGTATGACTGTTTTGTCATAGCTAAAATTAACTGATGAACCTTTAGCCGACCTCTACTCCCATGAAGAACACTTACTGTAACACTGTGTCCCTTCTACTGAAAGAAAGGCATAAAAATAAATATCTAATCAAATTAAGGATGTGAAAGAGAGACTCCCAGTGGACACCCAGTCTGTAACACCAGGCTTCCACATGAAAGCAACTGCCACAGGGTGATTTCCCTAGGTTTGATGGTACACATGGTGAGCCAGCCAACTCAGATTTCTAATAGTGTGAAAATAAATACATGCAACTATCTGTGCTATTTATGCCCGCTTCTTTGCATTCGGATCATTAGTGATTTTCTTTTTTTGCTTTTTTCCTTCATCAGCTATTCAGAAATTAGCTTCTGTTCTCTTGGCTGCTTCCCTCTCCTCTCTTTCACTCTCACAGTTCTTCTTCTTCTTCTATGTTTGTCAGTTTTGAGAGTAAAAATATAGTTTGCCCTGGGTGAATGAATAGTTGCTAAATTAACCAAATCTTATTTCACTCTTCGTTTTTCCAAACTTAGTATACCTCTTAAGCTGCAAATTATTTCTGAAAAGTCCTGAAGAAGTCAGTTGATGCTCAGAACTTAAAACTCCCAAAGTCAGATGAGAATTAATCTTCATCAACACCTTTTAACAATATTGAATTATAGAACCAATGAACCAGCATCATTCAAGACGTTAGAAGGAAAGCATTTGCAGTAAGTTCTCAGTAGCAGTTTGGAGCAACATGGATCAGACATTAAAAGGCAATCCATAATACACTGCTAAGGCTTCTGTGCCATAGTCATAGAACTGCTGACCAGGAGCAAGCACCTCTGGCCTATTCCTCTGGCCACTTTACATTTTTCCATCATTCAACACACTGTTCACTTAGACTGTTACGTAGCCATGTCATCTATCAGTGTCTCTATTTTAAGACTTATTATAATACAAAGGGACACCTATAGTTAACTACTGTAACTAAGGATAGCTAAATCCTACAGGGTCAAAAATATTTTTAATTGAATAACAGCAATAAATAAATAAATAAAAAACATTGAGTGCTAAGAAACAGCAACAACCAAAAAGAAAACCCCAGAATATTTTGTAAATGCTATTTTAAAAAAGTAGCAACAAGGTGTGACTGTGTGGCAGGCAGGGAGAGGACTCAGTATGCAGGATTCAGGAATATAAACTCAAGGGGCAGCTTTAATGCTGAACACTGGGGAAGCATGGAACCAGGAAACACACAACCCTGAGGGAGGACATGCAAATGAACAGAGGGAGACTCAGACAATAAATACACACCAGGTAATGAGGTGAAAGGAGACAGGTGGGAACACAGCGGGAATAAATCGGGAATAAGTAGACCAGGGAAGTTAAAGTCAATACAAATCACATGAGACAAGAGAGACTATCAAAATAAAACAGGAAGTAACATTGAGACACAGACTCGAACATCCGAAATTGACACAAAGACAAAAAGGTAAACAAACACAGAGACCAGACAGACTTCACACAAGAGACAAAATACAGAGAATGGACACGGAAGGGATCTAACCCCATCTAAAGAATTTTATTTTATTTTAGGGCTTCATTTAACATAACTCACATGTTATGTTAACCTGCAGCATCTCGAGATACCATGAAGTGATACAAGGACAATTCTCTATTAGTGGTACATTTTATTTATTGGAATTATTAAAAATGAATGGAAATTAGTAAAAAGGAATTATTACATTCTGAATATATCTGTAGCTGGAATGACCTGATAGGAAGCACTACCATAAGCTCTTTAAACAGATGCAATTTTCTTTACACACACCTCATAATGACTAATAAAGAATGTGGTAAAACACAGGGTGCTTGTTTTACCCACCTTTTAGAGTATTATTTAGTATGATTCTTGAAATGTCTAACATACATTATAAATTCAGACTTCTCATTATAGATTCCTTGTGCAGTACTTGCTCAGATTGCTCACCTTGATCACTGACTGGCAGTTAGAGTTTACTTACATCTTCCAGTCACATAATGTGCAGCACTTTTTAGAATACTTTTCTCAATTTTTTCAAAGAAAAAAAATGTCACAGGATAGGAATTTACTTACGAGCAGTTTCTCCAACAACGTGTGTTTTCCAAAAACACCTAACATTGATAATGGTACTGACAAAACAGATAATGAAATTAAGCAGTTTACTGTTACACTACTATTATTATTATTGCTATATATTAATAGTCATCACAACAATGGAAGCTCACTAACAAAAATATAAATTACATTATAAATTTAAAGGAACTGCTTGAACAAAAATAAGACTCTTTTAAACTCTGCATGGCTTCAGTGTTTTGTCATTCCACTGCTTTTAGGGATTCATGCACTGAGTTTTAGCTCATAAAAATTCAAAATCTGCAACTCAAAGAAAAAGTAAGTCCCAGCCTGAGCCTAAGCTTCAAAAATGGTCTGCCGACTTGGAAAATAAAATTTTTGTATTTTGTGTACAGGAAATCAGCTCTTTCGGTTCTTACATGGGATGAATGTCAGAGATCCGGATTTTTTGAGTATAGGAGGGAATGATGAGTTTGATATCTTGTTATTTATGAACACTTTTGTCTTGTTCATTTTTGTTTGGTAACTTTCACAAAAGTTGAAATGTTACAAAAACTAAAATAACCTCAAATAAATACAAATAAATAAATTAAGAAAACAAATGAAATAATAAAATATGAATTCCAAACTATTCAAGGGCGTTGGGAGCAAATCAGATGCCATCATGCCAATGATAGCATGGCCAGATGTGAAAGCTTTAACAGAGCACATGATGTTCCTCATGCTCCAAATAGCATCAAGCAGAATGACAGTTAGAGGGAGAGGGGGAGTTTTTTTTTCCCTCCCAGCAATGGCAGAAAACTCCTGAACGCTGTTCTCTCCCCACGGTAGATCAAGGTTGGAACACAAAAGACATGTTTCCTCTTTCTTCTGCCATGCTTCTGGTCTCTCTGTCTCTCTCTGACTCTATGCACTCAGCTGGCTTCCTGTGCTTGTGTTCAAACGTGTTGTTCGTTATGCATTAAAAACTAAACTAAAAAGTCAATGTCCCTTTCAAGTGGGTAAGTGAATCTGTTGCTTTTGTTTTTTGTTTTTCATACTTAACTAAATTTAAAGGTGAATAGGATGGCATGTAGTGTAGGCTACGGTTCTAAACCTTTGGGTGTGTACATGCAGTTCTGAAAGAGGGAGCTGGAGAATAAACTGGAGGGTTTAGGAAGACATAATAAGATACTGCTGGTGTAGGCATTTCATTCTACTTTGTTCTTTTGTCCTCTAAATAACTTGCTCTCACTCAGGTTTAAAGTAAAAATATTTGTAGTTCCCTTGAGCACATTTCATTGCAGCACTGTGACTAAATGTTCTGTGTGTTTATTTAGCCTGGCATATGAAGAACCTGTAGGGAGTTTTTAGCTTCGTCATAATGACAACTTAAAAATTTAAAGTTTCATAATGTGACCTTATTTTTGACATACGAATAAATAGATAAACAGTTATTAAGTGTGATCTTTTATGTCTGCGTCAAAATCATTCATTTCAATTCCTGACTTGCCTTTTCAATCTTTTCAGGTGTCATGAAGCTCAAATTTATGATGGACAGTTCATCACGGTGACTGACAGGTTAGGAATTTAACATGAAAAGATCTACAGAGAGTTTAGGATAGCTTGCTATAGGGATATTATAGAAATAGATAAGATGAAGCTGTGCTACTTCAGGACCATGGACAGCACTATGAACAACACAGAAGCGAGGCACAAATTGTATCTTAAACTAATAGCTGAGGCATGAATGAAATGTACGTTACCTTTTAGTGAGCTAATGCAGAATATTGTTCTTCTCACTTTTTATTCATCCAAAATTTTACATTTCCAATAAATGACATAAATTCTCATACGCAGTCATTACCAGAGGGTACGCGTCTTCTTGTGGGCTGGTGGTAAACTATAAAATAACTGCTTACTTGATATAGGATTTTAGTGTTTTACTTTAAAAAACTTGACTGTCCATCTCCACTTTAGCTCAAATGACCTGACAGCCACGATTTACAAACCATAATGTTAAATTTTGAGTGATCAGGCTACAAGTCAAGTTTTATTTGGAATAGGCCCAGACGAGGGCAACGTTTGTATGTTTTTTTTTCCTTTGCGTGGTAGAGTTTGAACCTTTTTTTTTTTTTGGTCATGAAGAAACTTTTTAAAATTTATTTTTTAACATCCAATTTGTGGCCTTTGCACTATTTTTGGTTAAACACGAAACTGAATAATTTGCAAACTGTTGCATTGTTCTGATTTATACCACACACTAGAGCAACTTTTTGTTTTTGGGGAAGCAAAGTTGTTGTTCTCTTTTGCTTGATTTTATCAGCTCTTCCACAGGAAATGAGATGAATCGACCTCTCCAGTCAGATACGTCAAACAAAAAGCAATTTGCCAAATTTTCTCTAGATCTGATGAGAAGCATTGGTTACTATTTCGGAAAGGAAATCTTCAATCTACCTAATAAAGTTTTTGTAGTGAAATGCTGTGTTACAAGCACCCAAAATGTGGTGTTAAAACAATTAGGTTTAATCACAGGCATTAGAGTCAGTCCAGAATGTTTAGTAATATGATTATTCTGTGTGGTCACAAATCATTGGGTAGTGGTGCTTGAAATGTTTTTCTTAATTCTAACATGGGTGTCTGCCGGCTAATCAACCTCTTGATCCAGAGTATTCGGAGAGGAAGCAAATTGCCAATTTTGTTAGAGCGTGCTAAGTCAACTGGCTGTGTTATGAAAAGATAGAGGGGGGAAAAGGGACTCTCTCTTTTCTTGTGAGCTGCTCTGTGTGGACCAGCCCCCTCAAGTAACCACCCTGACAACTGCCCTTTAAATTAGACAGCTAAGAGTTGCGGTGAAACTTTAATAGAAGCAGAAATCTAAGTGAACATCATTCAGAAGTGAAAAACAGCCACTTGTGATGCCATTATATATCATCATGTTGGAATTCCAGTGCAGTGATGCAGTCAAGTGCAGTTTGGTAGATGGTAGATACCTCTCCAAAAGCTACACAACTAATATAATACAAGCTGAAGCAGGCTTATTTTATAATCTCTAAAAAACCAAGATGCTTGAATGGAATGACCAGTACATTAAAAAATTAACCATATTGCTATTTTCTGATATGGTGCCAAAAAGATTAAAAGGGGAGCATTAAACTTTGGGTCGGGCAAGTCAGGTATGACAAACTAGTGAAACCATAAGGTGTCAAATGAGGCTCTGGCACACTGTTGTCAAATTACAGGACAAACAAATCAATTACCAAATCGCATCGGTTGTCGTGCAGCTGAAAAAGGACCTCAGCCAGGAACTAAGCTGGGGTCAAAAAATCTACCACTGGAACAAACTCCATTAAGCAAGCGAGGACTACCATTTATGCAACTGCTCTGCAGTATGTGACCCCTTAGGCACAAGACAAGAAGGAAAGGAAAAAAGCAACCGACAGTACCAAATTGGAAGAAACGGCTTGAGAATGACATCCAAAAACTAAGGGAAGAATATACGACGACAATATTGCCAGGGTAAAAAAAAAAGATGAAGTGTAATGTCCTGTGCTTGTTGCTCAGCATTTTGAGTTTTTGGCCCTTTTAGTTTTGTTTTGGGAGTGCTCCCTGGGTGGCTTGGTGTACATTCTTCCGTCGGCATATTTAGTCTTAGTCTCAGTTTCTTGGTTAGTTTCTCCCTCAGTGTCCTTTCCCTTGTGTCAAGTCCCCTGTGTGCTGGTCTGTCTGTTTTTACTGTTTTGTGCTCACTTCCTGTTTTATTTCCCTAGCCTCCTGTTCCCTGTGTGTCATGTTAAGTTTTGCTTCCTCCCTGCCTCATTAGCATGATTCTCTCCACCTGTTCTCTACAGCTGTCTCCTGTTGTCTCGTTTACCCATTTTGCCTTTGTGCTTTCACGTCCTCGTAATCAGTTCCTCTGTGTGTGCTGTCTCTTCAAGTCTCAAGTTTCAGGTTTCTAGTATTACATTTTTGGTTATGTAGGTCTGTCTTGCTGCCTAGTTTATATTCAGTATTTCCTTTTTGTAAGATTCAGCATTAAAGCTGTTATTTAAGTTCCATGTCCTGTCTTCTGAGTCCTGCTTTGGGGTCCAATCCTCCCTGCCACACAGTGTTTCGTGACAGGAAGTCTCTCGCAAGAAAGCACGACATCACAAACAAACATGACATCTTAACCGCTTTATAAAAACTCAAACAACAGCTACAAGCCAAGGCACAGAGAATCAGACAATATGAAAAAAGAAATCTATTCTACCATCAGAATTCAGTGAGAAAACACCAAAAAGTTCTATCAAGAACTAGGGAAGAATACTGAGGTCAGCAAAGCACCTGAGTCAGAAGCTGTCAAAAACTTCTGGGCTAACATATGGGAGAAAGTGAAATATACCACGTATAATCATCATCACAGTCCAGTACTGCCCTATTACATGCCTCCCAACAATGTACAAGATCTTGACATCAATACTAACCACTAGAACATACAAGCACCTGACTGACAACAACTTACTGCTAACTGAACAAAGAAGTTGCCAAAAAGGGAGCTATAGACGCAAAGACCAGCTACTAAAAATGAAGCCAAACTGAAAGGGGCCAAAACCAGAATCTCACAACAGCTTGGGTTGACTACAAAAGCCTTTGACTCTGTTCCCCACGACTGTGTTGCATCCCGGGATAATAAAGTACTTGGAAATATGTAATGTATCTCCAATCATGACAGCAGATTTCAGAACAAGTATGACCAAAATGAAGGCAACTCTCAAAATCAATCACAATGAGGGGACAATATCATCCTGCAGCATTGTTATGCCCCTCTGCAAGCCCTACTCTCTTTGTAGTGGCAGTGAGAGAGTTTCAGGTGCTGCCTCTGCTAATTGCTGATTATCTACACCTGATGAGGTGTGGACAGAGGCATGAATGAGGTCAGCTTTGCAAGGCTCACTACTTTTTATGCTTCTGCTCTCTCAGTTGCAATGGTTTTAGCAGTGTTTACCAAGGGATATAAAATAAAACCCTTTTTTTCCCTTAAAACTCCGGTGTCAGTCTCCACTTTATGATGCGGCTTTTGAGCTGGGTCGTAGCAAGCATCATCGTCAACAGTGGGACTCCATGTTGCCTCTTCTTTTCTGCATAGCATTGGCACTATAGACCCTTTTACAGCCTACGTCATCAAAGGATGCATGCGCATTCTGGCAACGGAAGTGAACTGCTACTCCATTCAAATCAATAATGACAACGAGACTGCGCAGCGATAAAACATGATTTAAAAGCGATATCAGCATCAAAATGTCTGGCTGTTGCGTGTTTGGCTATCAGAATTTCTACTCTACCAAAAGTGGACTGAAGTTGTACCAAATTCCCACGGGATCACGGAGGCATCTGTGGTTGGACACAGTCAGAAATGCTCGCGTTTGAAGCGCCCATTTTATATCAGGTAAAGCTATTTATCTCTGGTTATACCGGGATACCAGGTTTAGATAAATACTAATATCTAAAGTAAACAGCATTAGCATTAGCATACAAGTATCTCGGTGTGGATGAAGATAATGGAATTCAACACACAAAGATGAAAGAAAGTCTGAAAAAATATATTACAGTAGCGCAAGACTAAAATCTGAATTAACGCTATGAACACCTTAACCATCCTAGTTGTTACCGACAACTTTAATATCATAAACTGGAAAATGGGAGAACTCAAAAAGTAGGACATCAAAACAAGAAAGTTCCTAACTATGGAGAAAGTGCACCACCCCAAAGCAGATGCAGATAGGCTATACCTCCCAAGAGCAGTAGGAAGCGGAGGCCTCATTCAAATCAAGACCACCTACAAATCCACCACTACTGGACCTGATGCATACCCCCAAAAATAAAGACGATCATCTTCTGGGTATTGCCAAGTATCATGAGAAACAAACAAAGAAAAGTGCATCATCCAGCCGACAAATTCAGAAGAAAACTAAATCTACGCGATATAGAAGACAGGAAAATGAGACCATTACCGACTATGCCCGGAGAACAAAACAGAAGGCAAAGCAAACAGCACTGGAACAGCTTAACGACAAATGGGCAAAATACAAACAAATAAATGACTGCCAACAGCTGCCTTAAATCAGAAACAGAAGGTTTCATAATCGCCTCTGAGGACCAACTATTACAGAAACAAGTTTTTGAAAGATAGTACGAGCTTAATGTGTAGAATCTGTTACTGATCCTGGGCCATTGGCCCTTATGTTCTTTGAGTTGTTATGAATTAGGATCTTAGTTTATTATTATTATGAGTTGTCTGTGCTATGTTTTGTTTACCGTGTCCTCCTGTCTGGTTAGTGTTCCTGTGTCTTGTTCCCTTCCCATTGTTTCCTTGTGCATGGAATTTAGGTTCCCTCTGTTAAGTTTACATACGAGTCATGTTTAGTCACTTCCTGTTTTATTTTGACAATCTGTTCCTTGTGCTTTGTGTTTAGGTTTTACTTCCCCTTGTCTTGTCAGTGTATTTCGTTCACCTGTGTTCCCACCTGTTTCCTTTTCCCTCATTATCACCCAGTGTATTTAAGGTCTCTGTGTTGTTTAGCTCCTTGTTGCGCCATCAGTTAATCGTGTGTTTTTCCCTGCTGTGTGCGTTATGTTCAAGTTTATGCTTCGAGTTCGTGTTTATGTTTGAAGTTATGTCAAGCCACACTTTATAAATAAAGCTTAAATAATTACAAACTCCTCCTGTGAGTCCTGCATTGGAGTCTTGCATTGCCAGCCACAGCAGCAAACGTGACAGTATCTGTGGGTAATTTCAAGAGGCAATATAACACCTATTCTCAGGCTGCCCTGTTCTAGCCAAGACCGAGTTCATCCAAAGACGCAACAAGGCAGCAAACACTACAGACATTGAAGTGACAAAGAAATACTATGAGCATGAACCATCAGCAGTGACCGAAACTCATAATCTGGGACATGCTAATCCAAACTGACAGAGAAATTAAGACAGGCAGTCTTAGAAATAGAGACTGAGAACAAAAATGTGACAAATGAAAACTTCAGCATTACCAGTGGTCATTGGTGTGTGAGGCGTAATCAAGAAAAGGATGAAACGATGAACCAACCAAATCCCTGGCAACATCAAAATACAAGAACTGCAAAAAGTATAGTCCTCCTCAGTACAGTTCACATACTGAGGAGAGCTATGCTCAATGAATATCCTGTCACACCATATATCCTTGATATCCTTAGATTCAAGGAAGAACTTGAACATGAGGAATCTAAAGATAATAATAATAATATAATTATTACTCATACAATCCTCTACTGTTTAAAATGATATGCAGTCCTAGTCTTAGAAAGAAAATGGTCATCTTTGAACTTGGCTCAAATCACCTGACGCATGACTGCTGAGTGGTGTGAAATATATTCTGGGATATTTGGCTAACTGTAAGTCAGCCAAAATGTCCACAAAAAATAGGTCAACATATTTCAATCATTCAGAATGTACTAGGACAGAAGCAGACTTTAAATTGGAACAGTACTTAAGCTGTGACTAATGAACTCTAACAAATCCACAAGAACACATTTCAAGTCATTCTCCATATTACTGAGCCAATGAGGGTTGCTTTTAGGAACACAACATTTAACTGCTGGCCATGGAGTAATTAATTTATACAATCATATATAGATTAAATATGTTTCTCATTATTATATAATGTTCACTTCTCTCTTTCAATCACTCCCTTAAGGGGTCGCCACAGCAGATCATCTGCATCCATCTCACCCTATCCCAGCATCCTCCTCTATGACACCATCCCTCTGCATGTCCTCCTTCATTACATCCATGAATCTTCTCTGTGGTCTTCCTTTTTTCTTCCTGCCTGGCAGCTCCATCTCTAACATCCTTTGTCCAATATATACACTGTCCCTCCTCTGCACATATCCAAACAATCTCAGTCTTGACTGTCTGTCTTTGTCTCCAAACTCAACCTGCGCTGCCCCTCTGATATATTCATTTCTAGTCACTCCCAATGAAAGACTCAGCATCTTCATCTCTGCCATTTCTAGCTCTGCCTCTTGCCTGTTTATCAAACCATACATTTGTAGAACTCACTACCATCTTGAAATCATACTGTTCACATTTTGTTTCATAAAACACCTGGCTTCATTATCAATTTTGAAATTAAGGCAAAAAAATAATTAAAAAAAAGGAGCAGAAGCAGGAACTAGAATAAATTATACTTGGCTATCCAGTCAGTGATTTAAGGTTAGAAAGTTCTGGAGGAAGAGAGACGGAGGAATTAAACATCCACCCACACACGTCTGTAGTGAGACAGAAAGAGAGATTGAGGGCAGAGTGTGTGAGAGGGGGTGACAAAAAGAGCAAAAGCAGAATCACAGCAACAGAAAACAACTGCAGAGGGAAAACCAAAAGAATGAGGAAAAGAGGGAGAAGGAGAAAGAAAAACTATCTGACACCTCAGTTTGGCTGCAAAAATGTAACTTGTGTGTTCAGATGTAATATCATGGGCTGAATAGCATGGGGATCCCCTAATTTAAATATTGTTTACTGTAATGTGTCTTTATAGCCCTGCTGGCACCAATTAGAAGGAAGGAAGGAAGGACAAAAGAAAGAAAGAAAGAAAGAGAAAATAAATCCATCCTCAAAGTATTCATGTTTTAAGTGTTTCTTGTCCAGCCAGAGTGCATGGATGATAAAAGAAAACAGTTCATCAGATGTGTCTAATGTGTTTGGTATGTTTATGAACTCACTTTGATCAGTGTTGCATCGCTGCTGAAACTGAATTTAGGTTTCATACTAACTTCACAAAATATTTATATTTTAACAAAAACAGATTAATCAAAAAGCCAACCGAAACAACAGAATGAAACAATATGCATATTTTACTTCTGCACTGCACTGTGGAATATCCTGAAAACAACTACACACAGTCCAACAGGTTCAGTAGTCACATGATGTAAGTTTTATTTACAATGCATTAATGTCAAGTGGCAGAAGACTCAGTTACATAATTTATGAAATAGTCTAGGATAGAAGTGCTTACACTAGGCTCTGGAACAGGGATGGATAATATGCACTGACTCAGATTCAGTAAACAAAGAGTGACAGTGACTCCTCCATGAATCGCCACCTTATCATGGTGGAGGGGGTTTGTGTGTCCCAGTGATCCCAGCTATGTTGTCTGGGGCTTATCCCCCTGGTAGGGTCTCCCATGGCAAATTGGTCCTGTGTGAGGGTCCAGACAAAGAGCGGTTCAGAAGACCCCTTATGCAAATACAAACAAGGGAACAGTTTACCCTGCCCGGGATAGGGTTACCGGGGGCCCCACCCTGGAGCCAGGCCTGGGGAGGGTGCTCGACGGATAGCGTCCGGTGGCCGGGCATTAGCCCGTGGTGCCCGGCCGGACGCAGCCCGAAGAGATAACATGGGCCCGCCCTGCTGTAGGCCCACCACCCGCAGGAGGTGTCGTAGGGGTCAGGTGCAGTGTGTGTCGGGTGGTGGCCAAGGGCGGAGGCCCTGGCGGACCGATCCCCAGCTACCGTGAGTGGCTATTGGGACATGGAATGTCACCTCTCTGGTGGGGAAGGAGCCTGAGCCTAGAATTTCTAGGCGTAGCCAGATGGCGGAAGGCCTCTGCCTTGGTGGCCTCAGAATCTCTCCTCTGCTCTTTGCGGTCCTGTTGGCTTCATCAGGTGGTGGCCTCCAGCTCGCAGTGGAATGGTTTGCAGCCGAGTGTGAAGCGGCTGGCATGAGAATCAGCACCTCTTAAGTCTGAGGCCATGGTCCTCATCCGGAAAAGGGTGGCGTGCCCACTCCGGCTCAGGGATGAGTTCCTGCCCCAGGTGGAGGAGTTCAAGTATCTTGAGGTCTTGTTCTCGAGTGACGGGAGAAGGGAGTGGGAGACTGGGCTTCTCTGCTTAGGCTGCTGCCCCGCGACCTGGCCCCAGATAAGCGGAAGAGGATGGATGGATGGATGGGTGACAGTGAATAACTGAACAGAAACATAACACACATAGTGATGAGGTATGTTAAAATCCATCAATTTTTGAATATGTAACAGGTATCTCCCAAAGCTAAGAGCCTCCTGTTAGAAAATGATTTTTTTTCAAAAAATTCTGAAGATATTTACATATTAAAGTACATTCCTACATCAGTATATTAATAAAATATAAACATTTCCAGATATAAATTCTGAAAAAAAATGCAGTATTCTATAATATGGGTCGTATTTTGCCCACGGGTGCTCTGGTGGCATGGTCCTGTCTTCTTGTGATACTGCTGAGTTCTGGATTTTTGTGTTTATGCTGGATTTTGGTTCCTGGTTTGATTTTTATTGTTCATATTTCTGTTCCCATTCTCAGTGTTTCTGTATTTGCATCCCTCTGTCTTGTCCACCTGTGTTCTCTCATCTCTGTCAGCTTGTTTAGTATTTGTCATGTCTTCATGATTGTTCGCCTGCTTGTTACTTCTTATTTTACTTTGAAGGTTATTGTACTCTGGGGCAGCACGGTGATTAGCACTGTTGCCTCGCAGCAAGAAGGTCCTGGTGAGGGCCTGTCTGTGTGGAGTTTGCATGTTCTCCCCGTGTATGTGTGGGTTTTTCCTTCCACAGTTAGTGAGGTTAGGTTAATTAGTGGTTCTAAATTGCCCATAGGTGTGAATGAGAGTGTGAATAGTTGTCTGTCTCTGTGTTAGCTCTGCGACAGACTGGCGACCCCTCCAGGGTGAACCCTGCCTCTCACTCTATGGAAGCTGAGATTGGATTCTGTATTTTTTTTTAACCAACCAATAAAGACTCATTCATTTTGAGTAGAGTCATTAATAGCATTATATCAAGATGATACAAATTATAAGCAACCACCATCTGTACATGAGACAACTTACATAAAAATGGATATGATATTAAAGTTTGAGTAAAATTAACCCACATTAAACAACAAGTCAGTGTTAAACCCTTTATTTCCTGGGATAAAAAAAAAAATCATAATCATCATGTCATATTACTTTATAAGTACTCTTGGGTTAAACTGTGCTGTTTTCTCTCTGGTAAGATGACACGATAACGCTGCTATCAGTTGTTGCAGATGCAGCCAGCAAGATAAATAAGAAGGTATGATGAGCTTTGTTGATCCCTGAGGCAAAAGTGGGTCACTTCAGCTGCAAAAAAAAATAGCCTCTCCAAAATAAATCTGATGACATATTTAAGATTGCTGCACCCTGGTCTCAACCGTGCATGTTTCTTCCTTGGAATCATTTATAGTGACAGGAGAGAGACAGGAGATCAGAATAGAGGATAATGGATATCCAGTTAAAGATTTACTGTTTATGAATGCAGATAAAATTTAAAAACTAACAAAAACTGAAATTGTTGCCAGGCAGCAGCTGATTGATCAAGTGTCAAGAATGAATTTCTATAGAAAAAAGGTAGTTTCTGACTCAACTTCTCCTACCTGCAATGTACATGGAGAAGAGTGCAAGTCTGAACAGGTTAAACTTCCAGTAAGTTGTTCTACATACTACAAGTGCTGTTGTAGTATGTAGAACCAACCAACCAACCAACCAACCCACAGTGCTAAAACACTTTTGCTTAATGTAACTAATATAACAAGCAGGCTATACACAGAAACCACAATAAATAGAAACATCCTCTCCCTTGTCTATAGATTTGATATATTCATGTTTGTACAGGAAGATTAAATGAGCACCACAAGGTTAAAATAGTTGAACATAATATAATCAGAGTAGTAGCACAGTGTAGTACATATTTGGTTCTGTTGTTTAACAGCACATGAATGCAAGACAGAGGTTAAATGTGTAAAAGCAAAGTCATCCGTCACCATTCAGATGGCTTCTCTTCAAGAGAATGCTACTACTAAATGTAAATGCTACTATTCTTTGGAAACATGTTATGATTCCCATTTTTATCATTACACATGCCCCGTTTGCACTCATACAAGACAGCCATCCACGCTGAAAAAAGCCTGATTTTGAGTACAGAGTAAAGTCTGTGTTGGATCTTGTTGCAAGGAAAAGAAAAACATTTATTTCTCCAGAGAACAAAACACAACGTATCAATCTTTCTTCCTACACCATAATGTGTTTCTAAAATGAAAACGAGGCAGCAGAGGGGGAGAAACTAAATTTTTTCTAATTTCCAACATCTTCCAACTGCTTTCAATCTCTAAAAACAAGAAACTGGCTGATATATTCTTTGTAGTTTTTTTCTTCGAAGATTGAGAATCAAATGCGAACCTTGTAACTTCACAAACTTGGTTAGTTGCACAGATACACAGGCTATAAAATGTGTTGCTATACCCACAAACCTTAAATGTGTAATTTGAGTTACTATATATTTATAGCTATCATAAATTTCACTTATTACTCTAGATAATTTGATATTCCTCCAGGCATGAAGTTAAACAGGATTCATTTCAAATTGTGTTAGTTGTGGTCAGTGACTGGAGGTCAGTTGGGAAAAATATTTTTTCCCAGCACTAAATGACTAAATGAAATGACTTTGACTGGGTGCTGCAACACCAAGAAATTTTCCTTTTTATCTGTTCTGCTGGAGACATGTTGCTGTGCTTGGGATTGGGGTTACCAATTTCAGCCAAGCTTTTGGTGTTGGACAGATGGCCTCACAATTGATTCTAGTATACTTTGGTATACAGAGGAACTCATGGTTGAGTCAACGACGGCAAAGTGTCTGGGACTGCAAAACAAGCCCAAATAATTACCCCTCCACCGCCAAGCATCCTCTTCCACTTATCCTTTTTAGGGCTGCAGGGGTGGAGCCTATCCCAGCTGCCAAAGGGCAAGAGGCAGGGTAGACCCTGGACAGGTCACCAATCTGTCACAGAGACAATCATTCACACTCATATTCACATCTATGGGCAGCATCATTGCATGTCTTTGGACTGTGTGAGGAAGCTACTAAATAGTTACTAAATACATATGCAAACTACGCATGAAGTTACATCATGTATATCTATTGATACTGAAAGAAAAGTAAAAAGGTTTTCAGGATAACTGACAAGGGATGAAACCCTTAACTTCTTCAAAGTACTTTACAGAAAAAAGGTTGTGATTATTAGTAACTACCCTGTTAGGAACTGTCCATGCCTGCTGTTATCTGTTATTTCTTTACAAGCACATTCAATTACATCAGTCCTCTTCTGATGCTAATGTAGCCATATAGGTAGTTTTTCATGCCATTCAACCTCTTCTTCCTTTGTGAGCAGCTTTTAACAGGCTGATTTTCCTCTCCATCTGCATTGCTTTTGATATGCATTCAATCATTTTTTCTAGTTAACAGGCCTTTCAGCCACTTGTGCTGTTGTAAACAACCTAGGGATCTAATTTCTTTTATTCATAGTAACAAAAATTGCAAATTTATCCCCACATTCACCTGCCAGAGTCATTGTTTTTTAACAAAAAATATGACGGTTAGAATGAAAAGGGACTTTCCCTAGTGAAAGCTGTGTGCTGCCAATTTGGCTTTTAATGCAAGAGAGCAGTTGGGCCAAAGCTTAATATTTATAGGCCTTTGTGTTGTGGTTAATAACTTTACGTTGCTATTGTAGGTTAGCCTCTGCTGTTTCTGAGAGATACACTATTGGCAAAAGTATTCACTCGCCCATCCAAATCATTGAATTCAGGTGTTCCAGTCCCTTCCATGTCCACAGGTGTATAAACCAAGCACCTAGGCATGCAGACTGCTTCTACAAACATCAGTGAAAGAATGGGTCGCTCTCAGGAGCTCAGTGAATCCCAGCGTGGTACCCTGATAGGATGATACCCGTGCAACAAGGCCAGTCACTACTAAATATTCCACAGTCAGCTGTTAGTGGGATTAAAACAAAGTGGAAGTGATTGGGGACGACAGCAACTCAGCCATGAAGTGGTAGGCCACGTAAAATCACAGAGTGGGGTCAGTGGATGCTGAGGGTCATAGTGCACAGAGGTCACTAACTTTCTGCAGGGTCAATCACTACAGACCTCCAACCTTCATGTGGCCTTCAGATCAGCTCAAGAACAGTGTGTAGAGAGCTTTATGGAATGGGTTTCCATGGCAGCTGCATCCAAGCCTTACATCACCAAGCTCAATGCAAAGCGTTGGATGCAGTGGTGTAAAGCACGCCGCCACTGGACTCTAGAGCAGTGGAGACGTGTTCTCTGGAGGGATGAATCACACTTCTCCATCTGCCAACCTGATGGAGGAGTCTGGGTTTGGTGGTTGCCAGGGGAACAGTACTTGTCTCACTGCATTGTGCCAAGTGTAAAGTTTGGTGGAGGGGTGGTTATGGTGTGGGGGGTGTTTTTCAGGAGTTGGGCTCGGCCCCTTAGTTCCAGTGAAAGGAATTTGATGCTCCCAACTCTGTGGGAACAGTTTGGGGATGCCCCCTTCCTGTTCCAACATGACTGCACACCAGTGCACAAAGCAGCTCCATAAAGACATGGATGCTGACCTCAGCCTGATAGAACACCTTTGGGATGGATTAGAGCGCAGACTGTGAGCCAGGCCTTCTCTCCAACATCAGTGTCTGACCTCACAGATGTGCTTCTTGGAGAACGGTCAGAAATTCCCATAAACACTCCTAAACCTGTGGAAAGCCTCCCAGATGGGCCCACATAATATTAAACCCTACAAATTAGGAATGGGCTGTCAATCAAGTTCATATGCAAATAAAGGCAGATGAGTGGATGCTTTTGGCAATATAGTGTATTTATACTACCCCAGCATTTGGGATTTTGGTGAAATAAGCATAATCTAAAAAAAAAAAAGCTTCTTAAAAACAGAAAAAAGGAGAGAGAGCACGTTAGAAAAATTAATAAAAACAGTTTATATAAAGAGGAAACAAATTACAAATCACAAATAAAGTAAGTTATTTGGAAGAAAACTATGATGACTGGTGGAAGCACTGACACAAGGAGACAAGTTACCTTATGTCACTGTTGAATGTGGTGAGGCTTCTCTTCAGCATCCTTGTATTAGCATTAGCCACATTTGTTTTTAGCCACTTGTGGTACACTTAAATTAAGTCTCACTCAGTTGTTGAGAGTGTCCTTATTTTACATTTGTGTAATATCATTCTATCTGTTTTGTCAGTGAAAAGCATTGAAACAACACTGAAAGTCTCTCAATCAGTTTGCTGGTCTGTGTCGTCCCATTCTAATGGACTTTTTCTTGATGTGAAATAGCTTAAAAGGAAAGTGACTTTTTTCCTTTATCTAACAATCTCACTCATGGTTAACTGGAATTTATATAACAGATTTTCTTTTTTAGCACCTTCACAATACAGTTAAAATTAACAGACTCAGATACACAAAATTATACAGATGTATTCTATGCACTCACTTTCCACTGATGGATATTTCAAGGGCAATTCGGGCTTGAATAATTCCAAGGGCACTTTGACGTGCTGCATGGCTACCTTCTGAGCCATAACTGCCACATATACAAAAAAAAAAATACACCTCGTAGCTTCAGAGATCTGCAACAGCTTCCTTAATACTAGTTACACTAGTGCACATTCTTATATTGTTTTCAGATCCTTAATGTGGAGAATATTAAGCTCCGTGTCAAGTTCATGTCATCATTTTTAGCTTTTGATATTAGGGAAAACAAACTGTACTGTTAACAAACTATAATGAGTTTATTTATTCATTTATTAGACTGATTTTTTTTTCTGATTTCTGTTGATTTCACAATTTTCTGACAAAAGTAAAAATATTTGGTATTCAAAAAAACTAAACACAAAAACAAACTGATTGTAGTTGTAAATAGTGCATTTAAAATTCTCTGCTAATCACACCTTACAAAGAAACCAGCATTAAGCGTGCTCTGACGTCGGTCTCACAGTTTTTTTTTCTTTCAGTTTGTCACGTGTAGTTATTTTTACTGCACTGTAAAGTCAAACTTAGAAAAAATGGGAAAAAAATAAACATTTGTTGTGTTGAGGGATGTAATATTCCACTGCAGTGTGAATTTGGGATTTAGTTCATGCGGGAACACGAGCAGCTTGTGGACACTTTAATATTTTACCTTTTGTGGTCCTCCTTTCACTTTTGCTATCCTGCGGGAAATCATCATAGCAAATTGAAATGGTCACACAGTCACGCTAAAATGTGTTTTTTGCAGTGTGTGAACATGCCTACACTCTGAGGAATTATTTTATCTACATATCCAGAAAAGCTGAAGGTTTGATTGTTGGAGCAGGACGTGTCTGCAATTTCCCACCCCAGCTACAGTTTGCAGTATATATGTCAGCTGCTGCAGAACTTCAGCCAGCGTTTCACTGTGGAACCGATAATTTCACTGCATCAGGCACAATTATAATATGCAGATTAGAGATGAAAATGTGCTCTCATGAAAATAATGTGGAGGCTCAGCACCTCGGGAGTATATTTAGGTTCCAGAATACACACATGCACAAACCAAATCTGAAAGAGTTTTCGAATATGGGTGGGAGAGAGGATGGATCACAGTTTCACAGTGTCTCACGTTAACACATCTGATCTTTTTAAATATCGTAATAAGATCTAATTTTAGTAAACTGTGCTGGTTCTGAAACAAAGAATTTGATTATGTGTCATTTATGGGTTTTTTTTAACAGGATCCAACAAAATGCATGCTACTGGTTGAATTTAAGGTTCCTTTTTATGCTCATTTCTAACCAAACTTCCAAACGTTTGTCAGTGTTTTTATTCATAATGTGCTGAAAGGTTAACTAACTTTATTTCTGAATAAAAACTGCTTTTAAAAACATCATTTTTAAAAGATCAACAACAGTAAGTTTTCCTCAGATTTCAAAAGTTGACAGTAATGCAGATTTTTTTTTTACCGTGTTTTTGTCTTTAGTTGCGTTTTATGTATGTGCCGCCATAGACTGGCTTATTGAGCGTATTTGAACAGATTGCTTTCCACCTGAGCTTTGCTGTAGCTGTTTTTATCATTTAGTGCTTGGCAGCCAGCCAGTACATGAAGTAATAAACAGCTGGAAAATGTTTTGGACAGAGGACGAGTGTGATGTGGGTTGAAGAACACTCAACAGCACGACTGACAAGACAGGAATTTCTTTTATACATCACTATTATTGGTGAAACTCAGCACCCCAGAAAAGTAACCACTGGATAGTATAGTAAAAGTAGTAATAATACTGATATGAATGGGTAAGTGTGTCCAAACTTTTGACTGGTGGTGTGTATGTGTGTGTGTGTGTGTACTTCTCTTTTGCCCACATCCACTGATGATAATTTGATGATAATGTCACATAACCAAGCAGTGTGTTGTGTATTCTCTCCAGCCTCCTCCGATAATGAGTTAGGTCTCAAGTACTTCATTTGCCTTATTTACATCTGATAATTTGTTGTTATCTGGCTGAATACAACATATTTGTGTGTGATGGTCTGCATAAAGAGGGAGTGATGAGGAGGGAGGGACAGAGAACAGACAGATTGTAAAAGAGCAGGAAGAACCAGGTGAGCAGATTCTTCACTCTTGGAGCTGATGTGTCCAATGCTCTGTGTTTGGTCTGCATAATAAAGGGAGGGTTTGTGTCTGTTCTGAATAATGCTACGTTAATTGCTTTATGATTTGGTGGACTGGCTCTGTGTGGTTACTCTGCATGTTTCTCCTCTTATCTACTTTGCTACAAATTGTTTGGTAACTTATGTAATTTGAAAATTTTTCATCATCATGACTGCGCTGTTGCGTCTTGTTTCACTTTAAAACAGGCGCATTATACCGAAACTGATGATTCTGAATTATTCTTAGAGACTACACCCAACGAATTAGGTTGTTTTTGAAAGTAACACTGTGATCTGTACCTAAGATGAATTGAGGTTCGCAGAGCTGAAAAGATCTGAATATGTTTATAAGCAGCATGTTCCATTATTATTTTTCTGAAAGAAACAGCTTGTGGGCTAAAACTTACTGTACTAAAAGCTATTAATGATTATTATTAATGTATTAATTGCACTGTGTATGATATGATCAGGGGCTGAGCAGTCCCTAAAGGTCTGATCCTAGGATTGCCCCTGCTGTAAGATGTGATGAAAGTGTTGAGCAAAAGGAGCATGGTGTGTAAAAGAAGAAGAAAACAACGTATTGTGCTGGAACAGAGGAGGATGTTTGCCTTGATATTCCCGAGTTCCCTCTTGTTTTGAAAGTGACCTTTCTCTGCCTGCAGTGTAATGTTTGGTTCTCTGATGGTTGTTTGATGGTGTTTGAAGTCTGGCTGCTGCAGGATCTGCTGAGTGATTAGACAGATTTTATTATGAAAGGGTATATGGGAGGCTGGAGAAGAATACAGGAACACTCATGTGCTCTCTCTTTCACACATGTACAACTGCTTGCACTTTTCTCTACAGTCGTTTGTCTACCGCAGTCATTCTTTCTCTTCTTAGTTTGTTTACAATCAACGAGGGAGGAAAATCGGCAATGGGAAAAAACAAAAAAAAAAAACCACTTCCCAAAAATGTAATAAGAGAGCCCACTATGAAAGCCTTTGAAGAACATGAGGTAGAAAACAAGCTGTAGCATCAACACTGGCCAGCTCAGAGCTAATTAAACAGTAGCAGTAACTCATTAACTGAACAGTGTAGCAGCAGACACTGGAAAACAGCATCACAAAAATATGAGGCAGTCTACCATTTCTGGAGAAGAAAAACATTTCAGACATTTCAGCAGTTTCCTTCAGTTATAAGGAGGCGACTTATGCAACACTTTGTACTATAAGAAAGGACTGCAGATCACAAATACAGAAACAAGTTTAGTGTTCATATGCAGTGCACGGGGAAACAGTTTGCCTTCAAAGCGTGTCCTGTTGGTGCTGAAATGTTTTCTTTGTCTCACCATGACTATGTCTGGGATTGCCACTAATTCCAGTAAGGTAGGGAAACACAGACAAGTAAACCACTTCTTTTTTTTTTTATGTCAGTACATTGTAAATGCACCCAGGATTCATTCAGTAACCTATGGGTGAAAACATGCTGCTGCATATTACCCAATAAAAAAAAAACATCCACGTCACAGTTTTCACATGTAGTCACAGAGGCTGACAAAGGTCCTCAGCACAACAAATATGAACAAAAAAAGAAACAAATAAAGAAACAACAAAACATAACTGTTGTTGTTGTTGGTGACATCTCCGTATGGGAGGTTTCTCCTCTGCATGACTAAAATACACTGTTAAAGTTAGGAAGTGTTCAGACAAGGCTGACAACTCTATTATGCACAACACACAATTTATCCAACAATTCCTCCACTTCCTCATCAAGGAATTGGGCAGTGGGACACAAGTATGCTGTTGTTAATGGCAGGTGTTTTAATAATGTTGCCCAACTAACCAAATCCATTCATCTTTTTCCAGGGGGAGTTATTATTCAGTTAAGTGCAAGAGGCTACTTGTGAGAGAATTGTAGAAACCAATTAAATTAATTTGACCATTTTTTTCCCTTCTGGTAGGGACACTGATTTTCATTTCTCACATCTCTCCTTTAGCAGAGTCCTCAAACCCACACACAGACACACACTGCTCTCTGCAATCAGTGTGTTGCAAATCAGTGTTGCGATCTGCCAGCCACAGCAGCTGCATGAACAAAACACCTGATGTTACACACATTCTGAAATGCCAGAGACACACAACACACACATATGTTCTGCCATGATCTAATAAGAGAGGTGGCCAGCCCATATCTTATAAATACAGCCAGTCATAGAGAGAGAAACACACACACACACACACACACAGACTTTGAGATGAAGCCTCTCACCGCTAATGCAGAGACTGAAACGACAGAGTTCATCACACAGGGTATCTGGGCTCTCCAGCTCTCCTGGTCCTCCTGCCCTTCCTCCCCCTCCTTCCCTCCTCTTCTTCCTCGGTGACATCCTCTTCACCATCTTCATCACTCGCTCTACTTTGTCCATCCTGGGTAATTAAGGTTCACCTTTCAGCTGCAAACGTAATCTTTTCAGCTTTCCTCCCCCTTTTCCCGTTTTAGATTCTTTTTTCTTCTTCCCTGTTTATCAGGAATGCTGACAAGTTTCAGCAGGCTGTGCACTAGTTTCTTCTTTCTCTCTTCTCTTACCTCTTGATGACACTCTTACTCCTTTGCTTTCCCCAAAACCCTCCTCTTCATCCTCCCCCTTCTACCTTTTCACAGTCCTACCTCCTCTACCTCTAATTTTTTCTTCCTTTCCAGCGGTTTAGTTTTAGAAAGAGCTCAACCATCCTCTTTATAGTTGTCTTTCTTGCCCTTCTCCTCTTTTTCCTGTTCTTTTCTTCCCCCCTTGTTCAGCTCACGGAGAATCTGCACGAAACGGCGAGAGAAGTGAGACACTGAGGGAAAAGAGAGTAGAGGGAGAAAGGGAGAGGCTGCACCCCCACCCTGCTTTCTTATACTCTCACTCTCCATCTATCTCTACCCCAGCCCAACTCCCTACCTCACCACCCCCACGTCCAACCTCCAAAACTCTCAGCTGGTGCTTTGCTTTTCCTATCTTTCCCCAAAAGGGGAAAAAAGCCACATAAAGAAGACTCAGCGTGGTGCTAGTTTTTTTTTTTGTCTTTTTGCAGTTCTGTGCTTCGTTATCTCTCTCTCGCTTGCTGTCTCTCCCTTTCTCTCTCTCTCTCTCACCCACTTTTTCATTCTGTCAGGAAGCATATACACAATTGCACACACAAACACAGGAATCATAGCTAACTTCCTCAATCAAAGGATGTCTCTGCCTCGTGATTTCCTTCCTCCTTATGTTTTCTATTTTACTCAGTCCTTTGTTTATTCTCCCATATTTCCTTTATCTCTTATTATATCATCTCTTTTACATTACCTTTCTTCCATCCTTCCTCCTTTGATTACATCCTCCTCCCTTCTATCCATACCTCCCACTCCACAATCCTCCTCAACAGCACTCCTTCCTCATTTTCCCCTCTCAACACCTACAGCCCATCTGACCCTCTTAGTTTTTGTGTCCCTCTCAACATCCTTGTCTTTCTCTCTGTCGTCACTCAGCCACTTCTTTTTCCTTCTGTCCCTCTATCCCTCTGCCTCTTCTCATCTACTCTTTAATCTCTGTTCCGTGTCCTTCCATAATAAGCTCATTATCTCCTCTGGAGAAGAGGTCAAACACACATACAGTATGCACACTCTGGTATAATTTTTCATCAGGCAGGAAAACAGTGTGGATACTTGCGCTTAGCTCTTGAATACATAAAATTACTCATGGTCACACACAAAAAATATACCTACTACTATACACACTCAGCCCTTTGCCGTCACTCCATCACACACTGCCGAAGTGAGAGAGTAAAATCCCACGTAGCTTTAATGAAAACTCACTCCAGGGGTTTAGGACACGCTTTTTGATCACTAACCCAAAACCATCTATACGTGCGGTTTGATCCTCCAGTAAAGTTTTCACTCTTTGAAAAGTGTGAAACCTGATGAAATTGATTGTTTCCAGGAAATTAAAAAAAAGTCACTCCATGAAGATTATTCGGGGTTCTGAATGTCATGAGCCAGCCGCTTCAGAAGGAGAGGCACTTCTGAGTAAATTTTCATCTGTGGAGTTTTACAGTTAATTGAAGGACATGAATCACGAGGTAATCGAGAAGTAACTTTCACGGTAATTTTTAAGCGGCCAGAAGTTGTTTCCCATTACGTTAAATGAAAGTTGTCATCTGTTGACCCGTTGGATTAAACTCATAACTTCAAGGCAGATCCCAATCCCACATCTGGAACTAGGAGGTTAAGTCGTAGATAAGACCTGCCCGAGACAGAGTAATCCCTGTTTGTTTGTTTTTAATATTCTTAAAAGTGTATTTTACTTTATAGCCCTTTAAGAGGACTGTACTTATCTGTGACGAATGCCACTCTCAATGGAGGGATGCTTCTGTGGTGTTAAACAGAGTGGCAGGGTGAATCTCATTTCCATAAGGAGAGATCATTTGGAAGAACTGAACATGATTTATTCTGATACAGAATTAAATTAGTCTGCAGTTCGACTCTGATGACCAATCATAGCAGAATGGAGTGCCAGCGGTGATGAGAATTAGCACAGGAACCCTCAGAATCTGGACGCTGGTGGTGGTGAAGATGAAGATGGAGGATTGGATGGGACCAGAGTGAGGCGGAGATGGGGAAAAAGTGGGTTGCAGGAATGAGAATGAAAGGCAAAATGACAGAAGAGCACTGAGATTTAAAGAGAATGGAGACTGATTGTCTCAGCGATGAATGGATTGGATTAGAGCATTTATGGAACTGTTGAGTTTGACAGCATGGGAAAGTGGAAGATACTTAGAGAACAGCGTATGTCTTGTTGCACACTATGCTGAGATGAACAGAATCAACTTTCAGGACAGAATAGACTAGCAGCCCGATAGGTAGGTGAGACACCAAAATGAGCACTATTGGCATAAACCTGCTTCATAGTGGATAATTGTGCAGTTCATAAGAGAACTAACTCTCAGCTCTGATCCCCACTGGCTAGCCTGCTACAAGGTTGCAGCCTCCAAGAATCAAACTCCAGCTCTTCCCCTGGTAGACTGGGGAGCAAAGGCCACCTCGACCACACGTCCACAGTGCAGACCTTCAACAACAAAATAAACTCAGGGTAACTTTTCTTTGCTCAGGAGCTCCAGTCAAAATCAAACTAACCGTAACAAAGATTGAGAGCTCAAGAAATGTTCTGGTCAACATTTTGCCCATGCCGCAGTAATGCCATAGAAACAGGCGGTAAAGATGATAACAATCCCCATTTTTATGACTTACAAGAATGCTGTGTTATCTATGAAAATAAATATGCACATTGATACTTAGGATTATTTCCATACATTTGGGTTCAAAATACCTCATTACCTAACTTATAATCTGAACAGGATAGATGAGCTGAGAACATAAAATAAATGGATGGATGTCGACAACCAGTTCATGGTTAGTCTCAAGTGGTTAATTGAATTGAATTAGGTTGGGTTTAACTGTATCAGTCAGTTCTTACTTGTAGTCAAGTCTCTCATACACAAACCAGTTTTATTATGTCCTCAAATAAACTGAAGTAAAACTGAAGTCCTGCTGAGTCCGAAAAAGGAGGTCATTTGCAGGACAGGCTTCAGATCTCATATTAACAACTTTTAAAGTATCATAGACTCTACAGGAGGCAGAAATAGCCTTGGTACAGTATTTGGCTTTGCTACCCCAGTTTCAAGACCTAAAAATCAGTTTATTCTTCTTGACTACTGCAGTACACTGGGATAAAATTAAAGCAGAGCAGAAGCACTTTGAATGTTCTGTGGATCATTTCATGTGTTGTCATTGTTTTTTTCTGCTCTGTGATCTACATAAATACACAGTAATGCCTTCTACTGCCAATAAACGATTAAAAAGAGCTTTTGGGTAGGCTAGCTTTCTCCATCTTTTGGGCAAGCAGTCTACAGTGTAAATATTGTATTTTCATTATTATTTTTGAAACAGTATTGTGCAATGTATTTTAAAATATATCATTCAATTAACTGTTAATCATGTTAATATTAACAGTAGCTGTGCATTACTTTTTAATGAGCTTATAGATGAACATTCCCCAGCAGATCTATGAACTGACCATAAATGCCCCTTAAACCCACATAGTTTTTCAAGCTTGCCACTGCATGGTTTCATTCACTTAAACTTAAAAAAAGGCCCATGTGACATCTACACACATATACTGTAGACTGCAGACAGCTAAACAGCCGAAGTGCAGTAAATCTCAGAGCCACGGCAGCAGCACAGGCCAACTGATCCCTTAGCTGATCCATAAAGAAACCAAATCCATCAGAGCTCACAGTACAAAACAATTTTGGAGGGATTTTGAGGTGAGTCATTTTTCTATGCTGCAACACCATGCTAGATCATAGGGTTCCTCCACCTGCTACATATATATATATATATATATATATATATATATATATACATACACACACACCTATTCATTTGGTTACATTAGGCTAATTTCATACAAAAATTTGCAATGAATTTGTAACGAATAAAAATTATACATGATTTCACTTAAAGATGTCAGAATCTGGGACCTTTAATCCCAATGTACGAAAGGGCAGTAAGTAAAGTTTTAGTGGTCCTCACAAGGAGACACACACACAAGAACAAAACATCCATAGCTCACACATACAAACACTCACACAGGCTATACTAACTTTCTCTTGTGAATTTGCTTAGAGTGGCTTAAAGGGATGCTTTTCTCATGCTAGGAGAGTGTTTGAAGTTTCATAACAAAGTGTGTGTGTGTGTGGTTGTGTAGGTGTGGTAATGTACCGTCACTGGCACTCTACACGAACTGGTTATGAAACTGTCTCACCATATGGGGGTGTGAATTAATCACTTCAACTTCAAATGACTTAGTTTCCATACACACATATACATGATCACACAGCCTATGATCTGTACATACAAATACTATATATTGAAATCTACTATGATTATGTATTAAGTTATTAAAGGTGTGCTATAATGGTATATCCTAATAAGCATACTAAGTAAAGAAACCAGTACAGCCCTAATATCACATTCATGAATAAAACTCATTGTTTAGGTAAATGTAAGGATGTAAATGCACCCATGTGACTGTGTCGAGCAGCTTGTTTGGGGAAAAAAAAATCAGTCTGAATCAAAAATTATTTTTGGATCCATTTGAATTCACGTCTTTAAACAGGATAAAATCCCATCAGAAAATTAAATTAATTCAAGTCTTTCCATTTGTGTCCATTTCAGTGTTCAGTGGGACAGATTTGTTATTAGTCCTTGTTGTTTCCATCATTTCTTTAGCCTAATTTATGCCTTCACACACACACACACACACACACACACATGCACGCACACAGAGGCATATTTTACACAGCTAATATTTACATAAATAGTAATAAGAGTGTAAAAGAATGTGATATACAACAACATATGTAAAGAAAATCTCAGGCTGACCAAAAATTCAAGCAAACCCCCAGAGATGATGTTTGAAGTTCAGTTGATGGGACACCTGATTAACTTTTATTCTGAACATTTCATATTTTTGATTGCATATTCACTTTGGATTTGGTGCAGAGCACTTGGGTGTGATACCCAGGGAACTAGACTCATCAAAACAGCCTTGTGTCATGTTGGCAAACCAGAAATGAGCTCATGACCCATTTTCTAGTTTAACTGTGCTCTAAATTCACTAAAACTTTTTTCAGTCTTTCCCTCGGATGGTGGATTGACTGACTGGATGACGCTGACAGGCTATTTGGCCAAGTGAGAACAATGTCAACTGGCCTTGTCTCACAACATAGAGATAGCTGAAAAATGCAGGAGTCAGTCCTCAAAGAGTTGAATTAGGTCAGAAGAAGTAACTTCAACCAATTGTAGCAGCTCAGACATCTAATATGCGAGAGTTTGGGGGTATAATGAGATAAATTGGGACAATTAAAGCCAGCAGTTTCTTCATGTTTAAGCAGCTAAGCAGAAGCAACTGAGACAAATCCCAAATAAAATGAATTCCACACTCATAAATATGCTGAGAAGTAGATTCTGTTAATCCTGAGAGCCATAATAAAATATTCAAACCAATCATCAGAAACTTAAAATGTATTTTGAATACCAGTGGAGAAAACTATCAAAATATGTAAGATAGCAGGATGAGAGCTTACTGTAATTATGGTCACTGCTTATTACACCTTCCTAATGGTCAGTGTGATGTAAATTTTGTGAACTGCCCACATGAATGAGATGAATGAGTCTGCATTTTCAAACACTACATTAAAAATAATTTTAAAACTTGCACTATGTTCTTTTTGTGATCGTAACAAGGGTCGGGGGAGATGTCATCATCCTCACACTCCAAGACTGGGCACCAAGCCCCAAGAATAGCTAGTACATTGAATGCCAGAGTAGCTGACCTGACCCATGGCTAAGCTGGAGACCTGGACTCTCTGTGGTTGACTGACAAGATAAAGTGCGCTCTAAAAGTCTACTAGTAGATGTGAATGCAGCATTATGGACAATCCTTACTGGGGAAGGGGAACAACAGGAGAGCAGCGCCATCACCAAGGCTGGAGATAAACTAGAAGAGTTTATGTGAGAAGGATGCAACACATAGCAAGAATGCTCAGTGGCTAGTGGATCTAAGAACAGACCACAGCACCTTCTCTGAACAGACTCCAGTAACCATCACAGTGGCAAACATAAAGCAGGATTCATACTGGTGCTAGAAATCCTTGAAAATGCTTGAATTTTCATATTGTCCTTTCAAAGTTTGAAAAGTGCTTGAATTTCGGATACAGTGCTTGAAATTGTAACCGCTTTTTTTTTTTTAATTAAAAAAAAACTATCTGATTAAATAGTTCGCTTATGAAACAGAGAACGAACATTAGTTGTAAAGTCTAAAATGAAAATTTCTCCACCTGGCCTGGTCTGCATATGACCTGTCAGTTTGTTTGTGATCCTGCCCCTCCCTCGAAGACAGAGGGTTGTCGTTTTAATGAGTGTTTGTTGGAAAACTGCAAATTCCAGTTATGGATAAGATGAATATGGAATTATATTCATACCAAAAATCATGAGAAAAAAAAACATAATCCGCACAAACAATGTAATTTCGCGAGCGCTGGTGTTCATCGATCAGGAGCGAATTCATCAACGAAGTATTCAGCAGCTGTGTATCCATGGAGGCATCCACTCTCGTTCACCACTGTGCTGTTGCATGGTCTGCAGCAATATGGCCTCCGGTCTGGTGGATCAATTCAAAGGCCTCATTGAATTCTCTAAAATAGGCCATCAACCATTCACAGAAAGACTCTGCGGACAGCATTAGACAGGAAAACGCTGTAGTGTGGCGGTGTGGAAAGCAGCCAAAGCCGCTGAAGATAAATTCAACAAGTGGAAATATTGCCAAATCAAAAATGGAAACCGTAAGCAGTAAACCGCAGAGAACGATGATGGATTTTATTCAGAAGGTATGTACATTAATTCTACATGTTCCTGGTAAAAAAAAAATTTTTTTAAAAAGTTGGTAGGGAGGATGGGGTTCTGAAAAAGAGTACTTTCTGTACACTTTGGAAAATATTGATAATTGTGAATGGCCCCTTAATGTGCTGGAAAAACTTGAAAATGGACATTGAAAGTGCTTAAAAAGCGTTTGAATCTGATCCCGGAAAAGGTGTACGAACCCTGATGAAGGAAAGTCTCAAATATGAAGAGTTGGGCAGCACCAGGCACCAGAACACCTACTGACTGAAGAAGCTAGCTGCATTCCATGAGCACCTGGCAGCACAGTTAAAGCAGTTGCTAATAGATGAGATGGCTAAGATGAACAGGAACATGGCTCAATACATGAGCAGGGCAGAAACACCAGAGGAGCAAAACACCAGCTACTGGAAGATCGAGCAGTCACTTGAGACTATAAGACCAGACTGACCAACCTGTGCACCTACAACTCAGTGCCTCACACATGGATCCTGGAATACTTAAACTGCACAAGATCATCAGGACCCTAAGAGCTGTTGTCTGGAATTTAATGGGAATGTGGAGTGCAACATTAGAGGCCAACTTCAAGTCAAGTCATCATCAAGTGTGGGATTTACCAAGGAGATGCTCTGTCCCCACTGCTGTTCTACCTAGGCCGGATCCAGCCAGCACATTAACAAGACTGGCTACTGATACTGATTACAGAACAGAAAAAACATCAGCCACTTCCTGTAAATGGATGACATCAAGCTGTATGCCAGGAGTGAACGAGACATCGATTCATTGACCAGAATCTGCAGCAAAAACATCAGAATGTCATTCGGACTGGAGAAGTGCAGTTGGATGGGAACAAAGAGAGGGAAGGTAGTCAGAACTGAGGGGACTGCACTACCATACGGCAACATTGCAGACACTGAGGACAGTTACAAATACCCAGGCAAATGGAAACCATGAAAAGGCCACTGGAAAAATGGCAACAATCAAATACCTGTAAAAAGTAATGCAAGTCAGATGAATGGGAAGAACGAGGTCCGGGCAATCAACACCTACGCCCTGCCGGGATAACAACCTGGCCAAAGGAAGAGATGGAAGTCATTGACTTCAAGATGAGAAAGCTCCTTGCTGTGCATGGAGGGTTTCACACAAAATCCAGCACCCTGAGACTGTATGCTAAGCAGAAGGAAGGAGGCTGAGGACTAGTGAGTGTTAGAACCACTATGCTAGATGAAACGACAAAGATCCATGAGTACATCAGGAAGATGGCCACAAATGACCAGGTGCTTAGTGAACGATAAATAAAATGGGACACGACAAGAGACTTAAAAACAAATAAAAGGATTTTAAAAAGGATTTGTAAATGAAATGGAAGCCAGTCACGGGACGCTAAAATTGGATGTGCTCTCGCTTGCCTGAACCAGATAAAAATTGTGGCTAATTCCAATAAAAAATGCATTACAGTAATCAAGACGAGATGTAATAAAAGAATGTACAACACTTCAAGATTGCATTTGGACAGAAGAGGCTTGATTTTTGACAGCCGCCTCCACTGGAAAGAGCAGGATTTTACCGCTGTTTACATGAGCATCAAGCCTTAAAGCAGGATCCATTTTCACACCTAAATTACTGATAATGGATTTCTCATGTGGGGCCAGAGAGGAAAGGTCAATAATAAATAAATAAATAATAATAACTTCTATCTTATTCTCATTAAAATTCAGAAAATTTATTGCCATCCATCTCCTGGTGTCAATAAGGCAGTCGAGGAGAGGCTGGACAAAGCATGCACCAGTGTGCTTCACTGGAAAATAAACATGACTCAAATAAAAGAGAACACCTCTGGGGCATTTCGTTTCAGTCCATTTGACACCACCAGTTTACCCCTCAGACTGTCCAGGAGCTCAGTGATGCCCTGGTCCAGATCCGGGAGGTGATACTGGTATGCCAGTGCCACATATGGGACTACAGGAAAGCTGGGATGAAGGAAAAGCAGACGGTGGAACTGGCATCTCACTGCCAGTAGCACTGGTTGAGTTAGAGGAAACAGGAAAAAGGGTCAGGAAGGTATTTACAGACATACAGCAGAAATTCAGAATAATTGATCTCAATACACATGCTATCACCATGTCATGCTGAGTTAGATCTTTTTATTAAGTAAAACATTCTCAGCTGCTTTCCTAATTCTTAAAAAGACATTACTACATAAGCGCCAACAAAAGGCTTACTTTTTCCTCATTAAGCTTTATTGTACTGTAAGCTTTATTGTACCTAATTTACTTGTCTATCAATCTCTCCCACTCACTTCGATGGCTTTTGTTTTCCTGCCCCATTGTCAAACAATAATGCAAGTCTAACAAGTAGAATTGTGCAAAGGTGCTTCATTATAATCTACCGCTAAAAGGACTGAAAAGATGAAGTGACAGGCTAATGTGTTGCTTGACACCTTGGACAAATGTGCGTGACATTTCTTGAGGCAGATTTAGATATGATAGAAAAAAGAAAATCTGTGGAGCTAACTCTTTCTTAGTCAAACAGTACATCTTAAAACCTGAATGTATTAAAATGCTGAGACTTGGAAGACTTTGTCCATCCCAGGTGAAGGGAAGCAGGGTTGTTGCCTGACCTTAATGTAGGTTTTCCTTCCCCAGGGAAGGGTTCATCTGCAGGTTCTTCTTTAAATTAACTGTGAAACTGTGGAGTAAATTTGTGGACTTTCTGACTTATATATTCTTTTCTTCATTTTTTTCTTTTACAAATCTGCAATAAATATTGAAGTAACTTCTGAGACTCTTGACAAATAGATGCAGCTGTAATTCTACACTTTTCATTTGCAGCACTGACTGAGTCAAGCCAGACCTGAGGTGACTTGCAAGAGTCTACGTCTGCACGGCATCGCAGACACACAACCACACATTTCACTAAAGGTATTTTTTCACAAAGAGACAAATGGAGGCAAAAAGAGAGATAGTGGGAATGTACAGTAGAATCAGGTGGAAGAGGAATAGGAAAGTAAAGAAGAAAGGTTGAACGAGGAAAGGAAAAACAGGGGAGGAGAACAAATTATTGAGAACTGCAGTGCAAACACTTTCTTTCCACGGTACTCATTTAATTCTTCTGGGTTTGCATACACAAACACATACAGCTTAGAGAATATTGCGTTATACATCTTTTTAAAGATTTTGGGGCTCCTTCTCTAAGTAAGAAAATACAAAAACACACACCCATAGACACGCACACACACACCTACACACACACAGACTGATGTAAAAACCAGGCCATGTTCCAGAAATTTCTGTGGGCTCCCCTTGTCAGTTTGACTGACAAACCTCAACCACAGAGTAGGCGTAGCAAAGCTAAAGGATGGGATTTGCAAAAGGAAGACAGAAAACAGATTTTGATGAAAAAAGGTGCAAAATGGACGACAAGAAGAAGGTTGGGATAATACATTTTCCTATGTGGTTCTAATATGACTTGCTGAGACTCTTTGGAGTACTGGACTGAAGCAATATGAACGTGTCTGAAGCAAAGCATATCCTCCTGTGTGCTACATGTTCATGAAACAGGTTCTAGTGAGCTGTTAAAGAGAACCAGCATGCACAGTACCAAAACCAGGACTTGATCATACCAGTGGAATTTCAGTTTCTCTTACAGTTTTTCATTTTCATTTTGTAGCCTAACACGTACAAAGTTTCCAACCTTGTTTAAACCCCTCATAAGCCAGATCTAAGCAACAAACTAGCAAGTGAAAATCCTTCTATCCATCCATCCATCCATCCATCCATCCATCCATCCATCCATCCATCTCTTCCTCTTAAGGACACCTTAGTAGTCACGCTAGTGGTTACACAGCAATTTCAACCATTTATAGTGTTTGGATATTATTTACTGATATCACTGAGATTTTTTTTCATTGGTTGTTGGACAATCAACAACAATCCAGCTATCAGTTGCCCCTTTACCTCTTTCATTGTGGCAATTCTCGTAAATGAGTGGACAATCCACTTCTTACTTGGTCCATTAAAAAGAAAGAAAGAAATAATTGTTATTCTCTCACACAAATAAAATCAACTGTACCAGTAAAGTCACTATCCTAGTGCAGTATTGTTCCCTGAAAATGCAAACCAGAGAGTAGCACAAGGGTTTCACAAGAAAGGAGTGTTCCTTCTCCTCCTGCTCAAAGCAGCATTTTAAAGTATTTGGAGAGTCGTGCACTACCCACTTAGACCTTGAGTTCAGACCTTCACTCGAGCAATAATTTGATGCTGCGAGTCCCTCTTTGCTTAGAATAACAATTTGACTTCTGACACTTTCACATTCGTCAGATGTCATGTTTCCAACTTTGAAAGTGCTGCTTAGAAAGCAATGTTCTACTGGAAACGTCAGGAACAGTCATATTTATAAGCAGTGAGTCGTGGCAGCAAGTTGATTTACTTGAACAAGTCTCTAAAGCCATAGTTCTCATAGAGCAACCTCGAGGCTGCCATCAGCCTGGAGGTCACATTTGGTGCTGCCTTGACGGGAGACAAGGAAAGAATGCACTACTGCACATTTCATCCATCCACAATTCATGTCACACTGTGATATTGTGTGTTACCCAGGGGAATGTTTCCATTCAATTTTAGCTCTTCTTTTCCAGCCATCACTGCAGACTAAACTTTTTAAACACTGACAAATACAGCCAGTGTAAAGGCATCCTGCTTCTCTAATGACTAAAACCTACGGCCTAGTACAAAATATAAAAATTTAAAATACCACCCCAAAACAGCCATTCTCTGAACAGACACAGCAGAAACATTATTTAAATGTGTCTGATGCGTGTATTATTCGTGTGTGACCCTCACAATGGCTCCCTAAACCGGCACTAGCCATCAAAACCTTGAGAACACTTGTTGTAAAGGGTAGATCAAACCCAGCTATTAGGTTTCATCTGATCAAGTGCTTTAATGTAAGGTATAAAGCTCTGGGAAGTTAAACCTTTTGCACAGAGGTTAACATGGTCACAGTAGTTTTGCTTACTGTGTCATTTGCATTTAATGCAATTCAGTTTCAATTATATATATATAGCCGATTCCACAGAAGACGGGTCTGAAAGCTGTAGGCTCTGCCTCCCATCCTACTCTAGGAACCACAAGAAAGCCTACAGTCTAAAGGCCTTTACAGACAAATTCTCCTTGCTGCTGCTTTCTCATGATAGTTGGATGAACCCAGAATGTTTCTGTTTCTTCCTTGTTTGGAAACATCAGGACCTCATCACATCATCGCTTGATGCTGACTGCATTTTTTTCACAGCTGTGAAATGAGGACAAATTGTTCGCAAAAACGCAAAGTGTTCAGCGTGTTTGTAGGTTGCACGACAAGTTTGCATCCAGAAGATTTAAAATTTCAGTTTATTTTTCACAACGCAGCCAGTGTGTAAAGGCCTTTAAAGCACATGTAAAATTTGCGCGAATGTTTTGTGTGTTAAAAATATTTTTTGAACTTTTTAATGCAGTCGTTCACACCGACCACGTCATTTCACAAGGCGAATTTGCGGCATTAATTTTTTTTGGATCAAGCTTGATTTTTCTATTTTCCACAAGTGAATAAATGGATTTGGCCAATCAGATCGCTGCATTTGGCAGCATGAGAGCTCATAGCACAAAACACACATTAATATACAGAATATACAGTGATATGGAAACAGTGAAATAATACTGTTTTTCCTCAGACACACAGCTAGACACTGCTCTAGGTCAGTCGACTCTGAAATTACTTCTCTGTCTCCTCAGATATGATCCCAACTCTGCCAACAAGAGCTCAAACTGCCACGCTGACATCCCGAAATATGTACTAAAGCGGTCGTGATACAGCTTCAACTCCTGGATCAAACCATGAAATTCTCCCTGCTGCTGTTTTCTTATGAGTTGGATGAATCCAGAATCTCTGTTTCTTCCTTCTCTGGGTTTGAAATATCAGGACCAGCTCATCATTGTTTCATGTGAACTTAATTTTTTCACCATGCGGTTTATGAGGACAAATTATTTGCAAAAACTCAACATATTCAGTGTGCATATGGCTTACACGACAAGTTCACATCCAAAAGATTTTGAATTTTGTGTTGTTTTACGCAACACGTCCGGTGTGTAAAGTCCTTAAGAGCAAAGAGCTTTATTGGGACAATTTAGTACTATGAGGCATTTAAGCTATGATGGGGCCTGATTATTCAAGTTCTTGGATGTGAGGAGAAGGATTTTAAATTGAATTCTAAACAGCCAGTGAAGAGCAGCTAATATGGGAGAAATATGCCCCTCTTTCTCTTTCTTGCAGCAGCACATACCATATGATTTCCTGAAATAGTCTAAATATATATTTCAGGGCAATATAAGGGAATCCTCTTGAATACATGATTTTACTCCTGTATATGCATGCTGAATTTCTACCTGCATCTGCCGACACCAGGTCGCAGTCGGAGCACGTTTCTCTGCTCGCGTCTACCGATGCTGGGTCTCCACAACCCACCTTGAGAGCGAGTGAAAAAGACTTCTTCCTTTGTGCTCACTCATAGGCAGAGAAAATTTAAAAATAGACTTTTGTTTCTGGCTCCCTAAACTTTGTGTTTTTGTTTTGTTTTTTTTTTGTTCCTGAGCCAGGACATTCTGGGACTGAGAGTTTTGTTTCTGAGGAAGACTTTAACAAAATTGAGATTTGTGTTTCTGAACTTGTCAATAATAATAATCAAAGTAGAGTTCAGTGTTTTTGAGACAGTTGATAAAACATTGTGTCTGAGGCAACAGAAAATGAAATGTCCACGGTTTTGAACTTGATAACATAACAGCCAATAATAAAGGGTTGTCTGGTGTTTCCGAGCTGGCCTCTGATTGTTTTGGCTCTAAGCCAGGCATTGCTGAACCTGTGTGTTTTGTTTCTATCTACGATAATAAAGAAAAACTGTTTTGTGAAAAAGAGACATTGTTTTCTGTCCACGAGCTGGACCACAGTAAGACTGAACTGTATGTTTCCCAGCATTTCAAAGCTGTGCTTGTGTTTTTCAGCCAGCTCATTCAAATACATTTATAATGTTGCTCATCAGACTGTCTAAAAAACTGTCCCCCCCCCCCAACTTGGCTAGCTCATTCAGAGACTGTATTTTGTGTTTGCCAGCCTGAGAAATTAGAGACTGATAGTTGTGTTGCTGAGCTGGTTCCCCCAGAGACTGTTGCTGTTTCCAGGCCAGCTAATTTTGAGACTGAAAGCTGTGTAGCTGTACCTCCCCAGAGGCTGACTGTAATGTTCCTGAGTTGGTCTCTGCCAGGGGCCTCCACTGAGACTGAAGAGCCTGCACCTGTCCTTGCTTCCAGGGTGACGGTGGCCAGGGCCCAGCCCATTCCTTCACCCATTTCTGTTCCCAGGAGGAAGATGGCCAGGCCCCACTCTCAGTTTCAGTCTCCAGAGTTTGCTATGAGCAGCCCCATTTGCAACTTGAGAACCCTGAGTATCCTGTGCGCCCTAGGTATACTGAGTATCTTGAGCCTGAGCTGGAGTTTCAAGAGTCCCAGTCATCAGAGTAGTTAGCTGCATGTCCTGCCAAGCAGCCCAACTCATCAGAGCAGATGACTGTGGGCCTTGCTGAGCAGGGTCAACAGAATGTCCAGCACCACTCCAGCCATCTGAACCAGTGAGGTCAGAGCCAGTCAGGTTCTATGTCACTTAGGCCTGAGCCTGAACTGAGCCTGTGTCTTCCATGCCCACAGAGCCTGAATGTCCAGAGCCCCAGCCCATGCACTACCAGAGCTCAAGCCTGTGGGTCCTGTGTTGGTTGTGGGTTTTTGCTTTCTCCGTCATTGCCAGTCTTCTGCTAAGTCATCTGAGGGTCCTTGTCGCGGTCATAGGCTCTCAGTTAAACCACCAGTGGAGTTCCACCACCTCCACCTCGTAGAGGGGTCCTGTCTCTTTCACCAACGCTGATCTCCAGATAGTCTCTTTCATCACCGCCCTCCAGCTAAACCACCAGAGGTGTCATTGCCTTTGTCGACCTCGAGAGGGTCTTCTCCATGGTCAGCCTCCAGATGGGTTCTGTCTTCATCGCTGCTGCTGTGTTATCTGGCCTCCTGATGAGCGCAGCCTTCTTCATCAGGGCACCCAAGGTATCCTGTAACCTCCTTCACAAACACCAGCCTCTGAAGGGTCCTCTTTGTTGCTAGCTTCCCGAGAGGTTCCCTCTCCTCCATTGTTGTTGGCCTTCATCCATGACATACGATTTAGGTCTACATTTTCCAGTTTTAGTTTCATGTCTACTTCTGTTCTTGGTGTCAGGTTGGTTTGTGTGTTATTCCTTGTATTCCTGTTTTAGTCCTGCCTCCCTAGGGTTTACATGTTTGACTTAGTCCCTGTCTCTGTTTATCTTCCATGGTTTGTCAAGTTAATGTTGTTTCCCTATACAGTTGTGGCTCGCTTCCTGTCTTATTTTGATAGCCTCTTGTCTTGTATGCTTTGAGTTTAGTTCTACCTCCCTTGTCTCTTTATCTGTGATTAGTTTCAGCTGCTCTCCCAACTGTTGCCTTTCCCCTCGTCTTCCTGTGTATGTGTGTGTATATTGTCTCAGTCTCAACCTTGTCCTTTGTTGTATGCTCCCTCATGGTTGTGTGCTTCTTTGTTCCATGTTTCCTGGAGATTCCTAGTTTCTGGATAATTTGCTCCTGTCCAGCTACTCTGTGTATTTGTTTTTTTGTGAAAGAGCTGCTTTTTGCAAATGATGTAGTCCTTTTGGCTTCATCAGGTGGCAGCCTCAAGCTCGCAGTGGAACAGTTTGCAGCCTAGTATGAAGCGGCTGGCATGAAACTTAACACCTCTACATCTGAGGCCATGGTCCTCAGCTGGAAAAGGGTGGAGTGTCCACTCCAGCTCAGGGACAAGTTTCTGCCCCAGGTGGAGGAGCTTAAGTATCTCGGGGTCTTGTTCATGAGTGATGGGAGAAGGGACAGGAGATTTAAAGAGGGATCGGGGCTGAGTCTGCAGTGATGCGGACGCTACATCGGTCTGTCGTGGTGAAGAGGGAGCTGAGTGTGAAAGGGAAGTTGTCAATTTACCACTCAATCTCCCCTACCCTCACCTGTGGTCATAAGCTTTGGGTAGTGACTGAAAGAACAAGATCGCGAATACAAACGGTAGAAATTAGCTTCTTTTGAAGGGTGGCAGGCCTCTCCCTTAGAGACAGGTTGAGGAGTGCAGCCATTTGGGGGGGCTCAAAGTAGAGCCGCTGCTCATCCACATCAAAAGGACCCAGATGAGGTGGTTTGGGCATCTGACTAGGATGCCCCCTGGGTGAGGTGTTCTGGGCATGTCCTACCAGGAGGAGGCCCCAGGGCAGACCGAGGACACGCTGGAGAGATAATATCTCTTGGCTGGCCTACGAATGCCTTGGGGTCCCCTGGGGAGAGGGAGGTCTGGGCTTCTCTGCTCAGGGTGCTGCCCCCGCAACCCGGCCCTGGATAAGCAGAAGAAAATGGATGGATGGAAGTTTATGTCAGTCCCCCGAGTCCTGCATTTGGGTCCACATCCTGTCTGCCACACAACCAACCTTGACATTCTTGTGCAAATTCATACAAATAAAAGAAAACAAAGAAACAACTTCTCATTCAGATTTCTCATCCATACGCAGATATTTCAGCAGTCAGCTGCAAAAATAAATAACTCAACTGCAAAAAATGTGAAAGCATCCTAAATAAGCATGCAAATACCTCTAAAAACACAGTCTAGTACTTTATCAAAGGTGTACACACTAACTCTTTGTGTGTCATGTTTTTGAGCCATGCGTTGTCATGGGTAACAGGAGTGTGTCACTAGTATTAAATGGGTCACAAAAATGAGTAGAGTGGTGTGTGCAGCACAGATAATGTTAAGTTGCCTGTCACATACCACAGAACTCTTATGTGCACGCATGCACACACACACACACACACACACACACACACACACACACACACACACACACTGAATAACTTAAGGGTGAGTCATATCATCCATAAATGCAAATGGATGGATTAATTCTAATTAATGGATAGCTCAGTCTTGTGACTGACATGCAATGAAAAGCACTGTATGGCTGCATGTGTGTGCGCATGTGTTTGTGTGTGTATGTGTGTGAGAGAGAGTGAGGGGGAGAGAGTGAGTTAAGTCTGTGTCTGGATTAAGTCCTCGGAGGCTCCTGTTTTTTTGGTCCGTCGCACACGGCAATCTATTTTCCCTACGGACATACTGATGGATGTTAGGATTCCCCATCATGCTTCAGTAAGAAACTTATATTTGTGGTGGGATGCTCATGTGGTAGCCTGTGATGTAAACTGTTTGGGTGTGTGATAAAAGAGACTTAACCTTGAGCTTACTGTGGGTTAATTTACACATTAATATTGCATAAAATAGCATTGATCTTGGGAACATCTGCTCTGCCAGCTGATTGCATTGCTCGGTCTGTACACCCAACCCTATGAGTAAAAATCAAACACAAAGGGGACAGCATTGGTCTCCTATCCAGCTTGTTGGTCTGGTTAACCACCAGTGCACATGATTCAAACAGCCCCTTTTCCATGCAGTCCTCATTTATAAAGTGCTGTGCAAACCCCAACATTATGGCTAACGGGCAGGTATTCCCATTTCAGTGCAGCTAGTCACTGACAGTTAAACATGTCACATGGTGCTCAAGCCTTGGGCTCAACCTTAAACATCTACAGCAGCGAGACTGATCCATATCACACTGATGGGCAGTATATTTCTGCAGAATAATTACTTTAAATTTTTATAATTTGCCAGTAATTATAGAGTTTTATGTGTAGTGAGGTGTTTTCATAGTTTTTCACTGCAAACAGTGATGCATGTTGGAAGGAAATTCTCTACTGTGGAAACACCACGAACTTATATGTAGACATGTAACGCCATGAAAAAGAGAACTTTGTTCCAGAATGAGTGTGTTTTATCGTGTTAAGTAATTATTGCGGAAAGTAAAAATCACAGTGATTTAGTGGTCGTTAACATTTGGCAAACTGACGATCATTCATCTCATAAGTCACGACACGCTGCTCTCCCCTGCATAAGCTGCAGTTATTAGTTAAGAGTTTCAGCATCTGTATTGGTATCGGCATTTCACACCACTACTTTCTGTAAAAGTCACCGTATGCCACTGAGATCTATTGATATTAAGCTGGTGGTTTTAATGTTGACTCCTCTGTGCATATGCATATCTCCTGGGATGGATTACACAAGGGATAATGTACAGTTGGAGGCCCATCCAAGAGGTTTCTCTCCTACACTGCTGAGGTTAGTAGTGGATACAGTACTTCCAAAATGAATAAAATAGGGATGACAGAAGAAAATGGAAAAGAATAGAGATGTCCAGCTTTTATGAAAATGTATATTGTTTTGTTCAACTAATTCATGATGAAAACAGTGCAGTTAAGTTTTAGAGACGTACAGTAAGATGGTATGCAAGCTGATCCTGAGGTTGGCTCAGGAATCGGAATAGTGTCCGAATCATGTCGGAATCGTGTCCTAAATCTTTGAAGGAGCCAGGCGGCCCTCACCATTGGAGGCTCCACTGCAGCTCACAGCAGTAGAAGCGAGTATCCAGGGAATATTTCTGTATTACCTTCATTATTATTTTTTCTTGTTTTCTTTGGGACAAAGAAAAAAAAAATTAATTCATTTTCTAAGTGGACACATCCCAAAAGTCTCGTTCTCAAGAAAAGCTCTCTGAGCTCAACTTCATTATCATTTCAACACTCATGAGGAGCAGAACGGTGGTAATGTTAAGAGGCAATGAAAGGGGGAAAAGGAGGAGGAAATCATCATGGAGACGGGCAGAGAGAATAAAGGAGGAACATAACAGGTGTGTGTGTGTGTGTGCACGCGCGCGCACACGTGCATGCATGCATGAAACCATCCATCAAACTTTGATTAAACGTAGTGTTATTGTCATAAAAAAATGAAAAAAAAGCTTTGCCTGCTTAATTTTCCATTTAATATAAGATATTTAAAAGCTTTTAGTAAAGTTTTATTGTAATGGTTACTTTTTTCAGTAAGGTACAGTGCTCTCCATTTCAAATTATTCCATGTACACATTCCTGTATGATATGTCTGATTACAGAAGACAGAAAAAAAGATTGATCATCAAAACAAGTTGGTCAGGGCCCACCAAAGATTCGTACCCAGAGGTCTGTAACTTGATGATCTGGGCATGGTTATCACCTACAGTATATTTTATACAGTTGAGTTTTATTTTTACAGCACCAAATCACAACAACAGTCACCACAAGGTGCTTTATATTATAAGCCAAAGTTAGCACTGCTGCCTCACAGTTAGAATACCATCTGGGAGGCCTGGGTTCGATTCCACCTTGGCCCGAGTGGAGTTTGCATGTTCTCCCGTACTCCGGTTTCCTCCCACAGTCGAGAGACATGCAGTTACTGGGGTTAGGTTAATTGGCTACTCTAAATTGTCCTTAGGTATGAATGTGACTGTCATGTGTCTCTCTGTGTTAGCCCTGCTACAGACTGGCGACCATCAGACCCCGTGACCCTGACCAGGATAAGCGGAAGTGAATGGATGGATGGATGGACCCTACAATAATAAAGAGAAAAGCCCCAAAATCAGATGACCCCCTATGAGCAGGGACTTGGTGACAGTGGGAAGGAAAAACTCCCTTTTAACAGGAAGAAACCTCCAGCAGAACCAGGCTCAGGGAGGGGCAACCATCTACTGAAATCAGCTGGAGTTAGGGGAGGGACACAAAAGACATTCTGTGGAAAAGAGCCAGAGATTAACAATGAGTGGTGTATGAACACAGAGAGAGTGAAAAGAAGTGAATGAAGAAGAAACACTCAGTGGATCATGGGAAGTCCCCAGCAGCCTAGGCCTATTGCAGCATAACTGACGGAGGGTTCAGGTCACCTGGTCCAGCCCTAACTATAATCTTTATCATAAAAAGTTTTAAGCCTAATCTTAAACGTAGAGAGGGTGTCTGTCTCCCAAATCCAGATTACGAGCTGGTTCCACAGAAGAGGGGCCTGAAAGCTGAAGGCTCTGCCTCCCGTTCTGTATGCACGCATGTATGTCTGTTTATGTCAATGGCCAGTGCAATGAGTCATCATCCACCACCAACAGAATAAAAACAACTCTTTGGTCAAAATTTGATAAAGATTTCTAAATATATCGATGCCGTGACAGGACATACTCAACCCAGACCTTCACCTAGGGAGCTCTGTCGTTGTATGATAACATCAACAGAGTAAAATGTAAACCAGGGTGATGTAGCAGAAATAAGTGTAACCACCACAACCTCTTTATACAACATCACCGTAAAGTAGTGGGTATGAAAAAATTAACATGTACAGTTGAATTTCATGTATTTTTTATGCTTATTCATAGTAGGTATGAATTTGGCTGCTTGGTATGCTTCCAGCCGGATGATAACACACTAAAGTTATTACAGGGCTGTACTGCTTGCCAGTTTCATAGTTTTTCCGTGCCAAACTCATCAACTTTGGGCTACCCAAAGCATTACAGTATTATTCCTTGCAGGACTAAAATATGATTTCCATGCCAACTCTTTCCTCTGTGTTCTCCCTATTTGTGTCTTTCTCACACTTCCAGCTGTTCCCGTCACCTGCTGGTTTGCTCAGTTTTTGTCACTCTCTCAGCGTTATTTTTGGTCTCGCTTGCATCTGCATTGCTCTATAAACAATAAACATACTTACATTGGTGAGATCTCATAATAAAGCAATAAAGGCTTTTTTTGTCAGCTCTAAAAACTCTGTATATAAAGCAATCAGTCCTGTAAAAAAAAAATGAAATGACTATTTAACTGTGGAATGAAGGTTTAGAGCCAGACACAGTTTATAAAACGAAATGTGAGGACAGCAGTAAATGGCAGAATATTTTAATAACCCAGCTGGTGCTGTCAGTCACATTAATTTATATTTTAATACAATACAAAATTTTTCTGAGTGTTCCTCTGAATAAATTATGCAAAACAAAACTACAAAAAGCTATGAACCTTTTTCTTTTCCTGAGATTCAACATTTACAGCTACTTTCTTAAATGTTTCCACTGACAGATCTTATGCAGTAACCACTGACTGTTGTTTGACTACATAACATAATATAAAAAAATTAAAAATAAAGAATATATGCAATCCTTTCACTACACTTCTATTTCACTACAGTAAAACTAGGATGAACTTTTATCAACTATAATTTTCTCATGTTTCTTAATGTAATTTCTTCTATCATATCACTTAATTATTCTGAAAATAATGTGAATGTTTCAATCTGTTTTGGACATTTACACATTTTATGTGTATCTAACCACTACACTGACTGAAACACAGTCTCCATGCTTTCATTTTATTTAAACCACTCATGCAGCTTGGGATCAAGTTGTGCTCATTCTGTTAAAAGCTCAGCGCAAACAATTAAAAATATATTTAATCAAAACTTCTGCAGTTTCATCCCACCTAACTGGCTTCAGGTTTTGAGGTTACATATTTGTAACCCAACACAGAATCTCACAGGAACTTTCCAAACTCACAAAAGACAAAGCATCAGATAAAAAAGCAGCACAGAAAGATTTGGGAAGCCTCAGGCTCCCGCTCCCTGGGCCTGATTGACTCAAAGACTGACTGAAGCTGCTAATCATAGACTCCATTTATTGTTTGGAAAATCCAAAGGCAGCTGCTAACTTCAGGCTTTACCTAAACAAATATCGATGTTATGAGATTATGAATGACTGATCACAGCAATGGTTGATGCTTATATAAAATTTCAAAGCAAAAACCAAATAATTCCTTTTCCAGTTCACTGCAAAATTCAAATCACAATAAATAAATAAATTTTTCATTTATTGTTTGTTTTTTTTTTTGTTTTTTTTGCTGGACTCAGTTTCCAAGTTTATACGTTCCTTCAGTGAGCAGAATGAAAAGATTTACCCACGTGTGTTTGTGTGTGTGTGTGTGTGTGTGTGTGTGTGTGTAGAGAGAGAGAGAGAGAGAGATCTGCAAAGCTTGCAGGAGGTGACAGACTCTAATTAACTGCATGCCGGGTTGTTGTACAGGCTAATGAGTTAACACAATGACCTAAGGACTTTTAGTGTGTATGCTGGTATATGTGTGTCTCTTACACAGGAGCATGTCTACTTTTTGTTGGGTATTCTGAGTGTGAGGCCAGTCAGCTGCTTATATGCTATATCTTATATCCTGCTTATATATAACTGAATTAATACTAAACTGAGTAGGATGGATCTTTATCTTGGTAAAACAATGCATCAATGTTCAAATTGTTGAACATCATTTCTGCTCAGTTGTTGCAATCGGAATGATGATCCGAATGCACTGATGTATCAGACATATTTGCTTTTACGAGAACAGCTCTATTAGTTTTCTATAGTCTATTCTTGTTAATGTTTGCATTTTTATTTATTTATTTATTTATTATTTAGTTTTTTATGCCAGGCCTGACAGACAATAAGGAAGGGATCAGAAAAAGAGGGATAAAAAAGAGAGAGAGAAAAAAAAGGTGGGAAAAAGAGAAACAAAGGGAAGAAAGGAAAAAAAATAATCAAAGAAAAGTAGATATACATGCATGTACACACATTCACGTATCTATACATATACACACATACACACAATTTTGCAATTTTAGTTCTAAATTAAATGGAAACAATGATTTTTAAATCATCGCATTCTGTGTTTATTTTGCTTTTTCATTACATAAATCATGGGGGACAAATCAGCATTCCTTTTTGCCACAGTACACGTGTTCACTTAAAAAGATATAAGTCACTGGTAACATTATCAGTTGTTCTATTTAGTGTTGCCACATTGAACAACTATGTTGACTTATTATGAGACAAGTTTTCTTCAACTCTGACAAATGGTTTATTAGAATTGATGAAAACCATAAAGGCTTCTATCTCCGGGACATTCAATAATAATTCACATTAAATTAGTCATTGATAGGCAGGAATAGGCTGATGCTAGAATGTGTCTACTCACCAGCGTTTTCATATTGTCACTTTGTTCGGTCACGACGTTTGGATTTTGCCTACACACGTTGGATTACATTGTGTGGTGAATCTCGATGGTCGGGGCAGGAGCGACAACAGGTTTGGGAATTTGAAATCTTAATATGAAATATATAAAATACAGTTTCCTCTGTCTCTAAGGAAAGATATCCAGTATCTCAAATGATAAAGCAACATATTTATTTATGCAAGAGTAGGTCATTATTAGAGTATTCATCCTCTGATTTCTGTATCACACCAAATTAGACATCTTGGACAAACATATAAAAATTCCTGATATGGTGTCCTTTTGAACATATGCACAATTTTACAGTCGCTATCAATTTCTTTTCCCCTGTGAGCCATTATTGGAAGCACTTGTCTCTTCATCTTACAGTATCTGAATGAGCGAGGATCCCTCTCTCTCCACTCATAACTGCTTTGAGGAACCTCCAGCTGGCAGCTGTGATTGACTCGCCCTCCTGTGGGCATCCTCTTAATAAGCTGTGCACTCCTTTTGCCGTCCCATGGTGATGATGATCACACACCGGGTCTTGGCTCACTTCACCCACCTTGAAAACTCCACTCCTTATATGCACGTGGAATCATACGCTCACAAAAATATAGATTATCACTTCAACACCATTTCCATTCGGCCTCGTCACTCCTGCCTGTGCCTGTCAGTATTTGCCATTTAACTACGGTCTCTTATCTCTTTACTTGAATTTGGAGCTCCTGTCGTGTGGTGATTACTTTGTTCCAAGTGGGAGATCATCCAGATTTCCTCTGGTCAGGAAGTTTTTGGAATACCATCAAATTTAGAGCGATGGAATCCAAAAAAATCAAACAAATAAATAAATAAAATGTTACTGCGTTTGCTTATGGGAACTTCAAAGTATTGTGTGTGTGTGTGTGTGTGTGTGTGTGTGTGAGACATAAATTCAGTCTTTCTCCAAGGTAACTGTACCACGGTGGAAATCAGACTGTTTGTCCCTTTAGAACTTTTCTGAACTGAAAACATTGGTTAACCAAGTCTTACCTGAGCAGTCACAATACACACACATATATGGAGCGAGATATTTCATAAGAAAGATGCACTCAGACATTTTAAATATGTTTGTTTATACATGAAGAGTGTGGTACTGCGTCATGGATCAAAGAATGAATGAGGAGCCCGTGTTCCCCATAATGCATCTTTCTGTGTCTGTATATGCTCTGAAACATGGAAGAATATTATTACACGCCACACTCCTAAACAACATTATTTACCACCTTATTCACCCCAGATATTTTAATTCCTGTACTTTGTTATGAGAAAAAATTTTGTTATCACAATCTTTTTTTCTCTCATGCCACATCTTTGTTTGAAGTGCGTATGACCCCAACTCTGAACAGGATAAGTGGTTAAGAAAATAGATGAATGAAAGTATGTGTAAGGTAAGCACATCAGACTAAACACCTTTTTTATTATTTTCTTTTTATGGCAGCACACTCTGGTGGTCAAATTTGGCAGTTTTTTTTTATGTGCTTCCTTAAAATGGGAGTCCATTCATCAACTCTGGACTTGTTGGTGAGATGTTTCTGATTTTGACTGTGACGGACAAATGCTTTAAAAACAAAACACCTTAACTTTACCACAAACTTGGCCTGAAGGTCATCTGTGATCATTTTGGTTAACAGTGGAACAAAACAGAGCTCAGCCCGATGCTGTTGCTTAAAAACACATGGCTCAGCACGCTTCTATTTCATTAGATTTTACCATTCAACTCCAATGGTAGTAGAGGAAAAAAAGACGAGGAATAAGAAAAGGTAGGAATACTATGGTAGACAGTTTGTTGACAAAATATTGTTAAAAATTTGTCAAAATGGCAAATTATAATGTGCTATGTACTGCAAACCAGAAATACTTGCATAGCATGCAGAGTTAACTGCTATGTTAGAATTTGGATGCAAATAAAGACAGTGAAACCTCTCAAGCAATAGAATTAAAAATAAAAATACACTTGTGTGTGTCACAACCCATAGGGGTACCAGTCAACAGTGACAACTGATGGAATATGGTGTCTTTGTACGAGTACACAAAATACCCGATGGGCTCGTTCTGATTACGTGGGGAAAAACGGAGAATAACAAAAATAGGTGAAAAAATAATAACAGAACTTGGTGGAAGAGGTAGAGAAGTTTCACAAATGGTTCAATGAAAATATGATGAATGCCCTTTTTATTTTGTGGAGAAAGTAGCGAGACAGCAAAATATTTATGTGCATGTCCCCGTGTGTGTGTGTGTGTGTTAACATTTCCTAATGTTAACACACACACAGTCATGCAGAGTTCAGTATACCCCTAATCTCATTGTCTGACCCTTTATTTCCATTTCATTTATTCAGAGTGCACTGATGAGCACATTTTAATACCCAATGCAGTTTCCGTATACATTCTCTAAGTCCTCCCAGCTTTATGATGACCAATTTCATTATTCACCATTGAAGTGTAAATATTTCACCAAGTAGGGACAATTGAGGAAATGAAAAACATTGTATCCATGAGGTGGGAATTTTTAAAAAGCGAAGACATTTGATGAAGTGAGCACAAGTTTAGAAAAAGAATATGCAAATTTGGTTCAGGGGGAAGTTTTTTTTTTTTTTTTAAAAAAGGTGAGTTTTCTGAATAACGATGACATGAGAACGATCTTTTAAGGTCAGTGGAGGAACGTTACATAGCAAAGAGTCACAGCAACGTTAATGATTCCACTCTAACAGCACATATTTATATATATATATTTTTCCTATCCTCCTTTGACCTTTTTTTCCTCATCCCAGAATTGTTAGTATCCATATTCCATCTATGCTACTTCTCTTAAGAGTCACCAACTTCACTGCTGTAGCTGCCTAGGCACATATTATATGATAGCGGTGCCCTCTTGTGGTAATGTAAATGTGCTCCTTTCACCATGCTATTACAACTATTAATATTGTAACAAACTATATGGCCTGTATAGTTATCTTTCTCTCTCTGTAAGAGAAAAGAGCAGATCTGACATTCACAGTGCTGGAAATAAAAACAGTTTGAGCTTTGCTTCATTGTTCTTATACCACTGATGCCACACTGCCCTCTGTCATTACAGCACCTATAGACCTCCGTCCAAGTTAACACGCACTGGACTAAGCACCAAAATCTCCAACAGACTGTTCTGTTATACAAACAATTAAGTTGGTATTATTTTATCATTTATGGCCTGGTTACGTCTGTGTGAGGAGGAGGAACAGGATAGTCATTTACAGTTCCAGTTTACAGTAATTTAATTTATACAAGTTATAGTTTATTCAATTGAAACAATATAACTCACATTACAGTTAATAAAAAGACACTTTGATCAGTCAAAAAATCAGCATACATGCAACTTGTTCAAAATTAACAACTCTTATTCAAAATTCATTTTCTGTGTTCACCTGTGTGAACTGAATTGTGTTTGTCTGCACAGCAGTGGGGAATAAATGTAATTACAGTAGATGTCTTTCTGAAAGTGCTGTAACTACGTCTAAGGATGTGGTTCCTCCGCTATTATATTCTTCAGTGTCATGTGCCAACACAGTGCAGAGCAGCTACTTAAACTCTCCTGCCACAGAGATCACCTCCTTAATAGTGTTACGTCCTCACTGCATATGAATCTGGGAACTGTGGCTCCTCTGAAACAGAAAACGTCAAATCAGGAGCACTTCTGTCCCTGGTATAACTCACAAACATGCAGCTTAAAGCAGATAACCACTAAGCTGGAGAGGAAATAGCATCTCACACATTTGGAAAAATCTTCATTTAGCCTGGGAAAGAGTTGCTGTACAACTGTTTAAATGCTGGTGGTGATCAGTTCATGGTCGGATCCGGGATTTTGTAAAAGGATTCTTTAACATCATGAGTTAGGGACAATATTCACATATTTGCCTCTAACCTTATGGGGAAAAGTCAGAATCCTCTAAAAATGATTAGTTTACAACATAACCATAGGTTCTGTCATACAGCAAAGTTTGTTCTTGATTGAAGGAAGACTGCAGCGTAGTATTGGCACATGGAAAATTTGGTGTGGGTGAGGTATGTGCTCTACTTCGTGCCCTTCTAGTTTGAAGAGCTTCAGTCAGGATTCAGAATTCATCACAGTACAGAAAAACAGCATTAGTGAAGGGTACAAGTGATCTTCTTATGGCCTCTGACAGCGGACTCATCTCTGTGCTTGCGTATAGTCAGGGCTGGATCAGGTGTCCCTGAACCCTCCCTTATTTATGCTGCAATGGGCTCAGCCGGCGGGGGCTTCCTATGATGACTGTTTCTTCTTCACTCACCTCTTTTTCACTCTCTGCATTCATTTGCTATTAATCCCAGGCTCGCTATTAAAAAATACATTTAGTGATTTTTTTTTTTCTATTTATGTCAACAAATCCTACAGAAACTGCTTCTCAACAGTATTCCAAGGCAGCAGTCGGAGTCACTCAAATGTATCCCTTTTTCCTTTAGTTACTGTACTTGGAAAAGTACTGTGAAATCTTCTAGCTGTTCCTCTTTGGGTGATGGGAAATAAACTGTTGTTGACTGTCAGAGTCAAATAAGCCACATGTGTGCTTTTTTGTAGCACTTTTTTAACTGTATTTTTCTTTGATTTTATCCCTTTTTGCTGTTCAGCATCTTTGAGCTTGGTGCCATGAAAATGTTTCATCATCCCTTACATCTCCCTATTTATTAAAGGACACCTGTCGTGCAAATTCCACTTTTTAAGCCCTTCAATACATTTTGTTGTGTACTTTGAGTGTGTAGTGGTGCAGGAAATTTAAATGCATTCTGTCCCGATGCTGTGTACATAACTTTATATTCTTTTTGGGTCATAATTTTCAGTCTGTTCAGTTTTCCCTATTCCCTGTTACATTTTCTTTCCTCTTACGTCACAGTATTTGCTGTGGAACTGCTAAACAAGAACACGGACCTCCGGCTTACCGATTTAAGTGAATCCGCCATTTTGTAGTCCAGGTTCAGTTATGCCGAAGTTGCAAGTACACAAGTCACAATGTTCGGTTGTTGGGTGTATTAACCCACACGAATCCTTACATCGCCCCCCAGCATCAGAGCCTCTTCGACGTGCTTGTTTCTCTGCCAGTAGATAATCATATCTCTGCTATCAAACTACAAAAATGGTCGAATGGGGTGGAGTGGAACACTCTGTGACCTGGAGGGGGGCGGGGCGAGCTGCTCTAAGACACGTCAAAAGAGGGGTAACAATAACGAGGAATTCAGACCGAAGCATTCCAGTTCTACTTTATATAGACCGCAAGTGGATGATTTACATATGAAAAGGAATAATTTAAAAGCATGATATGTCTCCTTTAAATTATTAATGTCTCTCTATTATCCTTTTGCACTTGTCTGGCTCCACTCACCAAACACTGCAGCAAAGGTGGTTGCACATTCCCTGCCCTGCTGCATGCATGTGCCAGGCTCCCAGGCTCCTGCCTCACTCAGCTCCCTTCCACTATCTGAATGACTCCCACCTTCCGAACCTCTTGCACTCTGAGCAGTCATGGCCTCCGGCTCCTGAGCCTTATATGCAGTTACGCTCCAGGTGCTTTTCCTGACCACAACCAAAACACTTCGTTGCTTCTGCCATTGCAAGAATGATTTAGTTCTAACCTTTCAAATCGAATTATCTCACTTTGCACGTCATCATGTACAGATGTCGCCTAAAATACATGGTACGCTTCAATTTGCTTGAATCAAAGCCCAGCAGAAACTTTTTCTTTGCTGACACAAGTTGAAAAGGGCATGAAAACCTCTCCAATACTTCATTAATATTGAATGGTTGCAGATGTAACAGAATGATTCTTTTATCCCTTGTGCTTTAATGGGATTATCATGGGGGAAACTGTTACATTTCTCATTTATTTCATGTTAATATCAGTATAAACCTTGTGAACTGAATCCAGATTCATAGATCCAGATCTACAACTGAACTGTTGCTGCCTTCAAATTTCCTCTACCATGACACTACACTTCTCCACCTAGTATTCTATGTAGACTGGTATTTGATAGCATACTGACAGGATTTTTTGTTTATTTCTTTTTGAAACCTCAGACCATTGTTACCTCCCAACCATATTCAGTGCTAGTTGCTTGTCAACAGAAGACCAATAAGCCACCCCACGAACCCTGACAGTGCTGAAAAAAACAAAACAACACACAAAAATGTGTAAACAATCTGACGCACTGAGAGAACTATACAGAAAACCAAACATTTATGGAAAGTGCACATTCACTCTCCAACCCACTTTTCACAGTGTAAAGAAATAGGGCTCCCTGGGGATAGATGGAGAGCCTGGCAACCACTACTCGCTCCAACTGAGACCAAGCACACAGCTGTTCACAGCAGCTTTCACCAATGGCCCAGAACTTGAAACACAAATATACAAATGGTAGTCATAAATACAGAAATATTAACGCAAAGGTGCAAACAATTCAACGATCCAGACATATTTGACTAATAGATTAAAGGCAGATATACAAAAACATCATCATTCTGAGATAATTACATACATGTCTCCTCCACATTTGAACCTGAGTAACATCCATCCTTAATCCAGAGGCTTTAATATGATGTGGGCCCACCCTTTTCGGTTATAACAGCTTCAACTCTTCTGGGAAGTCTTTCCACAGGTTTAGGAGTGTTTATGGGAATTTCTGACCATTCTTCCAGAAGCACATCTGTGAGGTCAGACACTGATGTTGGAGAGAAGGCCTGGCTCACAGTCTCCGCTCTAATCCATCCCAAAGGTGTTCTATCAGGCTGAGGTCAGGACTCTGTGCAGGCCAGTCAAGTTCTTCCACACCAAACTGGCTCATCCATGTCTTTATGGAGCTGCTTTGTGCACTGGTGTGCAGTCATGTTGGAACAGGAAGGGGCCATCCCCAAACTGTTCCCACAGAGTTGGGAGCATCAAATTGTCCCAAATGTCTTGGTATGCTGAAGCATTAAGAGTTCCTTTCACTGGAACTAAGGGGCCGAGCCCAACTCCTGAAAAACAGCCCCACGCCATAACCCCCCACCACCAAACTTTACACAATGCAGTCAGACAAGTACCATTCCCCTGGCAACCGCCAAACCCAGACTCATCCATCGAATTACCAGGTGAAGAAGTGTGATTCATCCCTCCAGAGAACACTGCCTCCGCTGCTCCTGTGGCATTGTGCTTGACACCACTGCATCTGATGCTTAGCATTATGCTTGGTGATATAAGGCTTGGATGCAGTTGACTGGCCATGGAAACGCATTCCATGAAGCTCTTTACGCACTGTTCTTGAGCTATTTTGAAGGCCACATGAAGGTTGGAGGTCTGCAGGGATGGACTCAGAAAATTTGTGACTTCTGTGTACTATGCGCCTCAGCATCCACTGTCACTTTGTGGGTGAGTTGCTGCCATTCCCAATCATTTCCACTTCATTATAATAACACTAACCACTTAGAACATTTTTGAGATTATGTCTTCACTTTAATTTGCCCTGGTTAGTTAATCTGCGTTATTGTCTATGTCGGAGTTTAGTTGCATACAGCAGTCTGAATCAAGACTACTTTAGCCAGAACACATTAAAATACTGGATAAAACTGCTTAAACTGTAAGACAGTCATCCAAGCCAGAACTCCAACCAGTCATCTGGCAGCAACACCATGGTTCAGTCAGTTCAGCAGTTTTGACCTCCTACAGATTTCCAACAACTGATCTGGCTTAAAATCTGCTCTGAAAATAATTCAGAGTTAAAATTAGCCCTTATCTGTACTGTGACTGTTCATCTCATTATGTAATATGCCTAGTGGACGGATGAGTGACACTAAAGAAATGCTGACATGATAAACTGATGGGCACTTTATTTATAGCATACTTCAGTGTTGTGGTCTTTTGTTAAGGCTTCTCTTTGTGACCACTTCCTACTCTAGCTTCCTTTCTCTCACCTCCTTGCATCTAAAAGCAACAAAAATACACAGACACGCAAACAACAGGCCGTTCTTATCTTAATCTATTCCCTGAGGATGCAAGAATCAAACTTGTTCTCTTTAACACACACACACACACACACACACACACACACACACACACACACACACCTCATTAACCTGGAAAGAAGCTCTTAGGCCACAGGAAGCTTTCCACTCCATTAGCCAGTGCCATTATTGCAGGTACTTGTACAGTAAATGGGAATATATCTGTGCTTTCTGCCAAACAGTAGAAACAGGTATGACCACTGACATAAGATATATGAATAGCTGGAAAAGTATAATAGATCATTGTGAACAGCAATAAATCTTTGTGCACAAATCTCCAGGCAGTTGATTCTGTCTGAATAAAAACATGACCAGGAAAAAAACTTATTGTATCTCAAGAGGATTGACGGTCAATTCACCACTGCAGCAGCTCCTCCGACTGAACAGTCATATTTGTTGTTTGTTCCTACATCTCGAGTGATCGATATGAGAATTTGTTAAACGATGGAGGAGCACATTAGGAGGTAATGAATTTGGTTTTTTTGTTCAAACACAAAAGCCAGGAGTTTGGAGTTTGAAGACTGTTTTAAGAAAATAAAGTCTTAAATTATTGACTTTGTGTGTTTCTCGTCCACATATACATATGGAATCTTTATACGCATGTAATGTATTCTTTTTAAAGAAAAATAGAAGCGCTTTACCACAAAGAAGGTATATTATTGTAGGCAGCCTTGTTTCATCATTACAGCAGTCAATTCTGAAAAAAAAAAGAAAAAGAAATGCATTATTGTGTTGGTAATGCGTGTCTCATTAAATACTTGATAAAAACTACTTGGTTATTCTTTAGTGGAGCCTTGGATTCACGAGGAATAATGCAGTTTCCATCTTGGTCATGGGACACTGGACCATCTCTCTATCCTCTTGAGAATACCTGAGGGTGCGTGGGGGTTTGCCCAGCTGGTCTACATGTGTTTTGTAGACTTGGAGAAGGCATTCCACTGTGTCCCTGAGGGTGTCCTGTGGAGGGCGCTTTGGGAATATGGGGTATTGGACCTGTTGTTATGGGTGTTTTAGTTCTTGTACAGTAGTAAGAGCTTGGTTCACCTTACCTGCAATAAAACAGTCTCATTTTTTCGGTGAGTGTTGGACTCCACTAGAGCTGCTCTCCGTCACTGATTCTGTTCATAATTGCATGGTCTGAGTCGGTTTTGGCGGGTGATGTTGGAGCGGCAACCTCCAAATCGCACGGGGGGTGGTTTGCAACTGAGTCTCACGGGCTGGGATGAGAATTTCCTGGTGATTAGAAGAAGCTCTTGATTTACGTTTCAGTCCACATTCTCACCCTCATCTACGGCCTTGAATTGTGGGTATTTGGATAAATGTTGGACCATTGCAGTGTATTTAGTTTGTGCAGAAGAAATTTCATACTCGAAGAACAATCATAGCATACGCATTAGTGTTTCCACAGCTTAGTTGCTTTGATCCTTACCTGCATATTGTTCTATCAGCAAGTGTTTAGAGGAACAGCTGCTGCAGATTTATTTTAAATGGTTCTTTGGTTTCGTTATTTTCCATATTAACACACGGTAATTTCATTTGTTGCTGCCTCCAAACTATTCACAGTCAGAGTTACTCAATGTGCATTGTGTTCTGATAACTTTGTTGTTTTTGTCAAAATTGAAGAACACACACACACACAAATCCATTGTTGGTTAGTCACAGGAAATGAAAAAAAAAAAACGGTCTCCTGTGTCCAACAATTTGCCCCAATCTCCATCCTCTGCTGACTTTGAGGCTTCATAACAAATTAATACAACAACACTTTTCAAACACGAACTCTGCACATGTCCAGTAGATCTGTTGGGGACACTGTTCAAAGTCACTCGACTTCACATCTAATAAACAACCGACGACAGTCCAGTTCAGCTGGGTTTTCACTTATGGAAATATTCCAGGGTGTGTCTGAGACATGACATAGGATGACCGCTGGAATAGTACCTGCACTTTTCTCACAATGTTACAGTCGGACGCAAGCTTTGTACCCTGCCTGGGCAGGTTAAAGACCATTTAATGTTGTTTATATTGTGCAAAAATTATTTACATGTCATTTCTTGAGTCATAATTCCTACATACAAAAGAGGCTTCTTCGCTTTAGTGTTAATTTATGCTTCTGTGTATCTGTTGAGATCGGGCACTCACTGAAAACCAATGCCAGTGTTTGTCTTAGTTAATGATGAGTGACAAATCCAAAATATAGGATAGCTATCTATCATTGTGGAAAAAATCGTATTATTTTCCTTTCTCTCTTCCTTGATCCCTGCATCCGTACATCTATGGCTCTCTCACACACACAAATACAATGTCACACATGCCTTCTTATCATGGTTTTGTTGAAACGAACTTATTGGTTGGGCAAAATCAATAAGCTGTTTCTCTCACTCTCTCCAGCCTTCTTTCCTGCCCATTTCCTCACACTGTGTGCCTCCATAACCCACCCTCGCAGCCCACACACACACTCACAGAGTTCATTCACAAAAAGCAGTCAGCGGGCTCATTCAGAGGCCACAGCAAAGTCCAGGTACTCAGTCTCTGTCAGTGATAGCGACACAGCTTGAAATTGTTGAAGCAGACTGCAGGCAGTAGAAATACGCTGCTCAGACTCTCATTTGCAAACTACACTGGAGATTGAATAAACAAACAAATCTTTACAAAACAATAATGAATATTAAAAAATAAATACATGTGAGTGTGGTCGTTAATTTCAGTTTCCCATGTCTTTTAATTATCCTCTGTTCCACTGAGACCACAAATCAATTTTCACTAATTGTTTTAATGTTTCTTCAGGTGTTTCTTGAGGTCTGCGTTTGGCTTTCTTTGGTAACACAAAACTTTAGTTATTGTTATGATTACATTACTCTGCTCAACTCTGATCAGTTACCGGCTGTTTAAACGCAAATAGGCTACACAACACCATTTGTATAACACAATACCCTAGAAATCCTGAACACAAATCATATTTCATAAAAATAATAATTATAAAGCTGCGAGCAGCAATCAGAGGGCCCTTGCATGTCGAGCCGTGGTGCGGTCAAGTCATTCTATGGTTCATGGGTGCCTGTTTTAAGCCCAGGAGGCTGCTCGGGTGTTGTGTCATTTGGCTACTAATCGCCTCCTGCGCCCACTAGGTGGCATTGGCAAGCGCCCACTAATTACATATGCTGCTGTATATAATGCCTTCACCCAACAATGAAAATTTAATGCTCATGGGCTGATTTCCTATTGCCATCGGGTGGTGCTATGAGTATGACCTAATATTGGCACATTGACATGTCCAGACTCACACTCTAATCAAGCATGTGAAGACAGACTGGACAATGTATATTTGAGATGTAACAATATCATGTCATGTGACGAATGATTGAAATTTGGTGTGCTGCCACGAACATGCACTTTGATGAAAACTATAAAGCTTATTTACATTAAACTCACCAAATATCTTGATCTGATGAAATCCCTGGTTGTCTATCACTTTTTCCCTTTGGAATAAAATGGGGCATTTGGGTCATTGCCACAGCAACAGCTTTAAAAATATGACCAGGATGCCACTGACTTTTTTGATCAGGGTGATGTAAAGAATTTTTGTCCCAAAGTTCATACATTTCTGGAAAACAAAATTTTTTGCACTCCATGTACATTTTTGTTTGATTCTGTAAGGTGCGCTATTGCGCCAATTTTTTATGCATTTATAGTTGGAAAGAAAATAAGTGATTCAAATTTGAGGCAAATCAGACAAATGTGCGAGTGACTACCCCTACGGTTTTGGGCCTAATCACTAAAATGAAACCCAAAATCAGAGGATTGCTATGGCAACACTGTTTAATATACTACAACACCTTCAACAGCTTTTAATGGCCCACTTGTGTAGATGATGTTGAGCGATTTTGGTCTCACTGGGTTGAAATACGAGGCCTGAAAATGGCGAAACGAATGCCTCCAAAACAATCACACTTTAATTCAAATTGGCTGACTTCCTGTTGGGCTTCGGGTATAGCTCCAAGGGACTTTTTTTTTTTTGCACGTCTTCAGGATGTTACATGAGCCTGCAAAATTTGAGCTACACAGAGGAAACGATCGCCCTGGGGCTGATGTTTTAACAATTTTGTCCAGGATGGCGCTGTGGGGCCATTTTGCCATGTGCAATGATCAGAGCAATGAAACCTGATAGGGCTGCATCAGGACCGGAGGTGTGTGGCAAATTTCATGACTTTTTGAGCTTTTCAAGGTCCTCAACCAGCACGTCCTGATTTCATGGTGAATCTGCCGTGCTCTACAGAGGGCGCCGTTAAATGAAAACTCAGTTTAGCATCATCATGAGCTTCTGTTTATTCAGGCCACTTCTGAGGTCGTATGGGGTAAAACTGGGAGGAGCAGTACATCTAAGTACGAAGCATGACATTTCAGGTACCCACTAGGTAGCATGCTAACAATCACTGACTATTGGCATATCAATGTCATGTATTCAGGATAGGACTCTCATCAAGCCTGGGAAGTTTGGTGCAGATCGGAAACTGTGTCTTTGAGTTACAGCAATTTCGTGCTTCACGGCGAAACATCAAAATTCACCATGCCGCCAGGGTCACGCCCTTTGACAAAAACGCAGTTTTCAAAAGTACATAAAACCAACTCCATAATTCTTTCCTGACCACCTTGAAACTGTACCTCAAAATGTAAAACATGGCATTTCCTGTTCCCACTAGGTGGCGCTGCGACAATCATTAAATACTGCCACACTGTTGCATTCAGGGGCTCCAAGAGGATTTTTAGTGCATCTTTTGCAACATTATAGGTGGCACTATAGAGCCATTTTGGAAGGTCTGTGCCCGAAACTGATAAAATCCATGATGCAAACCTGATGCATGTTTGAGCATGTTTAGGTCCTCATAAAGGCGATTCATTTGCTGAAAAAAATAATACAAAACTGAGCGCCTACACAGAGACTTTGACTATCTAAATTTTATAGTCTACAGAAACAGGTTTTATTAAGTGGACAACACAATAGCAATGTAATAGAAAAGCGTAAAATGTTATTGGTATAAAAACTAAATGATCGGAAATGTCATGATCACAGAAAAATGAAACAATAAAATGATGGATGGAATAAAAAATTTCTTCTCCTTTGTATTTGCCACAGACTGAGCTGAGGGCATGAAAACTCCACTCCCTTTTTTAGTTTGGGCCTCCGGGACAGAAAAAGTAAAAACAATTTCTTTGACCATGGAAAGCAATTTCACCCCCCCCCAAAAATAAAAATAAAATAAAAGTGATGAATAATATGTAGCAGACCTGAAAATTACTTTTTTTTAAAAATCCACATTTAAGGTTTACAGTTAAGTCACGTCACTTCACAGGAAAGGGAAGAAACAAACAAACAATGTTTTCAACCTTTTCATTACTGGACTGTGCTGGATTGAACACAGCTAATACATCTTACAATATAATATATGTAATATATCTTATACAATTTCCTTTTGAGTTTTGGGCCACCAAGTATAAGATAATAAACTGCAAGCCCAAGTACAGATTTTGTACCAATTCATTGTGTGTAACTCTCTCATTCCCCATCTATCATACCTAGGCTATCATGAAAACAGCAGACAGGGGGCTGACACATTCTCTGCCCGTGACATCGAATACATCAGATGCCACAGAAAATGACCCTGGTGCATCTGCACAGCAGAGGTACAAACCCCTCCAAAGAACTACAAAGTTACTGGCAGTAGGATGAGTGGTGGAGATAAAGTCACAGCTTCATTCAGTTCGTGTCTTTGCACTTTTTTCATGTTTTTTTTTTTTGTTTGATGAGTTTTACTTTTATTTATTTATTTTTTTTAATTGGTGAAGATACAGTTCAGACACTGGAAAGTATGCTGTCTGATGTGGGAAATAAATTACTTGTTTAGATTTAGAAAAGATCATAGTTTAGGTTATATAAAGCTCTTCAAAGCATTAAACCTGCTTTTTGAAAAAACAATGCATTTAAACGTGATGCCAAGAGGGTCATTTAAAATCATCCATATATGATGAGTTTGGAGTGAGACCTGTCATCTATTGCCTAAACCCAGCGTGTCAAGGAATAGATGCCAAAGGATACTTTGTGCATATCTGTGAGACCACAGCACCTTTGACAAAACCACAGTATGCCCCGGGAATAAGAAAAGGCTGAAATTGCAAAACAGAGCAGACACAGTGGAGCTGTGGAGTAGCTGTCAGCAAAAAAAAAAAAAAAAAAAAAAAAAAAAGAAGAAAAGGAAAAAATCTGTAAAAGAAAAAGAATGGCACTCATTGTTAGTACCATTTCATCTCAATATAGAAACACAAATCTAATTAACAGTTGAAATATATTACAGTTCCACTGTTTAAAATTATTACTTTGTCTTTAGAATTGTTTCCAGTAAAGTATTGAAATATAGCTCGACATTGTGAATAAACAGGAAAAGGTCTGTTTTTAGCTGCATTAATAATGTATTTAAAAAAACAAAGAAACAGTAGTCATTCATGCAAGGAAGATACCAAAGCCCATGGGCTGTTTCACAGACAGCACCAAAACAACGATTAAAAACAAAAAGAGGAACATAAAACAAAGAAACAAGAAAAAACCTCAAGGTAAAGAGTAACCGAAACGCTGTTGCCTCACGGTGGAAGGTTTGGGGATTCAAACCTAATGGGGACATTTCTGTATGGATTTTACACATTCTTCCTGCCTGCAGGCTTTCTGTTTTCCTCTGACAGGACAAAGACGTTCATGCTAGGTTTTCTGGTGCTGGCTATGAATTGTCTGGTAACCTGCCTGTGATGTAGGCCTTCTCTCACACAGTTGTTAAGAAAATGGATGCATGAACGAGTTTCACCATGCGGTGTATGTACCTTATGGAATATGAAGTGAGACCAGGAAATGAGAATATATATGTCACAGCTGGGTGCTGCAGGCAGGGCAGGGAGGACCTCAAAGCAGGACGCAGGGCAAGAGCAGATATGTTATTAACTTTATCGAACACAACACGAGACAACAAAGCTGGACAGGGGCCAGCGTCACGAAAACTAAACGCTAGAAACCTAGAAACACGAAAACACTTGAAAACTAGAAAAACTCAAATACACCCAGCATGAACGTTAACCTAAACATACAAGACTAAGGACCCAACAAAGAGCAGACAATAAATACAGGAGGGTTAATGAGGGGAGCCACAACAGGTGGGGAAACAGCTGACTATAATCAGGCAGACAAGACAGGTGGAAGCAAAACTGAATGCAACACACAAGGAACACAACACTATCAAAATAAAACAGGAAGTGAAGCTAAATACAAAACAGCCAAACCTAACACAAGAAACCCAGAATAACATGCAACAGAAAACCTAACCATAACAAACTGAGGATCTAAATAATAATACACACCAGCAAGAAAATACAACAAAATGGAACTACATAGAAAGAGAACTCAAGAACCTGGGCCACCAGCCCACAACCATGGCAATATACTGAAGTGGAATTATAAATTAAATGAACAAAACAATTTGTAGATTTTGAGAATAATACAATAATGAGAGAGAGAAATTTGCAGAATAGTTACTCTGCAAATTTGACTTTATTTTCATTCGCCTCTTTTTACCCTATTTATGCCCCACTCTACATTTAATCATTAGTTATTATTAATCTCTGGCTCTCTTCCACAGCATCTCTTTTGTCCTGTCTCTCTCCCCTCAGCCCCAACTGCTCACAGCAAATGACTGCCCCTCACTGAGCCTGGTTCTGCTGGAGGTTTTTCCTGTTAAAAGGGAGTTTTTCCTTCCCACTGTCACCAAGTGCTTGCTCGTAGGGGGTCGTTTTGACTGTTGGGTTTTCTCTGTAATCATTGCAGGGTCTTTATCTACAATATAAAGCGCTTGTTTGTTGTGATTTGACACAATATAAATGAACCGACTCAAACTGAAATTGGACAGTCTGCGCTGGGGCAATGAAAAAAATGTTAATACCACTGAATGTGTTTCCTGTTGTCCCTGTTTACCCTGCACAGGTAATGATATATACTGAACCTTGAACGCCTGATTGCTGAACTGAACTCTCAGGCAGGAAGTGCCAACAACAACAACAGCACCCTGTTTCGCTGTTACTCAGTTGATTGACAGGGCAGTGCGGCCTGGCTCACCCACTCCCCACGTGTTGTTTCATACCTGATGAAGCAGAGACAGGCCTATCAATCACTCTGGAGAAATGTGAATATAAATAATCCTCTGTGACTACTTCCCACTGTATATGTAATTACAGACCAGGCTTTACATAGATTTACCAAAAAATAACTTTGCACACAGCTTGGGTGGAGAAAGACCCGTTGCTTACATGTTGATGCTAAATGCTTTTAGTTTACTTTCAACTAAAAAACAAAGGGACATATTAAATAAGACTTTTGAACTTTTATCTTGGCAGCTGAAATCTTTGTGGGGCCAGCCCACATCTTTTTTCAATGGGTGTAAAATTAAAAATTAATTACACTTTTTGAATAATTAGCCATGAGAAGTTTTCTCCTTAGTTATTAGAAGCCAGTTCACAACATGAAAAAATTCAGAGGGCATAACAGATTTCCAGCCATCAAATTGAGCACAATACCACAGCTAAAGCAGTACCAGCTTATCAGCTCGGTGGCACATGAAAAGACGGTTTTGCTCCACTGACTCCATTATGGCCTAGATCTCACAAAGACACACTCAGCACAAACCCAGAAACAAGGACTAAAGTTGAAAATTAAACCTGTTCCAGCCACATAAGGGGATCAGCAATAACAGCATCGATTTTATAAGTCATTTTAGAAATGAACTCTCTCCAGTGCTTCATCTGCCAACACTTCCAGCTCATGTAACAACCTGGATATGACACAAACAAATTCAAATACCTGCCAAATTAAAGTAGCAAGATGAGTTTTATATTCCCTTTCTCCCCCCATCCAATATTAGAAAATTTTTATTGTATATTGCTATGAACACATGGATGGAACGAAGGTTGAAAATAATGGAATAAAACTAAAATGTCTTGAACATGCTGACTGGAATTTTGGGAATCAGTTATCCACAGATTTATGATTGATTGATTGATTGATTGATAGTTTATCAGTTAGCCCCCAAAATAGCATCCACATAAACATAAAGGCTTAAATGTAAAACTCAGAGCGATTTGTTGCTATGTGTGAAGGGCTTAAAGACAAGCATGCGAACAGATTACAATCCAAGTTTTTCTGCTGAAAAAGGTTTAAAAAAACACACACTGTCATTTGCACATGTCAGCAGGGCTGTAAAGAACAGAAAGATACAGACAGATCTGGGGGAGTGGAGCAGGGTGGTGGGCTTAGTGGGGGAGATAAAGAAAGGGTGGGAGTCAGCTTGAGAAAACAAAAAGAGGGAGGGGAAGAAAGAGAGTGTAGCATAAAAATCAATTCTTATGAGAAGCTCTATTTTTGCTGCAGTCTTAATCACTGTTTCATTCAGCACACACACACACAAACACACCAGGGAATTTTAATTACATCCTGTTCTGTGAAGAAGCTCTCAGTCACTGAACCATTTACCAAACCCACCAACAGGACTGAGCACCAGGGACCAGAACTTATGACTCATGAGTGTTAGTTTATATATGTGATGGAGGACGACCTCTCTGTGTGTTCATGTGTAAGAGAGATAAAACTGATGATGCACAGAGTGAGGATGAAAGATGTATGTATCAATATCACCTTGATATCGTCACAAAATTAATGTAGTAGTTGTCAGATTGCATGTTTTATAAATGATATGCATAATTTAGCTGCCCGTGTACTCGATGAGTAAACATGATTTCTTTAAATTGTGTGCATGTTTATTGAAAAGTTCCACAGTCAAACAGACTTGTTTCACTTTTTTTTGTTAAATCATTTTGTTTATTCATTTCCTGCCAATGGATTGATTTACTGATCATTACTTATCAATGTTAAACACAGTCATTAGCTGTAGAACTACAGTAGACAAATTGCTTATGTGCTTATGCTAAATGTATGGGTGTGCATGTGTGCGTTGCAGTATTTCCAGCAGCCATGCTTGAAGCAGATTGAATCAGAGCACTTAAAGATTCCCCAGAGACGAGCAGACAACAGTTACACCGAGCTGCTTCATTCAGCTCGAGGAACACTTCTGCTGCTGCCGCCGCTTTCTTTCCGCTCGTACTGTATCTCTATTCTCTCACTGTGATGTACAGTGTAGCCCTGGGCACTGACACAAACAGACGGTGCTTTATTGAAGCAGGTACCCGGCCAGGTTAAAAAAGAACACCATTGCAGTGCCTGCAGCAGTCCGTGTTTCTAAGATTTTTTTTCCTTCACAGTTTCTTTTGCCTATGTGTTTCTGAATCTGCAGCAATTACATCGCTCTCCCTTTATCCACCCCCTTATCAGCCTTCTGACTTCTCTGATCCTGCTCTTCCTAAGCATACAAGCCTAGGCTGTTTTCATTTCCTTTCATTTCATCCTTTGTTTCCCCTCTGTTGCCCTTCATCTGTCCCCTTTATGTATTGTTCTTCTCCTTTCTTTACTTTTCCTCTCTCCAGCTTCACTCTCATTTCCTCTCCCTTCTTCTTGTTACATTTTAAATACCTCCTTACCTTTTCATTCACCTTCACTCACTTTGTTTTTTCCTTTCATTTCCTCCATCTTTTTCTTTTCAGTATCCAATTTCTCATTATTCACCCTCTTACCCTGCGTAGTATTAACAGACAACCTCAAGCTAAATTTAACCTTAAATGTAGTAAATGTAGTTGGGTCTTGCTCCACCCTCTGTTTATGTAGGAGCTTGTATGGCTACATGTCTTCTTTGTATCGCTTTACCCGTTTCCCTCTCCTTTCCTTTCTTCATTTGCTGTAAGATATGCTCTAGCTTTATTACTGTACTGACTGTATCATATAGTTCAGTGAGGACTTAACATTGAGGGAACATTTGCAGCTGCTGCTGGTAACACATCTATGGAACAGCTCTGAGTTAAGACAAGAGCATCACCACTTGTTGTTTGAGGGCTCCAAAGGCAGCGTTTTCTGAGTTGAAAGGCTTAAATGTTCTGTGTTCGCCGGCAGTCAGTCTGAGAGCTGGAAGACCAGGACTGACATCAGGCTGCCCTCTCTCTCACGCTCCCCATCTGGTTTAGTCATCCGTACAAAAGCACTGTCTCGAACTATAAAATCCAGGGAATATTTCAGTTAACAGCATATCATTAAGCTGAAATATTTCACAAAGCATGTCATTATAACTAGAAGGGCACTCAGTAGAGTGGATACCTCACCCAGTAAAGACTCCTTTCACAAAATCTTGGATCCAGATGGTGATCACCACCTAAATTAAATCAACGGTTCCTCATACCACTGGCATCAGCTTCAGAAATTTTCATCGAAATCCATTCAGAGTTATCCCGCTAACAGAGAAACAGACCAACACGACCAAAAACATAACCTCCCTTCACCTTTCAGTGGGCGAGGTAATAACTACTACTTGAATTGCATTACTCTCTGATTCTCTATAAAAACCATGACAAACTATAAAACAGTCCTTTAATCAAAGAAAGTTTAGTGAAGAAAACTTGGTGCCTCAAGGAACATATATTTGTCTCAGAGATATGGTTACATTTGATTCATCATCATAAATAGCAGAAACACCAGTACAGTGACATGACTGTTTGGATGATTTGGGTATTATAATCAGAGGCAGGGACGGGAGGACTGCCATCTTTGGCGTAGATATTCTTAAAGCCACAGATCTCTCTTTTGTAACATCTCTGTTGTGTCGAGCTGCCTAGATAACACAAGGTCTTTTTGTAAAACTCTAAGGCATGTCATTTATATTCCATTTGCTGTTTTTTTTTATCCAAAACATGAAAAAGTGGGAACAAGCGTCTAGCTATGCTTCAGCCTGAACATCTGAAAAAACAAGCAAATCACTACGAAACACAACAGAGACAAATGCTAACATCTATCATTAATTATTCATTGACTTTACATCAACGTGCAGATTGCCTGATGAGATCCAGCACAAACTGTAACACCTTCTGCATTCATGAAGGTGACAGAGCGTAAAACTCATCGCTCAAAGTATCCATAATTAATGGGACAATCTGTATGTCTACATCAGACGCCTTATCCCTGCTCATCCAGTCAAGAGAAAGGTGGGGAAAAAAAATGTTTCATGCAACAGTAAGGTAACACTCCAAACTTACTCTAATACAATACAGTGATCAACAATATCAGACTGCAGTTTAAATATTTTTTAAATATGGTACACAACTTAACACCAGAGGTCTCAACTCCAGTGGTACAATGTAATTACATAGATTTACTCAAATACTGTACTTACTTATATACAATATAGTAATTTGTCAAATTAATGCTGTTATGCTTCTACTGTATTATATTTCACAAGTGAGCTGTTCACCAATCTTGCTGATTTTTGATGTTGTTCTGAAAATCCCAAAATTCCCAAAGTAATAAGCGCGGTGCAGACTTCCGTAATTTGTCAGAAAAACATCTAATAAATGGAGGTACTTCACAGATTAGTGAAACTAATTAAGCTTTAAGCAGAATAGAATTAGACGTGTCTTCAGTTCAGTTTCATCGGTTAGTTGCATTTTTTGGCATCTCGATACGTTTGTGCGCTCCTGGGTCCTCCCCCTCACTCAACTCTTGGTCTCAGTGCTCAGAGGATTATTGGCCCTCATTTCTTTCTCTTCCTCTGAACCACTCTGGCTTTGACTTCCCTTTACCTTCTTCTCTTCTTCCACTTTATTCCCTTATTCAACCCATTGTTGAGGATGTTAGTGCGTATTTAGTGGTCTTCCTTTTTAGCAAAGTGAACTTTTGTTCCTGATTTTATTCCCTTAATGATTCACTGTTTATTAATTCATTAAGTGATGCTTCAGCCCCTGTTTTCATTTGCTCCTCTCTCCTTGCGTTTCACTTCGTCTCCTTCCATTTATGCTCTCATCGCAGCCTTAAATTCCACAACCTCACTGAGGTTACAGTCTATTTAGTGGTTTGCATTTCAATTAGACTAAACTCTCACGGTTTCTCTCACTCTCTCTTTCCTGATATAGTGACCAAATAATTATTTCCCAGGGATACAACTGTCATATTCACTTTCCTTAACTAGCTCTGGCCCAAGACGATGTGCAAATCATGGAGGCTTTTATCCAAAGAGTCCAAACATTCCACAGGGCTTACATGGGACTGATGGTACATTTAGGCTCAGGGAGGGTTAGAACTGCTCCCTCTGAAAATATTGGTGCCTAGTTGTGCCCTTCCAGCTGTAAGGAAAAGATAGTATTAAATCCTCCCGTCAAAAAAAAATCAGAAATCTGGAGTCTCAAGGGGTCTAAAATGTTGCCTCATGGATGTATAACAAGTGTCCTTGTGTCTGACAAGTTTTTGCACTGGGTTTCAAATCAAAGTTGTGATATCTTAGCACGAGTTGGGGGCATGGTTGCCCCCGAGAAAACCCGAAAGCAGAACCCGTGCAAAATGAACCATCTGTTGTTCTTTAACACCTGCAAAAGAACGTTTAAAAAGAGACGAGAACTTTTCCTACATGTAAGTAAATACTTTACATTTAAGATCAAATGATCAAATGTAAAGTAAAACTTGGACCAAAGATCCTAAATTCTTACAGATTCTGCATATCCATAGATCATATGTGAACATCCATTTCTAATGGGATAAACTTGCACATTAGAGCATCGTCCCTGAGATTTCACATAAAAAAGGTTTGTTTATAAATGTGAAACAGGTCTTCACACCTGACAATTTAAAAAAAAAAAAAAAAAGATGGTTAGCAAACATTTCACTTTGTAGCATTTTGCTCTTTGAAGATGAGAGGAAACTAGAACACTCAGATGAAGCTCATCAGGATAACGCGCTCGCATCAAATGTAATGCCTTCTGTAGTAACAGAACAAACCACTGAGCCACTGTGCTGCCACGACAGTATTTCAGTCAGCCAGCTCAACTCCCGAGGGGACGACAAAAAGGGAGCCTGCAGGTAAATGCTGTGGCAGAGGGGGTGGCTATTAATATGCAGGGGCATAGCCTTGGGTGAGTGGTGTACACGGGCACATAAACTAAAATGCATACGAATGTGGATATGGAGAAAAATGATCCAATCGCAGTATTTGCATGTAAATTACATGCTAAACACGACTACCGATTCATGAGAGGCCAATTATTTTGTGTCTGTGTGAATTCCCTATTATAAAATTAACCTCTTACAGTATTTCTCCTGTTTAAATTACTTTTCATCAGCACCCTGGACTTCCATTCATTTAACAACTTACTTTTGCTTTAGTGGTTTTATATTTGATGGAGGAAAGTCAGAGTTCTCTAACACACCACCTCCTCCTCCCATCTTTCAGTACGCTGGGGAAAGAGTGATTTTCTGGGGGAAAAGTGTTCACGGTAAGTTTCCCTCAGAAGAGCTTTCCATTTCCCAGGCCTTTGTAGAGATATTACCACAACTAATCCTAAAGGCACAGTTCTCTTTATTGCTGCATACTCTGTGTTTGTATGTGTGTATGTGTGTGTGTGTGTGTGTGTGTGTGTGTGTGTGAGTGAGAGAGAGAAAGGTAGGGAAAGAGAGACAATCCTCACCTGCAGAGAGAGGCCCTCTGAGACTGCTGGTTTAAGGACCCAAACACGAGATGAGTCCAAAGAGAGAAAAACCGTTTGAGTTTAGCAAATTAAAACACAACCAACAGAAAACTGACAAACTGAAAAGAATCAAAACCAGAGCAAGCTGGAACGTCGCTGGACCTAAAGAGAAACTAAACAGATTACCTGACCAACGTTTTTGTCTTTGTTAGTATGTGTGTGTGTGCGTGCGTGTGCGTGTGATAAGCTTGGGTTGACTGAATCCCATTCAGGAAAGTACAGGAGGAGGTTATCCCTCAACGGCAGAGACTCACATAAAAAAGAAACTCTCACACAGGCTTTTTCTGTAAATTCATTGTTTCTCTCTTTTTTCTAACTTAGACACTAACATTTAACACTCCCTCTCTTAACTCTCTCTCTCTGTCTCTCACACACACACACACACACACAAGCCTGTCCTTATCTTTCTCTTTCTCTTTATTCACATTTGTCTTTCCTTTCTTGCTAAATTTTCTTTGTATCACTCACTCTGTGTCTCTCACTCAGAAACACAGAAATCTGGCAGGAATGACTACTGCGGTACCAGGGTGCTGAAGTCAGATTTGGTCGCAAGACAGACACGTGATTGCATACACACACACACACACACACATATACACAGAGAGCCAGGGAGGACCACTGCACCACTTTGTGCAGTGGAGGAAGCTAACATTATGATTAGCTGAAGGTGATCCTGCTATTTCACCCTCCAATGGCCAATGGGCCAGTGGCAGCAGCCCAGACAAAGAGCATGCCACTGTCCTCGCACAAATTCTCTCTCAGACATACAGAAGCACGCACACACATACACACACAGATAAGAAATAACACAATCGAGACAATGAACTATGAACTATGTTTGAGATGCTTTAAGGCAAGTGTCAACTGAACAGAAAGAAGCATTTTCAGTGGTTACAGCATGTGTGTGTGTGTTTTTTGCCACACTGAGCATATATACTGCACCTAATCACACATTTCGTTTGTAAGAGGTCCAAATTTCTTCAGCGAGTTATTAGCAATTCTAGAAGAGAGTCGTCCTCAGTGAGGAAAGCAACAGAAACAAACTGCTTTTAAGAACATGAGACATTTAATGTTAACAAGAAGAAGAAGAAGAAGAGGACGAGTGCCAAACCACTGAGATTAAGCTGGCTTTAATGTAAACAACACACAGCATTACCACTGAATGGTATTTTCAATATGGCATTTTACTATGGTGGTATTTTTTGCCATCTTGGTGACTGATAAGTTTCCACTCCTGATTCTGTGAACCTGTGTGGGTGTACTAGGAATCAGTTCAGGTCGGCATGGCCTGCGTAAAGCTGCTGCCTGTTTTCCACTGTTTCATTCCAAATGCTGCAGCTGATTTTCAGAGCCAGACTGAGGCTCAAGCTCATCCCTGTTTTTAAAACAATTCCAGACTACACGATTACATCCTCTGGAGCCGACGCTAAGATTGAAGGCCAGGTTGGAAATCATATTCAGTGAGAGCATCAAAGCTTCAAAAATGGACTGTACCATATCCCCCAGGGTAACACTAAGTACCACTGAACGCAGGTTAAAGTATCTGAACTTTTATGAAAATAACATCCATAATTATTTTATAACTTAACTGCATCCTTATTGATGCTACCATGACCACTACTGCTGCGACTTTAACCTTCGCAGATACTTACAATAAAAACCAAACATTTTCTTACTGTTGGTTTAAACATAAATACAAATCATTCAAACCTGTGGACGCAGGCAGTAAGGTGATATTTCAGTCACTCGCTGTCACTGGGAGTGTAGCACATCTGAATATGTTTTTCAATAATTACAAATAAAAAAAACAAACATGTTTCAATAATTTTGGAACGAGTTCAAATTTAAAACTTCCCAGTCATATCTAATGCCCAGCAATTCGATTCAGAAGTGAAATGTTTATGTAATTAGCAACAGCTCCCAAAATGGCAAAAACAAGATATGTCGTGGTCATTGCTGTCCTCCAGGCCTGACCCGCCTTTTCCATCTTTCTCTCCTCCTTCGTTCTCCTTCTCTCTCTCTGCATCTCGTCATTTGTGTGTGCATTTGTGTTTGTGTGTTCAGAGGAAGGGCCATTCCCGATTCCCATGCATTTCCCGGCTGGTCCCCCTACTGCTCATCCGTTAATGATTCACCTGCTGCAATACAGCTCTGGTCCACAGGTTCTTCTCATTCATCACCAGATTGTTGCACCAGTTTAAGTGGCAGCATCACTGAGGCTCTTTAGTGTTCCGTGTGCATGTTTAGTGTTTTGCTCCTTGTACCGCTCAGCTGGTTTACCCTTTGCTGTGCTCCTCTGTGCGGACTCCTGCTCATGTGACCGCTTCAACTGGACACAAACTTGGACTTGCCTGCCTGCCCTCCCACCCCATCTCTGGATCTCTGAAGCCCTTTTGCTCTCACATTACATTTTCAATGCCTTGTAAAAAAACAGTTGCACTTTTATTCTGCCTCACACCCTGCAACTGAGTCCAGCTGATTTGTGACAGTATCTAATTTGTAAAATCATGGAATGTGGACTCACATGAAGGAATGAATGCTTTTATTGTCATTGCACAAAGTATAATGAAGGTGGGACACACATGTGTGTCTGAGGGCATGTGCACTGATAAAATAGATTTGTGTGTGTGTGTGTGTGTGTGTGTGTGTGTGTGTGTGTCAAAGTATGTAAATGTTGATGAGTGTACGGAAGTGAACGGATGTATGTCAGATTGTAGTGTGTGTGTGTGTGTGTGTGTGTGTGTGTAATGTCTGGGTTCTGAAGCCAGGGCATCCTTGCCAGAGTAAAGATACTAACAGAGACAGACAGGCTGCCATCTTCCTCAGCTGCTTGGCCATCACCCAGAACACACACACACACACACACGAGCATTATAGATTGGCGCTCACGGACACATAGAAATACCAAGAATTATAGACGATCACTTCAGTTCTCGCTCTATCACACACAGCAGAGCGCTCAACATCAGCAAGAAGAAAATGCCCATCGATGGACAAAAAAGGAAAAATCTTTGCTGACTCTTTCAAACCAAGTTCACTGTAAACAGAAAAGTCTGAGTGGTCATGTGGTTAGCAATAACATACAAATTAGAGAATAGAGATTAAAAGAGAATGGGGGGGGGTTTTAGTCTTTAATTTCAATTTTGTAAAAGCATTTGCGTGATTTATATTTCATATAATTACAAAGCCTTCCTTAAAAAAAAATCAGTATGAGATAAAAAGCATGTGTTTTTATGTCATACAAGAATTAAGCAATTGTGCATGCACGTATGCATGTGCACACGTGCAAGTGAGAAAGAGACAAAGTCTGCTGTCTGATTGTGTGACTGTGACTCCATGTGGAAACTCACATGGATGAGTGTGAACAAGATCAACCATGGGTTCAAATTACTAATGGGAAAGGGGAAAAAAAACATGACTATTCGACTGTGTGCGTGTGTGTGTGTGTGTAAGAGAGTGAGATTGGTAATGAAAATCACCTCATAGCTATATTGACAAGGGCGACAAAATGAGAGAATATTGAGTCTGCCAAATGACGGCTCATTTTGTCTGCAAACCGCCATCATCTGTCATCTTCTCTTCAGCTCTCCCTTCTGTCATTTTGCCCTTTCCTGCCTGAATTTTTCAGAATAATAGCACCATGAGTATTGATGCAGACCAGAGCTGCGACAAGATTACTATTATTAAAGAAGAATTACAAGCTGAGCGGTCTTTGCTCTGCACCTAGAAAACACACAAGGATGCATAAGCACTTCAGCATTCAAATAAGTTCACATGTAAGCACAAAGTCAAACAAGAAAATAGCAGAAAGTTCTCCTCGGGGGCACTACCTATTTATATTTTAAGCAGTTTTTTCATGTGTGCTTTGTGTACATCAAACTGGCTTGCTAAATATTTTTAATCACACAAAGCGCTCACTGTAAAATGCTCCCATTTGCCATCAATGTAAAACTGTTGTCTTAACAGGACAAAAAGGATAAAAGAATTTAAGGGACATTATGTATATGCATAATGGAACAAGTAGCAATGAAGCTGTGCTAGGTATTAAAAAAAAGGATAAAATGGAATTATTGAGATACAGAGCAAAAACCTTGAAATACTGAAGTACAAAGATTCATAGATTAGCTTTTTCACCATTGCCAGTTGGTTCAGGAAGGAAGGAAGGAAGGAAATACTAGAAGAACAAGGAAACACTCAGATTAGTACAAAACTCACACTCCAAGAAAAATATTGAATAAAGTATCTCAGTCTCTTCTTTGTAGCCACTGTTAAATTGAATTTGTGTTTGTCTGTAAGACGGAGCCACAGAAAGGGAATGGCTGAGGATCTGATTCATGTTCAGCATGAGCTAAATGGTCACAGCTGACGTGTAAGTTAAACCTAACGGGATGATTGTAGTCACTGCAAATGGAACGTGTTAATTGCTGGTAGGTGATGTGGCAGCATGTGAGCAGACTTTACAGTATACGATACATAAAATAGTTTAACTGCCTGAACGAATGGATATTATAGTAACAATGATTTCCCCTAAAGGACATTCCCGAGAGGATTACAGGACAAATATGCATGCATGGCTTCACGTACAAATCAAACATGATTGCACATTTTTGTGTCTTGGGTTCTATTTGTGTGCACATCTGAGAAACATCATGTAAGTGCAACACAAAACTGAATAAACAACCTGCTGGAATCAGTGGTGTAAGCAGTGCCAACCATTTTTATTATCATATCTTAAATGTTTTTTATAATTAGATCAATTATAGCATAAGCAATCATTTTATTTTCATGGTCAAAAGAAGCAAAGTAAAAGTACTTAAAAAGTACTAAAAGTAACATTATTCTCATGCACAGCAATAAGCAATTAAAATCATTTACATTTTACAAAGATTCAAATATTATCCCTGTTAGAATTAATATTATCCAAGTTGATTAATGCTCGCATTCTAAAGTATCATTTGAAAACTGAATTTGCACACAGTAGAAGGAAAAGCAATTAATCTATCAGACTGATTAATCTGATCTAATTAGAACTCTTGCAGGTAATCAGTTCAGTGACAGTTATGAAATTGTGGTTGTTGACTTGTTTACCACCAGTGAATATTAAATGAACAAATATAGGTTTGACTTTTTTTTTTTAATGAAACTACACAGATGATAGATTGGAAACTTAATATGACCGACAGTAATAAGAAGTGAATCTCTTATGGGACCCCCAAAACTTGTAAAACTATAAAATGTTGCAACAACCTCTTCTTCTGTGTGGAAATCAATTCAAGCATACTTGAACTTTAACCCCTAACCATCCGAGTCTCTAGTATGCTGGTCTCCCACTTATTAAAATGCTAATCAATTCATTACTGAGAACATTATTGTGCTTTCATTGCAGTTCGCTATAAATCATGTCGGCTCAAGCAAACATCCCTGATAGGGAGAGACAATGGTTGAGCGAGGGAGGGAAAAAGAGGGGTAGGGTAAGAGAGCAGAAGAGTAACATTAGTTTTTAAATGAAGTCTGACTGAATCCTCATTCTCAATTTCATAATGAAAGTCTCCCAAACTACACCCCCGTCCTTCTCGCCTCTTCCTTTTTCTATCTCGTACTGTCCTCTCTCCAGCTAAGTCAATCACATCATGTAAGGAGGTGGTGAGGAGAAGTATATGCACGCACACACACACACACACAGTCTCAGACGTATACTCTCACACTGCTGATAACACACACACACACACACAGGAGTGTGGGAGAAATTAGCTCTCTGTTAATTCATTCCCATTGTCTAAATGCATGGTAATTTCTTGGATAGGTGGGGTGGGGGTGGTTGTGGCGGTGTTGGTTGGGGGGGGGGTTGTGCATCAGGGAGTGAAACTTCAAAACCAACTGCAGTGCGGAGCCATATAGGAACAAACAGAGCATCACGGCACTTGCTTAATTATTATGCTAATCAAGCTGCCTGGGGGCTCAGAGAAGTGATGTAACACAAAGAAATAAATATATAAATACACTTTAACACTGTTTCAGTCAATTTTGAATATATTAGTATGTAATTTTTTTCACTTTATTGGATTATTGTTTTCTTTTTTGCTTATTACTCAGACAGCAGGGAGTCGAGCCAGGAAGGAGATGAAACAGGCTGTGAGGTGGGACTTCAGCTCATTACTAAAGAGGGAATGATGGAAACTGTGTTTTCTAAATTTCTGCAGTTCTAAATATTTTGTTATAACATAACCCTCGCTGCATAAATCATTCCTGTGTTCCAGTAGTGCAGTATCCATGTAACCCAATACTTTAATTATTAAACAATTTGGGGGGGGGGACAACATTTTTTTTCACAAATTAGTTAAATACTGGAAAACTTTTTTTTTTTTTTTTTTTTAACTCTGGGAGTGGCCGTTAAACCCACCAAACCCAGCAAAAATGTATCAGCTTATGACAAGTTTCTATGAAAAAGAACAATTGTTAAGCTGTCTTATGTCTTCTGTAAGATACCACTTACTGTCCGTCCTTCTGCATAGGATGTCTTCAAGGTAAGTCATAGGCATGACTTCACTCTACAGACCTGGAATATCCATCTTTTATACTCACTGTAGTATTCAAACTGACACATGATCAGACCAGTGTGTTGGTCTTGAAGCTTGACTTTCATAGAAAAATGTATCAAGTACGTGAAACACCTCAGGTAAATCGTGTTTTAACACCAAAACGGTTTCCATCACACTTAAAACAGGTTCAACAAGTTGTTTGTAGGATGTAAATGTAGTTTCCAAAGATTTTAGTTTGCACACATGGGTCATTGCAGAATGCGCCCATCACATTAACATCAGATATCGGTCACATTCAGAAATCCCAATCACGACATGCGATCTAAGCAAAGAGTGACTGGAACTCTATAATTCTTAGACGTGTCAGAGCCGGTGGCTTTGTTAAAATTCTGTATAGCAGAGTCACATTTCACTGTGTGCTATGCCCATACTGCTGCCAATCATCCTCCTGTGGAGAAGAGAAAAGGCAAAGGTGCATCGCCTCTGTGCTTCATGCAAATTAAGTGGCAGCTGTTGTCAGCAATACAGCACTCAGTGTCGATCAACAACCACTGTGTGTGTGTGTGTGTGTGTCCATTTCTATCTCTGTTTTTGTGCTTGAATGTACAGCTAATTTTTGTCTTGTAACAGATTTATGCAAAGATGTGTACTCTGCTCTGTGCTCTGTGAAAATGTTGTATGTCCTCATGTGATGATGTACATGAATGCATGTATCATTAAACAGTACACGTGTTTTTAATGAACACTATCAGTGTCTGCCCAGAGCATGTCTTTGAATGTGTTGCCTGTCTTTGTGTGTATAGAATATATATATCGGGTTGTTGGGGAGTCTGTGCAGTATCTTTGCTGTTCCTAGGACTGTACTCTTCTGGAATCTGCTCCTCATCACCACTAGGACCACTTTGGACTTTGGACCTTCCAAATCTGTGCCGATTGTTCTTTCAGCCCCTGGTAGAGATCTGTTTTCTTGCTCATTCTGATGTTGCTGTCTGCCACATCTATCACAACTGCAGTCTTCTGCTCCCTGTCAGCAGTGACGATGTCTGGTTGTCTGATGAGCAACTGCTTGTCTGTCTGGAACTTGAAGTCCCACAGTACCTTAGCCCTGTTGTTCTCAACCACCTTCGGCGTTATTTCCCATCGGGATTTGGAAGACTTCTAATTCATGCGTGGCATTGGTGTTCCTGTAAATTATCCCAGCCATTTGGTTGTGCCTCTCAGTGTATGCAGTCCCAGTTTACATCTTACATCCTGCTACAATGTGTTGGGACAGTCTTTAGGGTACCTTTGGATCCTGTCTGTCATTGTTTCTGGTGTTTCTTGTGCTGCCATGATCGGAGCCTCTGTCCTTTAGGCTGGCATTTCTTGTAGTCAATCCAGACCGTGCTCAGGTTGGACTGCCTGGTCCTTATAGTCCTGGAGTACTGTCCTGATCTAACCAGTAACTGGTGCTTTGACCCTCTGGTGTTGTTTCCAGTGCCCGTCTGAGGCCAGAGATGTGAGTATTTTTAATTCCATGTGAGCATTATTTGAGTTTAGTTGAGAGTAGCTTAATTCCCTTCTTCAGTCTTGCTGAAGGGATCACTGATTCACCCCCCCCCCTTAATATTTTCCATCCTTTTTGCAACAGACTTTCATTAGTATGTAGATGTGATACAAGCATGATGTTTAACTTGATAATGATGGTTTGTGTCCTCTAATCTTACCAACAGTCATCAAAACATGCTCAGTTTAGATAATAATGTTTGATGGTAATTAAACAGAATGGGAAATAAAGCAATACCGCATATTGTTCAAGAATAGAATCTTAGGCTAATGATTATATATGCTAATGGATTCCTCTGACACCAACAGTGAGGCAGATGATGAGACATATGGGGTCTGAAATAGAGGCCCTGAAGGAACAATTTACACTATAACACAATCTGCATATATAAATTGTTTCCTGGAAATCGACTGCAGTCTAATACTCTAGATTAATCATTCGTGCTAATATGCCTTAAGGATAGTCCTGCAAAACTGATACGTTGAATAGCAAAAGAGAAGATGTTTTTTCATAAATGCTTTTAATAAATCACTGCCAAACATCCAGAAAATGATAAATCTGAAATCCTGCCATGCATACAAGCTTAATTTGATTTTTTTTTTTAATGTTATGCTGGTGTTGAACATGCTAAATAGGGACTTGAATTATCACTGCAAATCCCCAGAGAAAGTGTTCAAATCTGTGCAAGATAAACAATTGTTATGATCCCTGGCTGCTCCAGTATCCATGCCAGAGTATCCTTTAGCATTCATCAGAATGTGAATGTTAGATACAAAGCACTTCGGCATAGAAAAAAAGTGCTTGTATGAATGGGTGTGAATGAAGCAGCACTTTGATTGCTCTAGTAGAGTAGAAAAGCACTATATAAGAACCAGTCCATTTACCATTTTTAGTTCTGAATATCTGTCACATTATCTACTCCAATTCCCTTGATCACCCCTCCCCCCTTAAGGCACTTTAACCTGCTAGTTTCACCCCAAAGTACCTCAGACACAGAGAATTACAGAGTGGTAAATGGACTGGTTCTCATATAGTGCTTTTCTCCTCTGTCTGAGCACTCAAAGTGCTTTTACAACACGTTTACATTCACCCATTCATACAAGCACTTCCATGAGTAACTAAACTAAGTGCTTTTATTGCCTTACATTCACACGCCAATGCCTGCTTGCGGAGAGCAACTTGGAGTTCAGTATCTTGCCCAAGGATACTTTGGCATGCAGCCCGGAGCAGCCAGGAATTGTACCGCCGACCTTCCGATCAGTAGGTAACCTGCTCTTCCTCCTGAGCTACAGCCACCCCGAAAGTGGAAAGTACAAAGTGAAAAAAGTAGGAAAAACAGTGACTCACATACTAAACACAAGTCAAATACAAACCTTGACCTCCTATTTCAAAGATGACAACAATGACACAAACAGAAACCAAGTTCACTGAGAGAAAACAGGCGCTTGTTTACCGATGACAGTTTTGGCAGTTTAATGATTAACTGTCCACACTTGATATTGACTAAACTGCCCTGTCTGACACCGAAGAGCTTAGGAAAAATGCTGTTTCATTGTGAGTTACCTTCTAACGCCAACAGCCAACAAGTTAGTATTTATTTCTAATTTCCCTCCCACCCTTTGGAGACTGGGAGCAGCGTTCTGATGGTGAGACTGGTGAGCATGTGGCCGTTGAGAAATTAAGCGAACCCGTTCCTATTACTGAAGGCTTGGGTGGAGGAGAGGCGTGAGTGCTGCCTAAACTAAATGGAGAAGACACAGACTTGACATAAGAGGAAGGAACTCTGGAGAAAACTGAAGCAGCTAGAAGCTGAGAACTGAATACACTAAGAAATACATGAAGCAAATATAAACATTACACAAACCAGGGATCCAACAGCTCATTTAAATAACGAATAGGTCCAGGGCTCAGTAATGCTGGGTACCCGATCCAGGACGATGACAGTATGTTAACTGAGACAAGCTATTAATCTTCTTTCATTATCATCTGCTATAAAATTCCTTACCTTTGAAGAAGAAAGATGGTGCCATGAGTTGAGGATATCACGGTGTAATTTATTAGTCTGTTATTTCCGGATGTGCTTTATTTGATGGAGCTTTAATCACAACATATGGACTCTGCAGTTGTGGTTGAAGTGCCACTAAATTGCCCAGGAATGTGACTTGGAAGAGGGCAACGATAAAGCGATGCATTAAAGAAGAACAAAACAGGCCGATCACTGCTTCTTAATTACTCATCTGAAACCAAGCCTGAGTGCGTGTGTGTGTGTGTGTGTGTGTGTGCGTATGTGTGTGTAACAGAGAGAGAGAGAGTTATGGTGAGGCTGCATGTCTTCTGGCTACTATGCTTATACAGAGTCATTCATATCACTTCTTTATGTTGACATGAATCTCATGTCGGAGAACCACGCACACAGATTGTTACTATGTTTCTATTTCCTGTACGATAACACCGACATGACGTACACGCCTGACGTTTTTGTAATCTAACATTTTCTAACTTATTTGCAAACTCAGTTTTTTTGTTTGGGTTTAAAAGGTTTCCTTCAAAATTTAAGATATCCAGTAGCTGAAAAACTGCTGCAGAGAGTCTCTCAAAATGATTTCTGACATCAAAGTAAGACTCTCAGAGGGCTGTTAATGAGGTTTTTCCTCCTGCTTTCTCCCCTGCTCTTACTTATATTTCAAGAGACAACTGACAACTTTTTTTTTTTAACTACCTTGTTCCATATTCACAGATTTCTGCAGCACTCTCCTACTCATTAGCTCCAACGCTGTTGGTCACATGATCATTCTTCCTAGGTGTCAAAAATAAGCTAATCACATTTCAAAACTCTTTTGTACGACGGAGTATTAGGGCCACATTGAGAAAAAAATAAATAAATTGTGCATTTTGAGAATAAAGTCAAAAGTTAGTGAAGCTATACTTTAGAATCGGTTTCAGTAAGAAGGGAATTGTTTCTCTTTTAACACACAAACAGGATGCAGTGATAAGTATGAGGGCGTTAAAGAGACGGTGCAGAAAGCTGCTTCGGCGCAGAAGGGAAAAAACAAACTGACACTGGACAGACGCAAGGATATCGATGGTTGCACCTTCGTGCAGGGGGATGTGTTGAATCACAAGACACATCAAGACAGCTGATCAAGTTGTTTCATCTACCCAAGGCATTTTGTAGAGGGTACAGCAGCCGTGGCAGCTGTTTGCACTAGTATTTTGATTTTATTCTCAAAATACACAATTTTTCCCGTCAATCTGGCCCTAATGCTCCTTCATACTTTTGCTTGTTGATTCTTCTGAAGTAACCCATCCCCTCTTCATCATTGCTCCCCTCGCTCATCTGATCCTCATCTTGTTTCCTGTCTGACTCTTGCCATCTATCTGTTGAGGTCCTGTCAATCCGCCCCTCAGTCTCTTGTTCTTGGTTGCGAGCCAAGTCCAATTTATTCCTCGAGTGCTTTTATCAAACAAGTTTGTCAGAAAGTGCTTTACAGAGAACAACGAGGACAGATAAAAGGAAAAGATAAGACGATGGAAGGACAAGCAAATCGCAAATAACGTCGGATCCTGTGCGCGCGTGTGTGTGTGTCCTCTACATCTAGAAGCTGAGAATGTCATAACTGCCACATAATCTAAGACGTGTCAAAATTTAAAACCAAAAAAAAAGAAAAGACTGCACATTTCTTACTGTGAGGTTTAAAATGTCCTGTTTCCAGTTCCACTTCAACACAACATTTACTAAACTAGCTCCACATGGCTAACTAGCATAATTACCATGAGTTTCTTGAACGACTGTTGCATGCCTTTTAAAGAGATGTTCCCTGAGATGAATGCACACTGGGAAGGTCCCAAATGTTGTGCAGATCTTTTAATATATTCAGGGTTTATTGTCTGTAGGGACATCTGGGGACATTCTAGGGCATCTCAGGCTTAACTTCTTATAAAGCTGAGTTCTGAATTATCAGACTTTGATCTGCTTACACTACATTCTTGCTATGTAGGTGCTCTTGTAATTATCAAGTGCACTTAAAGCTAAGATACTTAAACATTTAACAATACCAGTGTAGCTACTGTAGCAGCAGTGACGTTTAAATGTACACTGAGACATTTTTCTGTTAGTGTAGTGTCTGGTCTGACAACAGGACTCTGTTGTCCACTTCCCAAAAATGTCTCTCTCTTTTATTCCCCCGCTTACATGTCACAGCAGCATTCCTATTTTTTGTTCCTGTTTCTGTGTACAACACCTCTTTGGACTTTTGTTAAATCTCTTTTTTTTTTGTTCAGCGTGTTTATGATGTGTGAATCTTTTTCTGTAGCAGTAATTTTTTTTAATCCCACTTTCTCTTTCCTTCTCTTCTTTGTCTGCCTGTCTCTCCTTCTCCTGTCTTTTGAGTCTCTCCAGCATTATTGTTTGCTAATGTCAACACACATTAAAACATGAAGGCAACGTCTGTGCAAGCCCAAGTATGTGTGCATGTGTGCGCCTGTGCATGTGAATGGGTGCACAGAATTTGGGCTCTTTGTGGTTTGTGACTGAATGCGTGTGTTTAATTTACAAAAGGCAAATCATCAGTGTGCATTGCTGTTGTGATGGAATCTGCATTTTGTGTGTTTGTGTGGGTGTATGTGTGTGTGTGTATGTGTGTGTCCTCCCTGCAGCTGTGTACTCATGCATGTCTGCCACTGGAATCTGCCTGCTGCTGCCATCGAAGGCTGCTGCCTGCTGCTATTCAGCACAAACACACAAATTAACAAAAGCACAAACTATACTAAAATTTCCGGACTTTCTCTCTGAAATCGCCGTCATTCATGATCACTTCTCTGGTGCTGGGTCTGGTGTTTCAACCAGATAGTCAACAATATATAATTAATCAGCCGTAGCTCAGAATGAAACACAATGACATAACCAGTTAGAACACAGGTACAGCAAGCCAGCTGACTTTTTCCCCCGTGAACAAATAATTTAACATTGTGTTATCACACAAGGCAAAGTAGCCTGATGAGAGCGTGTGTGTGTGTGTGTTTGTGTGTGTGTGTGTGTGGGTGTGGGTGGGGGGGTGTATTTGCATGGTTTTCCCTTTCACTGAGATTTCAATTATTTGGACTTTTGTTGGCATTTCTGTCAGGTGAACTTTGGTGTCTTTTATTGTCTGTCTGTGTTATTGAAGTCCTTTGCTTTGGCTTATTTGCTGACTTTGTACTCTACATTTGGGTTCTCCAGAATATAATTTAAAATATTCAGAAATTTTTCTGTGGATAGTGAAAGTGAGGTTTGCTGGTGCTGCTGTCTAATACAACCTGACCTTTTTTTTTTCTCTCTTCTTTTTTTATAAACCACAAATACCAAAATCTTAATTTCTTTTCTTGCATTTTTAAATGCAAGAAAAGAAATTGCTCAGCATTTCAGGAGCTTAAATAGGGGGTTAAATAATTTGTTTTGGAGTGTTTATATTGTGAGGAATGTTTTGCTGGCATGGTTTGGGTCCATTTATCTGGTCAGAAGGAGCGATCACCTTTATCCTATGATGAAACATTTCTATCCTGGTTTAAGGATGGAAATGTTTGTCTAAATCCACGCAACAAGTGTTTGTGTATACAATGATGCCATTGAATGCTGTGTGCAGGAGTTTCATGGACACAAATGCAGGACTCTTGAGATCAGAATAAACTTTAAACAAGTTTTAATCCTTTTAGGTCCAGAAAAATCACAAAGACAATACCAAGGAATCCAAACCACAGACTAAAGAACTACAGAGTAAAACACGCCTTCAGTGCCATAACGAAGAGCTCCAAACCAAACAAACAAAACAAAGATCTTTTAAAAATAAACAAGAATTCAGATTCCAAAAACACAACCTTGGGACCAAGGACCACGCATGACAAACTGTATTTGCGTGTGTGTCTACACAATATTACAGTCAAGTGCCAAATAGTTGTGGACTGCCCTTAGCTCAGCACACTTTTACTGTAGAAATAGGGAAGGTTTTGTCATCAATGTGAGTGTAATTAACTAAATAAAGGAAGTCTGAAAAGTGTCAGTGACACCTTCCTGAGACTGGCTGTCTCTGGTTCTGCAGCACATTAATCACATACTGAAAAAACAAAACAAAAACATCCCCACTGCAGTGCTGAAGCAATGCATTAGTCTCTTCTTTTTTTTCAGATTTTGCAGCGGTACTCACTTTTTGTTAATTAGATAATACAGTAGTATTTTAGCACAGAGCAGGGTGGTGAGCACGGATTTTTCTCACCTGCAGAAAGGAGAGTAAAAAACAGAAAGAGGAGGAGAATTGTACTGACAAACACCGTTAAAAAGTGAAAACAGCAGTGAAAGGAAGCAAGGGAAGAATAAAAGTTGAAGAAAGACGATGATAGCAACCTGAAAAGGGAAAAAGGAAGAGATGGAAACGTTCACTGACAAGTTCCAAAAGAACCAGTTAAATATGAAAAATGGAAAAGACTGAAAAACATGAGAGCCTGGTTGGGGGTAAAGAATTGCTTCGTATTGATCTTGTCTCTGAGAGTGACTGCAGGGGCACTTCATAATAATTGAGGCAGTTTCATCTGAAATCATACCATGGCGTCATATGTCACAATGGGCTCGTGCACGTACCGACGCTTATCACTGCAGATCTTCATAGAGCTCTCAACAAGCATCCACATGCTGCCCTGAAAGTTCTGCAGTAAATGCCTTAATTGTTCAAACACCCACTATTTCTACGACCAATGAAAAACAGTGACAAAAATGTTCATGTGTGGGGAACAAAATGACCCACAAACAGACACTCATGGGAACAGCAACAGTCAGCAGTACGACGCCTTCACATCTTGCGCGTTTTCATTTTCTTGGTTTTACATTTTATAAAATCTTAATATGAATTAAACTAATTATTCAGGCGACTCGGCTTTTTAAGGCAGCAGAGGACACTTACGTTTTTGGCTTGAATCAACCTAAACTGGTTTAGAGGTAATAATGTTTCCTTTTTTTTTAATTCATGTGAGAAAACCTTTTTTTTTTATTCCTTGTGAACCTGGGAACTGTGGTTTGTGCCCTCTTCCACTTACTGTTTAGTCTTCCTTCAGGACTTTGTTTCACTGGTCTCGGAGCTAGGGTTACGCACTGAAACTAATTGGCTAGGTTTAGCGTTGGATTAAAATATGACAAGTTAGGAGTAAGGCTTGTCTTACTACTGCCACCACAGTGAAAATAGATAATTTAAAAAAAAAAAAAAAAAAACCCTACTAGTGATTTTCACCTGAGGCCTTTACTACGAAGCAGGAGGTCATCTTATCCAGGTAACTTCAGGGGTAACCCTGGGTTTTCTGTACTACAAAGGTGGTTCACTTCTTACCAGGATACCTAGTCATGGTAACTTATCCCGTGAACCGAAGCAGATCAGTTTATATTCCTACTGGAGCAGGTTAGAGATCAGCAGCTAGACTCACCGCCTGCTGACCGATCAGTTCTCTGTAAAATAGTGTCATGGTCCCTGAATGGTCTCTCAGACCTCTGCACCAATGGGATATTCTACATTGTTTTAATATTGTCTAAAGTCTCTGTTTCCCTGATGATCATAAGTAAAAATATCAATTCTTATACACAACTATGTTTCTTGTTTGTTTTTTTCCCCTGTCACCTGCAAACAGTTTTATTATTTTATAAGCATGAATATATGATCCTAAAACAGGGCACCTATAGGATCTAGCCTATTCTAAGCCTACATTTGAATTGTTTTTATATTTGTTCTTTACTCTCTAGACCATTAAACACCACTGAGAAGTGCTGTGGACATTCATAGTTCCAGTAAGATGACAGTACACCCTGCAGCACGACAGGACAAACTACATCCATATTCAAAGTATTATTGTTACCAATAATCATGGGAACTTGCTCAAGTTACTCAACAGTTTTTCTTGCAATAAAGCATAAAGTGTGAAAATCAGCTATTTTTTTACATTTTTGTGTGTGTGGGGGGGTAAACTTTTCATATTTTTCTATTATAGTTTTATCTTCCTTTGTAAAGTCAGTTGTTCTGTTGTCAGTACACTTATCCATCACTGTGATTGGTCATGTGCTGCCAGTGCTACTCCTTTCAAGTGAACGCGTAGGGGGAACCGTAGGTGAACTTGATAACCAGCTTCGTCCTCTGATTGATGATGTTCGGGTAAGTGAATCCAGATAACAGAAAGATACCCTGGGTATGATGCACTCGCTTCACAGTACAGGCCTCTGGGTGTTTGTGTTATGCCTCTTCCTCCACGACAGCCTGTAAAGTAACTTTAGTATAATTGTTATTAACATATCCATTAGTACACATTAGCATGTTACTGTCAGCATGTAGCATAAGATTTTCATAAACAAACAAAAATTAAAATACCAAAGACAAGTGCAATTTCAAACATCCCTTGCTCTGTAAAAAATGTTTAAATATCAACATGAAAGCGTACCTATTCATGGAATTATCTGTAATCTGTGGTCTTTGTTTTTGTTCTTCTTCTTATGGACTTGATGCCACAGGATGGATAATCCCATCAGGAAAAGATTCTCAGACAGTGACAAGCCTATAAAACATGTTCCCCTTTTCCCTGTGTTTACAGCGCTCTTATCCCTGGGATGGGCTCGTGAAGGCAAGCGCTTCAGATGAGGTGTCTTGAATAGAGAGACAGAAGCAGACACACACACAGACACAGTCTTGTTGTGTGATAAACAGCATCAGTGCTAACATGAGACGCTAGCTGTCTGCTGTAAAATTGGAAAGGCTTCTGGTTTCAACCCAGCATCTTCAGAAGGTGAGGGTGAATGTTTTAATGCTAGGTTTGGTCAGAGAATAAGGCTTCACTCACGAGGGTCTTAAAAAAGATTGTGCATAAGGTACATAAGCTGAGAATATCCTTAATTTAAAAACCAAAACATATCAGTGAGTACAAACTGCTTTTTTTTTTTACTGATATGCATTTTTTTTGGTGGGGTTTTAGTTTTTTGTTTGATTATATTTTCATATGGAAAGAAGAGGAAGAGAAGAATATGAGAGAAAAATGAACTATGCCGGTATATCAAACACACACTGGGGGACTTATTACACATCTCACTCCAAAAAGCGAAAGATGAAATCAAATTTTGAAAGTGAGTGACATGCTGTTTAAAACTCCCAGCTCCACATGACAGAACACAGTGGAGAGCTACACCACAACACTTGTCTCTATAAAGCAGGAGCAAAGTCTGGGATTACTGCTTGTTGTTAAGGATTTGACTTACTTAAGTTTTTTTTTTTAAATAAAGAGTAATAAAAGACATTTTATCAGTCACCAAGTTTGAAAAATGTTCACAAGGACAACACTGACAAGCAACAACCAAACCCATGTAATTATTTGATCATGCTTCCAATTGTAACAGCAGCGTAGCTTTGATTTATTTCAAAGGCAGCAGTCCCGGCTGTGGCTGATAGCTGAAGAGGAGACTGGCAGTAAGTCACTGTGGATAAAAGCTGCAGCTAAAATGACTATAATGCACAAAAGCAGCCTACAGTGGCAGGTTCAGGTGGAGGTGACCACCTCCTTTCAGCTCAAGTCCGATTCCCTGCCGCTCTGGGTCTTTGAAGTCCATATGAAATGGGATTGTATGATGTTTATCTGATACACTATGGTATTTTTCTCACTCTAACAACCTTCCCTTTACTGTTCTCCACCATCTTCTTGCTTCTTTCTTTCCTCTAAAAACTGTCTATTGAAACCAATTTTTCTATTTTGTCTTGGCTGCTTTGTGTGTGTGTGTGTGTGTGTGTTTACCGTTTTTGAAACAAGAGATTGGGAATTTGAATCCTGGCTAGGGTGTGCATCCAGTAAGGATCCCCAGGCTATAGTCCCCATGCTACCCAAGCCTACCTCGGAACATGAGAGAGAGAGGTATAACTGAAGCCATACCGGCTCGGACGTCGCCCGGAATAACAAGGTCTGCGTCAGGTGTTGAGTAACCAGAGCAGTGGGCTACTGGAATTGGTAGGATATGGCATATATGGACACGAGATGAGAATCGGGAACTGTAGGAATGCTATTACACGTGTAATCCCAGTGAAAGGGGTTACATGAAAAGGATGTGGGACCTGTGGATTCTTCAACACCCAACATCCAGGCTGACATCGAAACAACCCGTAGCTCAGTGTGCCAACATCCGAAAGAAGCAACCGTTATCACAACTAGAGATTGATGATTAAACCAGATGTTGTCTACTTAACCATCCAAGGTGTACTCTCAGTGGCAGGGGAACAATATGAGGACAGCGCCTCCACCAAGGCTGGAGACAGAGCAATACTAGAAGACTATGGGAGAAGAATGCAACACACAACACCAATGCTCAGTGGCTAGTGGATCTAAGAGCAGACCACAGCAACCTCCCTGAACAGGCTGCAGTAACCATCACAGTGGCAGACATTCAAGAAAGAGTCTCACATGTGAAGAACTGGACAGCACCAGGCCCTGATAGGATACACACCTACTGGCTAAAGAAGCTAACTGCACTCCATGAGTGCCTGGCAGCACAAATGAACCAGCTGTTAGGGGCTAAGACACACTTGCAATGGCTGACTGACTGTCTCCTTAAATGTGAATGAGACATTTCACATTCCACTCCACCCCATTCGGCCATTTTTGTAGTTTGACAGCAGCGATACGATTATCTACCGGCAGAGAAACAAGCACTTCAAAGAGGCTCTGATGCCGGGGGCCGATGTAAGGAATCGTGTGGGTTAATACACCCAACAACCGAACATTTTGACTTGTCTACTTGCAACTTCGGCATAACTGAATTTGGACTACAAAATCGCTGTGAGAAAAAAATTTCAGATTCACAAAATCGATAAGCTGGAGGTCCTTGTCCTTGTTTAGCAGTTCCACAGCAAATACTGTGATGTCAGAGGAAAGAAAACGTAACAGGGAACAGAGAAAACTGAACAGACTGAAAAATATGACCCAAAAAGAATATAAAGATCTCTACGCAGCACCGGGACAGAATGCATTTAAATTTCCTGCACTGCTACACACTCAAAGTACACAAAATGTATTTAAGGGCTAAAAAGGTGGATTTTGCATGATATGTCTCCTTTAAAGTAAACAGTTTTGCTGAAGTAATAATTGGATTACCTTATCGTTAACATTATCATCATCATCGTCGTCATCATCATTGTTGTTGTTATTATTATGCTGGAGAAATAATGATGGGAAATGATGACGCTTTGTTTTGTTTTGTTTTGTTCTGTTGGGGGGGGGGTACATGTGTTTCAGCTCTAGGCTTATTTATAATTTAGTGTGTAACAAAGTATTACAGTACAATGCTCTGAGTTTTGAGTAGAACCAAAGTCTTATCTCAGAGAGAATCAGTCAACATTTCAACTTATCAACATTTGAGTGAATAACCTCTGCTTTTAGAGTTGAAGGTTGTACTTTGAGTGTTTTTGATGCTCTGTGCCTAGACCGCCTCTGTCTGCCAGAAGGTACACTTAGTAACATAACAATCACATCGGAGAAGCCTCCATGGGAACCTTTTTGGGAACCAGCCATCCTGTTTCCTGTGTCACGTGTAATCTTTACATGTCAGTGTCACAGTATAACAACATATATGTGAACTGCTACAACATCGGAGGCTCAAAAAAAATCCACTGGTCTGTAAAGGTTTAAAACTTACAGGCGATGTTCTGGATATTCTGTCCTTCGTGTCCGGACGGATGTGAGCAATGCACACACAAACTTTCAAAGACAAACCTATGATTATCATGTGTATCGGCTTGATGGTTTTATGACTTTGTGTGATGATTCTGATTTTTTGACGATTTTACTGCACATTTGTTTGATGTTCTTATGATGTAAAGCACTCTGAACTGCCTTGCCGCTGAAATGTGCTATACAAATAATTCTTTTACTTTACTTACCGTATAAGCCATCAGCTGGAAGAGGTGTGAACATTAGTCATCCTGTTGCTTTCTCTGTAGTAGTTCCATACTAGACCGGCTAGTACCTTCAGCAAGGATGAAAACAAGTGTGTTGCTTACTTCCTCCCACACACACATCACATCGTAGACCAACTGAGCGTGTCAGGATGAGGTTAAGTGTTCCAAGTAAGTTCACACAAAAAGACAGACTAGAAAGCAGAGAACAAAAAACTCTGTTGGGTTTTCTGTTTTATATACAGTAATTCTTAATATCTGAATTTTATTCATATCTGCATGAAAATGCATATTTTTATATGCTCCATATATTTAGAAAGAAGTGTAGTTAATTTTTTTTTTAAAAGCCACATACAAGCCAACTGTTTAGTGAAGGTGCAGTTAATGTTTTGAGGAAATTTCCAATGTCACAACATACAGTGTGTGGAGTTCTGCAGGCGACGTATATTATGATCAATATCTTATTTTAGCATCTTAGCATATTAGTCTTCTATTTTACAGAAATTCATGGAGACAGTGGTAACACACTGATGTTCAATTTTAGGAAGTGAGCACATGAATAATTCAGTATTTCATAAAATCTGGCAGACAGTCAAGGGCAATCAAGGAACATATTAGCTAGTTTGTTAACTTAGCCTATCTGGTCAATTGCCAGTGTTAGGGGTTTTTTAGGGTTTCTGGTGCAGCCAGTGAATATGCAGCCCAAGACTTTCTATTTTAAGTGCCAGTCATTGTTTATGACTTCAGGGTTGTTTTTTTTTTAGCTCTAACTTTTCATAAAAAGGTAATAAAAAGTTAAACTGCTGCCAGGAAATAGCCAGTGGTTATGAGACTGCACTCTGGCAGTTGCGATCCCTTTTTTTATACATCTAAAGCCTTCGACATGATAAACAGAGCCAGAGCTACAAGCAAAAACCAGAATGTTCCCAAAATACCGCATGCCTGCATATTTATATGCAGATATCTTATGAAAATTAAAACAACAAAGATTAGATTATAAAAAGTCAGGAACTCAACATTATCTTAAATCTTAAATCATCAGTTCAGTCGTGACTCCTGCCTGGAAAATAATACACTCATCTGTGAATTTTAATTTTTCCCTGCATTTTGAGCTTCAACTGTAGATCAAAATCAAGACCAACAAACGTGAATTCTGCCTGCAGGAAGAGGGAATAAAAAAACACTCCTTTTTTCTGTTTAATTCTCCTTGTAAAATCATAGATTAAGTCTTGGAGAATGACATAAACTACAGATAATATCAGGCCTCAAGCAGATAAAACACCCGCACATAGTAATAAATGCCCTAAAACCTCTGTATACACAGTTGGGTACATTATCATACATTAAAGGAATCAGGAGGTCGTGTGGAGTTCACTGCAGAGTTACCTGAGGTTCATGTGAGGATACTTTGGAAAGCTGACACACTTATCCAACTTCTAATCTTTGTGGAAATGATCCCCCTAAAGATGCCAAGTATCTGATAGAGTATGTTTTTTAATCTAACCTCAATTATCTTGAGAAACCTCACTGAATGAGTATTTCTCTGGCAGCAATTTGCTATTGATTCAAGAAAGACAATATTATACTTCAGTTCCACTGAAAATACACTATATTGCCAAAAGTATTTGCATGTCTGCCTTCACACGCATATGAACTTGGATAGAGTTTAATATGATGTCGGCCCACCCTTTGCAGTTATAACAGCTTCAACTCTTCTGGGAGTGTTTACGGGAGTGTTTGACCATTCTTCCAGAAGCACATCTGTGAGGTCAGACACTGATGTTGGAGAGAAGGCCTGGCTCACAGTCTGCACTCTAATCCATCCCAAAGGTGTTCTATCAGGCTGAGGTCAGGACTCTGTGCAGGCCAGTCAAGTTCTTCCACACCAAACTGGCTCATCCATGTCTTTATGGAGCTGCTTTGTGCACTGGTGTGCAGTCATGTTGGAACAGGAAGGGGCCATCCCCAAACTGTTCCCACAGAGTTGGGAGCATCAAACTGTCCCAAATGTCTTGGTATGCTGAAGCATTAAGAGTTCCTTTCACTGGAACTAAGGGGCCGAGCCCAACTCCTAAAAAAGCACCCCCACACCATAACCACCCCTCCACTAAACTTTACACTTGGCACGATGCAGTCAGACAAGTACTGTTCCCCTGGCAACCACCAAACCCAGACTCCTCCATCAGATTGGCAGATGGAGAAGTGTGATTCATCCCTCCAGAGAACTCGTCTCCACTGCTCTAGAGTCCAGTGGCGGCGTGCTTTACACCACTGCATCTGACGCTTTGCATTGAGCTTGGTGATGTAAGGCTTGGATGCAGCTGTTCTGCCATGGAAACCCATTCCATGAAGCTCTCTACACACTGTTCTTGAGCTGATCTGAAGGCCACATGAAGGTTGGAGGTCTGTAGTGATTGACTCTGCAGAAAGTTGCTAAAGGCAGTGAGTTGTTCCATTCAGTTCCACAAACTACCAATAAAGTACAGTGTTTTGCAGTCTTTTATTAATATGATTATGACTTGTTTATAATTAGAGGGAGGCTGTGTTTATGGTTAGATGAATCCAATAATGACTGTTGGAAGAAGACTGTGTGCAAGCTACAGCTGACCTAGTCAAAGTCAAGCTATTTTTGACCAGCTCATTCCCTCCAAGAAGGGAACAAAAAAGCCAATAACATTGCTATAAAAGTGATATAACGATGTAACGATACCTCATCTTTATTTCTCAGGGAAAACAGCCATTATTCCACAAAATAAAAAAATTAATAAATTGATAAAAAGCTTTAATTTTTTTCCCTACTATTACTATCCTTTATCACACTTTGTTATTGGTTGATTTTAAGCATGTGCACAATTAAAGACTCCTAAAATACACCCAAAGCCACACAATTCATAAACTCAAACTACAAAATGTGTTTGGTAAAAGCGGAGGTGTCACATACACGGTCTACACAATAAATACAATTAAAAGAAAGAAAGAAAACAAAGGACAACAAAATCATTTTGCACATGCATCGTTTTAACACAGAAAAAATACAAAGAAACTCATTTTATATTCAACACTGAAAATTGTGAGTTTGGCAGCATGGATGACAGTCGAGGAGAGGCAGGCACTGAGACATGCTGGGGGGCGGCAGTGTTGTGTCTACTAAAGTGTATGCGTTATTCCCTTTCATAGCCCACGATCAGTTTAGCCTATAATTGACTTATAAGCTGCATGTGGGTGTGCAATTAACTGAAACCTAATTAAGGAACTGCCTGAAATCTGCATAAGCAGTTAAGCCAACCCAACAACAGCCATGCACCCACAATGGAGGCTTCCATTTATAGATTTTGATGAAACACATATACTAACATTTGAATAAATAAACTCTTTGATCACCCTGCCATTGATAAACTGTATTTATAAGACATTATGCTCTGAGTACGTGGTGTTTTCATCCTTAGATTTTTTTTTCTTATAGACCTGGAATCTTACCCCAAATTTTCACTGGGCTGTATCTAAAAGCAGAAAACATTAGTAAGACATAATGTTGTGCATTACAAGTGAAGCATACTGAGTTGACACTGAATGACCATTATTTGATATCACTCCTCTAAAAATCACCAGTAGGCAGCCCCCTCCACCACCTCGTAAGCTGAGTACCACTTCACTTCACAGTTTCAGAAAGAGTCTTATCCTATA